>OU612060.1:99168274-99728274 GCA_914767635.1 Melanostoma mellinum | reverse complement strand
GCTGACATTTGCAGCCGTCTTCAATACAGCCGATAAGACGTATTGGTCCAAGGACGTCATTTTGGCTGTCTCGTACAGATGCTGGTTACTGTAATGTCTCTGACGCTGGTAGTTGAAAGAGAGACCGGTGCAGAGTCTCAGAATCTTTCTTTCGAAAATTAGAAGATCCTTCATCGCGGTCTTCGAGACGGTGAACCAAACTGGGCTTCCGTAGTTGATGACGGGTCTCAGCAACTGCTTGTACATCAGTAGTTTTGTTGGCTGACTTAGTCCTGTCCTTCTCCTCAGCAAAGGGTACTGTATATCGTCACCGTGGCGAAGTGCAAATTTAACCACTTGTTAAATGATCAAGGCGTGAACAAAGTATAAACAAAGTGTGTGTGGTTTATTTCTGGAAAATACAATTTGAGTTGAAATATAATTTACAATAAGAATTCTTACCGCAGTTTTTTCTTCCTTCCTTGGCTGGCGACGATATGCAAATGTGCCGATTTCGGCCGTACCGATTGGCATACCAAAGAGAGAGAAGAAAAAAGCGCGTTCACATTAGTTTGAGTTGTTGACATTTGACATTACTTTAAGGAGAGTTCACACTAGTTGATCCGGAACACTTGTGCTGGTTTACACTAGACATTCTGGAACATCCCCACCCCCGTGGATCGAGCCCGATTCACCAATTTTCAAGTCCAGAACGGCTAGTTTCGATACAGGGCGTCTCATCAGTCCCTTTGATGTGCGGACAGCAGCACTTCGGACTTCACCATCGACTCCTGTATACACCTTCTCGATACGTCCTCTACACCACTCTCTTCGTGGAACGTTCACATCGCAAACGAATACCAGGTCCCCAACAATTATCGGCTTGGTTCTTTGACACCATTTGGTTCGGCGTGTTAAAGTTGGCAAGAATTCAATCACCCACTTCTTCCAGAAGCGATCTCTTAGTTGTCGTGCTATCCTCCACTGTTTCCTCAGCTGACATTCCTTCTTTGATGGCTCATCGATGCTCGGAGTCTGTGCTGTATTTGCCGAGCCTAGCAAAAAATGATTTGGGGTTAACGGCTCCTCTGGATCGGGTTCTAGTGGTAAGTGTGTAAGTGGCCTAGAGTTCACCACATTTTCTGCTTCTATGATGAGGCACTGCAGGGTATGCTCGCGGGGCGACACTTCCTTGAGGGTATGTAGTAATACTCGCTTGACACATCTCACCATCCGTTCCCAAATTCCACCTTCTGAAGGATTAGCCGGACAGTTGAAAATCCACTGAACATTTTTTGAGGCCAGCTCGTCTTGTATGCGATCACAGTCGAACACTTCGGAAAATCTTTTAGCTTCTAAGTTGACGCCAACAAAGTTTGTCCCATTGTCAGAGCGAATTCTTACTGGAACGCCTCGGCGGTTGATGAAGTTCCGAATTGCCAAGATACAAGCATCGGTCGATAAGTCATAAGCAACTTCGAGATGGATGGCACGCACAGTTAGACAAGTGAAGAGTGCTACCCACCTTTTCTCGGTACGTCTTCCGATCGAAACGGTAACTGGGCCGAAGAAATCAAGACCAGTATACGAGAATGGTCTCACGAACGTCATAAGCCTGTCCTGAGGCAGAGGACCCATAATTGGATGAACTGGTGTGGCTTTGCGGATTTTGCAGTCGATGCACTTGGAGATAACCTTACGCAGGGCTTGTCGCAGACTAGGAATCCAATATTTTCTTCGAATCTCGCAAATTGTTGCCTCGATATTTTGGTGTTTCATCTTCCGGTGATTTTCAGACATTACTAGCTCGGTGAACTTATGAGTGGATGGCAAGATTACTGGCCGTTTAGCGGCTTACGTTAGACAGTCAGCTGCATCGACTCTTCCGTATACTCGGAGAATACCGTCGTTATCAATATACGGAGTAAGTTGGTGCAATGTGCTCCCCTTTTCCACTGGATTTCCGCGGGTAATTTGGCTTATCTCATCAGAAAATGTCTCCAACTGAACTTGACGACATAAACGTTTTTCAGCGATATCCAACTCATGTGCTGATAGACTGTTACTTTCACAATTCAAGGGTCTTCTTTGACATCGGTTTAAGAAACGCAGTATCCAGGCCATTGTTCGTACAAGCCTGGTCAGAGAAGAAAATTTGTTAAAATTTATAATGGGTTTACTTACGACTAGTAAAGCGTATTTTGGGCGCAGCTCTTCTTCATCTTCTTGAGTCTTGGAGGCGTTACTTATATCAATGGACGGCCAATCATCTTCTCGCATCTTTAAATAACCAGGACCCTTCAACCAATGCGAAGAAGTGCTAAAATCGAAATGGTTTCGAAACCGCGTGGCCACATCTGCTGAATTGTCTCGTGTTGGTACCCATTTCCAGTTGGATGAATTCGTAACTGCTAGTATTTCTGCTATTCTATGCGCTACGAACGGTTTATATCGGCGATGTTCACTGTTGATCCACTTTATGACTGTTGTTGAATCGCTCCATATAGTGCTTCGAGAAACGCTGACGGAGTGTTGTTTAAGAATAGTCGTCATCAACCGTACTCCTAGGACGGCCGCTTGGAGTTCGAGGCGAGGGATTGTGACAGGTTTCAGAGGGGCGCATCTCGTTTTCGAACACACAAATGACGTTTCAACTTCATTATTTTTGTTGACTGCCCTCCAGTAGGCTACTGCGGCAAAGGCATCTTCACTGGCGTCAACAAAAACGTGTAGCTGGAGCTCCTGAGGTGAACCGCTGTTGAAATAGAACCGTGGCACTTCAAACTGTAAAACGTCTGGTAGTTTTTTCCTCCATTGTTCCCATCCTAACGCGATTTCCTTGGGTAATGGCTCATCCCAGCGAACATCATTTCGCCAAACTTCTCGCATTAATAACTTAGCGGCAATAGTAAAGTGGTTCAAAAATCCCAGTGGATCAAAAATTGACATTACGACGCTTAATAGTTCTCTTTTGGTAGGTTCCCTTTCACCTCTGATAACATCCGTGTCGACGTGATGAAAATGCAGCTTGTATCTAAAGTTGTCGGAGTTGGGTTGCCAAAACATGCCAAGAATCTTCTCGGTTTCCAGGCTACCTTTGTCACTTACAGTCACTGGAACATTCTTACCTTGCAATGCGTTCAAAACATCTTCTGAGTTCGAAGTAAAATTTCTAAGTTCGAATCCGGCATTTTTGTGGATCTCTTTCACTTCCTTCGATATTTGAATGGCTTGCTTATCCGTTTCGAAACTATCGACAAAATCATCCACGTAATGATAGTCTAAAATTGACTTTAAAGCACGAGGGTGATGGCCTTGGTGCTCTATGGCGTTTATTGTTTTAACGTATTGGGCTGCACAAGGTGAGCATGCAGCTCCGAACGTCATCACGTTCATTTCGTATGCATCTGGCTTTCTTGAGTCGTCTCCATCACGCCACAGGAATCTCTGGGCACACCTGTCCTCCTGCTGAATCAGTATTTGGTGGAACATCTCCTTGATGTCTCCACATACGGCTACGGCTCCCTCCCGGAAATGAAACAGCACTGATGGTAAAGGTTGATATTGTTGTGGCCCCTTTAAGAGACTTGCGTTGAGTGAAGTTCCGTTTACTTTGGCGGCGGCGTCAAATACAAGTCGTAACTTGGATGGCTTGTTGGGATTTACCACTCCAAAATGCGGTAGATACCATGTTCTTGGTCCCACAATGGAAGCTTCTGAAGGTTGTAGTTTACGAGCGTACTTCTTTCCGACATATGATTTGATGATAGAACTGTAGGCGGCGGCAAAGCTCTCATCTCTCTTCATCTTGCGTTCGATTCCGGAAAGGCGCTTCAAAGCCATTGAGTAGCTGTCAGGCAATACTACGTCATCAGTCTTCCATAAAAGTCCAGTCTGAAATCTTCCATCAATTCTTTTTGTCGTGGACCGAAGAATACCCTTAGCTCGGATATCCGCGTTGCTTTCAATTGCAGATGATGGTCTCACTCCGAAACTTTCGATTGAAAAATATTCTTCGACCAACTCATGTAGATCATCACTAGATTTAAAGGCTAAAAGGCATGACGATGGCTTTGTCTTGGCGGCAGGCTTAGTGGTTGGTCCATATACAACCCAACCTAACTTGGTTTGTACAGCATACGGTCCATTCTTGTTGATCATTTGAGACCCGTGAGGCAGGCCTAAGTCGCAATGATCTAGTCCTATTAACAGTTTCGGTTCTGCGTTGGAGTAAGGCTGCAACTTCAGTTGCCCAAGGTTCCGTAAATCGTTTTCATTCAAACTTTGGGTTGGCAGGTTCAGATTTGCTATTCCATAGACGTTTCTTAACAAATGCCTTTGTTTCTTCCCAATTCCACTCACTAAAACATTGACTGACACTGTTGGTTCTTGTACTTGTCTTCCGCCAACCCATTGCATATTCAAATTGCATTGATGACCCCGCAAACCAAGTAGCTTTATCAATTCGGCATCGAGCATAGTTATTGATGACCCTTCATCTAGTAAGGAATATGTATCGATAGTTTTATTTGCCATTTGGCCCATAAAGTGTTACTGGCAGTACACGAAATAAAGGGTTATCATTTCTCGAGACGTCATGCACAGCCAACATTGTTCTTCCGGAAGTACTTGCAATTGCAGCTGGTTCTTCAACCGATTCGTGTTCTCGTCCTTGTGTTGCTAATGAGTGACACGTATCTGTTTCTTCGTGAAGGAGTTCATGATGTCGTTTCTGGCATTTGTTTATATCACAGATTCGTTTACTGCGACAGTCTCTCGTTACGTGACCTGGTCTCAAGCACGAGAAGCACAGACGACAGTCTTTGACTTTCGACCATCTCTCTGGAACTGATAGGCTTCTAAACTGTCTGCAATCACTAACTTTGTGTTGGTTTTGACATATCGAGCACTTTAGAATTATTGGACGGTATTTCCCATTATTAGTGGCAGCATGTAGTATTGGCATACGCTTTTTCTGTTCCCTAGTGTCGATATCTTGAACCGTGCAAATTAAATTAGCCGTATTAGTTAACCAATCACTGAAGTTAACTATTGTCGGATATGGCAATATTTGTGCAGCACACTTGGCTTAATCTAGTCTTTGGGTCATTGGAAGCTTCAAGACGAGCTCTTCTAATAGTGTTGGATTGGAAATATGTTGTTGGCCATTAACTGTTTGTAGGAACACAGCAAGATTTTTAACTTTCGTTGCGAAAGGAATCAATCGGGTTATAGCGTTTTCACTTATTGGTGAAATCTCACGTACCTGATTTAACTGACTTCGTATAAGTTGTTCAGGACGCCCAAATCGAAAACGAAGCTGTTCGATAATTGCGCAAACATTGTCTGGATGAATGAGGAGAGACTTCACAGTCTCTCTTGCTTCACCTGTCAAAGATTTTTGTAAGCGCTGGTTGTTTTCTAAATTCGTATAACTATAAGCGGACGTCGATTGTAAAAAAGCTGTGTAAAATATTGGCCAGTCTTCTGGCTGTCCACTAAATGGAGGTAAATCCTGAACTTTTCTCAGTGGCAATGCTTGTGGCAAAAATGTATAATTAGCCACGTTTTGCTGTGGCACATTTGAGTTAAAGGCTGGTATATTTGTACTATTTGGCATATAAGTAAAACCCGTGTTCCTCGGAATTGAATTGTCAAAATGACCATAATTTATTTGCGGCATACTATAAACTGGCATGGTAGAAGTTGATTGTGCCTGTGTACCAGTAACAAAACTACTTTGTGGCGGATAAAGATACGAGATTGGATGAAGGCTAGTTGCGTTAGCTAAAGTTGTAGTCCTGGCTGCAGATGTTGGAGCTGTTGTGGGAGACGTTGTAACGTACCCTCGAGGTGATATTCGAGGAAGGACATCTGAGTTGAGGCCCAATCACACCCACGATACTACACGTAAGGATGTCATCAACCAAAACCCAAGATAGTCCCTTTCGACCACCCACCTTTTGCACTAACGTTATTTCTCAGCGCTTACAGGGACACTAAGAAAGTCCTGATAGCGAGGCAGATGGTTGTCCATGACTCACGACCGCTTGGCATGCTTGCATAGCCAAAACTAGCTCGTCGGAGGGGGGGTTCTTGCGTCAGAATCATGGACGGCCGTTACGTTTTCATGCCGTTAATGTAATGTACGAAATTCGCGCGAAGCCTGAAACGTCCCATTCATCCTAAAAATTCCTATAAGAAATAAGTGAGGAGAGCACCGATGTTGAAGCTCTTCTGAGGATTTTCCCTCCCTCGGTATCATACCAAAGAAAATAAATTCTTGAACGATACCATCCTGGATTACCGTGTCCTCGAGTTTGTAGTAACCCCCAAATCAAAAAAAAAGATCTGACGTCCTACGTCATCAATCTATTCTCCCCGTCTATGACCAAATCTACCCCCGGATATCCTTAGCAAAGCCACACTCACAAAAAGAAACTTATACCATCATCATATTTAGTATAGTTCCACTAAATTACGAAATTTTAACACTTTCCGAATACTAAAACTCCGAAACGAAATTGCGAAAACAAATTATAAAAAAGAAAACCAAAAATCAAAAAAAAACATCACACAAGAGATACGACTGTACCTGTCTGTGATCCAAAAAAATCAAAAGAACGAAATCGACCCATAAACAAACCATTCAAGAACTAAAATATTTTCATGTTCATCAAAAAAACTTTTAATAAATCGTTGGGTATGATATATCGTTATAAAGAAAAAATTCTTAAAACTAAAGATAAATTTAACGATAATCGCAAATTTACTATCTTACAGGAAAAGAAATTCTTAAACTGGCCTTGCATAGCTTGATGTTACAATTCACTTTAAAATCAATATATATTCGGTAAAATAATTATTACGTCAAGTTTTCAATTCAAATTCAAGTTCAAATTCATATTCACTACCAAGCAATAAAAGGAAGAAGGAATCCTGAAAGTATGTGTGCATTTATAATATATACTACTATTTCGTGCTTCGTGCTCGAGCTTATATTATTTTCTATAGCATTGATGTACTTTATGCACATTATGATGGTGAATACATTTCGACGTTTAAAATTTGTTACGACAAGAATCTACGACTCCGATTCCAATTCTTAATTAAGCGAAAAACTAATCTTTCCTTTGAGTCGGTTTCAAAGAGAACACTAACTTATGTCGTTGAAAATCAAAGTATACTTATAGGATTTTATTAAATTATTATACGAAAGTAAATAAAAACAAGTTTAATCGGAACTAATGAACTAAATGGTCGTTCAAATTTATGGCAAAATTAAATAGTTAATCACTCACCCACTAAAAGCGATATCTCATATTTAGATTCGCGATACAATTTCGATAAGTTTATATCCACTACTCCTTGATGGTGTGCACAGCATCGAGGGACTGGTGTTGATCATAAGTGTGTTTACGTTAACACTTCTATCGCGTTTAGCTAATTGAGGGGGGAAAAAGGAAAAACAATTTGAACAACCGTACATAAAGATTGAATGACTTTAAATTAATGAATACTTAGCTTTTTTTTCTTTTTCTAAAGTTTTTTTTTTTATTTATATTTTTGTAGCCGCTATGGGCATGCAGGTTGGACATGGTTGGTGTGTGTGGAATACTGTTGGCTGGCTGTGTGGTTGTTGTTGAATGCGATGAGTTGGGAAGACTGATGAATGGATGGTGTTGTGATTGGGATGAAAAGTAAGGCGCTGATCAAATCTATTGATACGATCACGATGATATGAGAATGACTGCTGCGGATGATTTTTTTTTTCTTGCGTATGCTGGTGTATGATATGATGAAGTGTTTTTTTTTCTTTGGGTAGGTGTTTTTGCTGTTGGGGCTTTATCTTTGGCGTCAGAGGTGTTGGTGTTTGGAAATGTGTTTTCTGGTGGGGCTTCTGTCTGATGGGGCTGCTGTCTGATGGGGCTGCTGAGTCTACGTTGACCAAACGTGCTCGGTGTGTTCTGCTTCTTGATGTTTTTTTTTTCTCTCTGGCGTGGGTTATGTATTGCGGGTGGCTACTTGTAGGTTGTTCTTAGGTGTAATCTTCTTGGGTTTTTGCGTGGCACGTGTATACTTAATGTATGCCTCAAATGTGCTTCTGGATACGTCATTTGCGCCCTTCAGCGTTCTCCTATGTTTTTGCCGTGGAGGAAGTGTTGGCCAGGTATCTTTCCTGGTGTACCACTTTCGCTTTTTTTTCACTTTTGGTTTTTATTTTTTTTTCTTACAAATGGGAGGGAAGGGTTTCTTTGTTTTTTTTTTCTTTTTGCACCACACTCTTTTGATTTTATACCTTTTTAGTTTACCACGTTTGAAGATCGTGACAGCGACAGCGACGAGATACCCGCACCGATGCACCTGACGAAAGAAAAAAACGGAAGATAGGTCGTGCACTCCCTTATATAGCGTCGTTGGGTCAGCTTGTTGTGTTACCAAACTCCCTCACCAATACATTCGCAAAATGTAAGATGGTGACTTTTCGCACTTCCTTTTTTCGGCATATTTTCACCAATTTTATTCAGAAAATTCTGTTTTTCGTTTCAAAATTTTCTTTAGAATTTTAGAAAAATAGGTGTGCCGTTATCCTGTTTTTTTGATTAAAATATCCTTCAATAGAAAAAGACGCGTAACTGAACTGCGCTTGTGTTGGGGACGCCGATCCTCTTCGTGGGTGTTAAATGATAAGGTGTTTCGAACTTCGAAACGTATCTAACTTGTATGCTCCCATGTCCCATATTACATGAAACGATCTTAGTCATATAAACTTTGCAAGCTTACGTGGCCCGATTGGTATGACCGCCATGCCATGATGTATTGATTTTTGGGGTCCGGGATCAATTCGGGATGCTGCTCCTCTTTTACTTTTTTTTTTTTTTTACTTTTACTTTTTTTTTCTCATATTTATCTGTAGTTTTATTTAGATTTATTTGTAAGGGTTGCATTTAGTTTCTTCTTTAACGATTTGTTCAATACTCGACGATGTTCATTCCTCTCATCTAATGACCGAACCAACACGTTCCACACCTCACACACTACCTTACCTTCATCCTTCTATAAGCGATTGCTATTACTTCAACCTAATCCTCAAACCAACTGAACTGATTTGAATTTGGAAACTGAATTTGAATTTGAATTTTGAACTTGAAAGTATGAATGTTAGAATAAAAAAAAATTACATGAAAACTGTAGTTGTAATATATAAAAAAAAATGGTTTCCTACACACCTTTTTCATTTTTCGCAAAACCGGAAGGAAAATGAAAATGAGAAGAAACCGGTAAACTCTCTTGTTTCGTTATATATATTTTTATATTTCGTGAAAAAAATTGAACCCCTGCCTGAGAATTGGTATGTCTCGTCTCATGCACAGACTGCTATGCCGGGCGAAAAACGTTAGATCATGGTATTATCTTCTTATATCCTCTGAGTGGAAAACTCCCTGAGGTAGGCTAGTAGAAGGAGATCCATTTGCAACAGGTTCTTTAGCTTTCGGTTTCGTACCAGTAGCTCTGGAAGTTGCACCTACGTTAGCTGTATTTGACAATGAAAGAGTTGAACTATTTAGAATACCTGCTTCCGAATTCACTGTAGCTGAAGAGGCATTTAACCTAAGTTTTTTTTTCTCAAGTTAGGACCCCTCTTTACTGGAGGATTTTGCGTATCAGACATGGTTGTAAGGCAAATCAAGTTTTGGTCCAAAATTATAAAAAGTTACCGAAGCAAACGAAAATATGTATGTACTATGACTGGTCAAAACCAATTTACGAAATGCGAAAAGCGAAAAAAATTTAAATCTTATTGAAACTGAATGTCGATAAAACCAAAGAAATCAAGACTATATATCAACTATATGTATGTACTAAATAAATCTCATGAAATAATAATTCTGAAATTCCAAACTGGAAAAAAAAATAACGAAAAATATCTTGTTTAAAGTCGGAAAAAATTGTCATAAAACTGTGTGAGTGTGACCTTGTAATCAGATACCGGGTGTATAACAGAGTTGATCGACGACTAATTATATTTCACTCACTTAATCAAATAGGATAAAAAAATTTCGAAGATTGATTATGTTGACTTGGTATTCCACAGGTATTTCTCTTTCTTTTCTTTGTGTTTCTTTTCTTTTTCTCTCGGAAGTCAGGACTACCAAAACTCCCTAAATCAAGAGAAGAACAACTTTTCACAGCAGACTAAATGAAGTGTCGTCCATTTACTGGTTGAAAAGAGTTACTTCACTGGAAAAAATTGAGAGAAGGAATTATGTAACATTGGTACATACAGCAGACTAACTGAGGATACCACCCAATTACTGGATATGCATCACAATATTCATAATAAGAAATTTAACTAACGCAAAAATAAGGAGTGCGCATGTCTCGAAAAATCACTGAAGAAAGCGTTGTTTGGCGCAGCAGACTAATGAGGATTCCACCCATTACTGGTCGTCAAAACACCATCGTCTGTTCGATGATTTAAAAATTAAAAAAAGTTATTAAAGTCTTAGTATACTCGCAGCAGACTGATTGAGGATCTCACCCAATCACTGGTCGAGTAATACATTAAGGAATATTAGAAGTATCTGAAGGAGACCCAAACCAACTCTAAATCAAGTCTTAAAAAAAATTCTGGCTAGAAAAAAATTTTTTTTTTGAAAAAAAAAGGACGAAATAATTTTTTGAAAAAAAGGACGAAATTCGGCCCCACGTTGGGCGCCACCTGTAACGTACCCTCGAGGTGATATTCGAGGAAGGACATCTGAGTTGAGGCCCAATCACACCCACGATACTACACGTAAGGATGTCATCAACCAAAACCCAAGATAGTCCCTTTCGACCACCCACCTTTTGCACTAACGTTATTTCTCAGCGCTTACAGGGACACTAAGAAAGTCCTGATAGCGAGGCAGATGGTTGTCCATGACTCACGACCGCTTGGCATGCTTGCATAGCCAAAACTAGCTCGTCGGAGGGGGGGTTCTTGCGTCAGAATCATGGACGGCCGTTACGTTTTCATGCCGTTAATGTAATGTACGAAATTCGCGCGAAGCCTGAAACGTCCCATTCATCCTAAAAATTCCTATAAGAAATAAGTGAGGAGAGCACCGATGTTGAAGCTCTTCTGAGGATTTTCCCTCCCTCGGTATCATACCAAAGAAAATAAATTCTTGAACGATACCATCCTGGATTACCGTGTCCTCGAGTTTGTAGTAACCCCCAAATCAAAAAAAAAGATCTGACGTCCTACGTCATCAATCTATTCTCCCCGTCTATGACCAAATCTACCCCCGGATATCCTTAGCAAAGCCACACTCACAAAAAGAAACTTATACCATCATCATATTTAGTATAGTTCCACTAAATTACGAAATTTTAACACTTTCCGAATACTAAAACTCCGAAACGAAATTGCGAAAACAAATTATAAAAAAGAAAACCAAAAATCAAAAAAAAACATCACACAAGAGATACGACTGTACCTGTCTGTGATCCAAAAAAATCAAAAGAACGAAATCGACCCATAAACAAACCATTCAAGAACTAAAATATTTTCATGTTCATCAAAAAAACTTTTAATAAATCGTTGGGTATGATATATCGTTATAAAGAAAAAATTCTTAAAACTAAAGATAAATTTAACGATAATCGCAAATTTACTATCTTACAGGAAAAGAAATTCTTAAACTGGCCTTGCATAGCTTGATGTTACAATTCACTTTAAAATCAATATATATTCGGTAAAATAATTATTACGTCAAGTTTTCAATTCAAATTCAAGTTCAAATTCATATTCACTACCAAGCAATAAAAGGAAGAAGGAATCCTGAAAGTATGTGTGCATTTATAATATATACTACTATTTCGTGCTTCGTGCTCGAGCTTATATTATTTTCTATAGCATTGATGTACTTTATGCACATTATGATGGTGAATACATTTCGACGTTTAAAATTTGTTACGACAAGAATCTACGACTCCGATTCCAATTCTTAATTAAGCGAAAAACTAATCTTTCCTTTGAGTCGGTTTCAAAGAGAACACTAACTTATGTCGTTGAAAATCAAAGTATACTTATAGGATTTTATTAAATTATTATACGAAAGTAAATAAAAACAAGTTTTATCGGAACTAATGAACTAAATGGTCGTTCAAATTTATGGCAAAATTAAATAGTTAATCACTCACCCACTAAAAGCGATATCTCATATTTAGATTCGCGATACAATTTCGATAAGTTTATATCCACTACTCCTTGATGGTGTGCACAGCATCGAGGGACTGGTGTTGATCATAAGTGTGTTTACGTTAACACTTCTATCGCGTTTAGCTAATTGAGGGGGGAAAAAGGAAAAACAATTTGAACAACCGTACATAAAGATTGAATGACTTTAAATTAATGAATACTTAGCTTTTTTTTCTTTTTCTAAAGTTTTTTTTTTTATTTATATTTTTGTAGCCGCTATGGGCATGCAGGTTGGACATGGTTGGTGTGTGTGGAATACTGTTGGCTGGCTGTGTGGTTGTTGTTGAATGCGATGAGTTGGGAAGACTGATGAATGGATGGTGTTGTGATTGGGATGAAAAGTAAGGCGCTGATCAAATCTATTGATACGATCACGATGATATGAGAATGACTGCTGCGGATGATTTTTTTTTTCTTGCGTATGCTGGTGTATGATATGATGAAGTGTTTTTTTTTCTTTGGGTAGGTGTTTTTGCTGTTGGGGCTTTATCTTTGGCGTCAGAGGTGTTGGTGTTTGGAAATGTGTTTTCTGGTGGGGCTTCTGTCTGATGGGGCTGCTGTCTGATGGGGCTGCTGAGTCTACGTTGACCAAACGTGCTCGGTGTGTTCTGCTTCTTGATGTTTTTTTTTTCTCTCTGGCGTGGGTTATGTATTGCAAGTGGCTACTTGTAGGTTGTTCTTAGGTGTAATCTTCTTGGGTTTTTGCGTGGCACGTGTATACTTAATGTATGCCTCAAATGTGCTTCTGGATACGTCATTTGCGCCCTTCAGCGTTCTCCTATGTTTTTGCCGTGGAGGAAGTGTTGGCCAGGTATCTTTCCTGGTGTACCACTTTCGCTTTTTTTTCACTTTTGGTTTTTATTTTTTTTTCTTACAAATGGGAGGGAAGGGTTTCTTTGTTTTTTTTTTCTTTTTGCACCACACTCTTTTGATTTTATACCTTTTTAGTTTACCACGTTTGAAGATCGTGACAGCGACAGCGACGAGATACCCGCACCGATGCACCTGACGAAAGAAAAAAACGGAAGATAGGTCGTGCACTCCCTTATATAGCGTCGTTGGGTCAGCTTGTTGTGTTACCAAACTCCCTCACCAATACATTCGCAAAATGTAAGATGGTGACTTTTCGCACTTCCTTTTTTCGGCATATTTTCACCAATTTTATTCAGAAAATTCTGTTTTTCGTTTCAAAATTTTCTTTAGAATTTTAGAAAAATAGGTGTGCCGTTATCCTGTTTTTTTGATTAAAATATCCTTCAATAGAAAAAGACGCGTAACTGAACTGCGCTTGTGTTGGGGACGCCGATCCTCTTCGTGGGTGTTAAATGATAAGGTGTTTCGAACTTCGAAACGTATCTAACTTGTATGCTCCCATGTCCCATATTACATGAAACGATCTTAGTCATATAAACTTTGCAAGCTTACGTGGCCCGATTGGTATGACCGCCATGCCATGATGTATTGATTTTTGGGGTCCGGGATCAATTCGGGATGCTGCTCCTCTTTTACTTTTTTTTTTTTTTACTTTTACTTTTTTTTTTCTCATATTTATCTGTAGTTTTATTTAGATTTATTTGTAAGGGTTGCATTTAGTTTCTTCTTTAACGATTTGTTCAATACTCGACGATGTTCATTCCTCTCATCTAATGACCGAACCAACACGTTCCACACCTCACACACTACCTTACCTTCATCCTTCTATAAGCGATTGCTATTACTTCAACCTAATCCTCAAACCAACTGAACTGATTTGAATTTGGAAACTGAATTTGAATTTGAATTTTGAACTTGAAAGTATGAATGTTAGAATAAAAAAAAATTACATGAAAACTGTAGTTGTAATATATAAAAAAAAATGGTTTCCTACAACGTGATGGCTGTGTACCCAGAAGTCGTGGAGGCGAGTGGTATGGCAATGGATGGTATCTGGCTTGGCGTCGACACTTTTTTCGAGATGCATTGCGGAGTGCCTTCAAACTTCGCATGAATCTCGTTTAGTTGTTTGTTTAATTCCGTAATTTTGTCTTGCATTGCCATTAGAATGCTTTCAGTTGTGGCTACGGCGGCATTAGTAGCGGATTTTGCTTGTTCATTCTGTTCTAGAACGTTCAAAACTGGACTTTGTAAGGCAATGTCCTCTGGCGAGGTTGCCGGTTTTCTAACAATGGCGGCATGTGTGACATCAACACGTGATTCGGAGGTTAAGGCTATTTGACTTTCCATGGTGGTTGTTTTTCCTGGCGGCTCAGTTTGGGAATATTGAAGTCGTTTGCTTCTTCTTGGTGGCGGTGTGCGTTCCATACAATGTATTTGTTTCTATCGCTTAAATAAACCATGCGCATCTGCTTCGTTTCAATTTGTAATGGCGGCCATTTGCCCATACAAATGTAAGTGAAGATGCGAAATAAAAATGTATATCGTCACCGTGGCGAAGTGCAAATTTAACCACTTGTTAAATGATCAAGGCGTGAACAAAGTATAAACAAAGTGTGTGTGGTTTATTTCTGGAAAATACAATTTGAGTTGAAATATAATTTACAATAAGAATTCTTACCGCAGTTTTTTCTTCCTTCCTTGGCTGGCGACGATATGCAAATGTGCCGATTTCGGCCGTACCGATTGGCATACCAAAGAGAGAGAAGAAAAAAGCGCGTTCACATTAGTTTGAGTTGTTGACATTTGACATTACTTTAAGGAGAGTTCACACTAGTTGATCCGGAACACTTGTGCTGGTTTACACTAGACATTCTGGAACAGGTACCGTCGGTGGAAAGCGAAGTTGGCCTTCTTCAGTACGGCTTGTGAGTGCTTGGTGAATCTAAGCACCTCATTGAAATTGATGCCTAGATACTTCGCGTTTCTTTGGGCAGCCAGTCTGGTTCCATCAGGTAGAGTAATGGATGTGGCTCTGCAGTTACCAGCCAGAACGACGGCCTCTTCCTCCGGTCCTTCTAAAGCAGACGAGCTCTGACTTAGCTGATTTGATCCGGATACCCCACTTACTATAATAAGAAAATAGTTTGTGGATGTGAGTATCCACTCTCCGGGCAGCTATGGTTGGTGATATAGATGTGCTTTATGTCAGAGAGTCATCGGCGTAAAGCAGGTTTTCGCAGTCCCTTGGGGTAGGTTGGTCTGACGTCATTATGTTGAAGAGGAATGGTCCGAGTTTTCATCCCTGAGCGACTCCTGCTCTGATGTTCTTGGTGGCGGACTTAGCGCTCTCTTTGTGCCGGATGCTAGAGTGCTACGTTCAGGAAAAAGCACTATTAATCACCTCAGTGCTAGTAGTTCTTCCCAAAGTCAGGAAAACTCTAGTAGAGTGAATGCTATTGATCCATTGGAATTCTCAATAGCTTCCATTGCGAATGAGGGGTGTTCTAACCCAGTTCTACTGAAAACAGTTTAGTTATGGAAGAACTCATCGCTATACCCCCAGCTAAAAGCATATTTTGTTTCCCGTCTTTCTCCTGCTACTTCACAGGATGCAGTATACATAACTATATAAACTATATAACTATATAAAAAAGAAACTGCCGTTAATTAATTTGACAGCAGGTCCCATGCACTTAGCCGACAATTGATCAGCCGACATAAAATGTTCTATTGTAATCGTTTGTACTTGATTTGTACTTCAATGTAATGTAGTTAAAATAATTTGTAAACCTTTCATTTATTTGTAATAAGTTAATCAAAAATATGGTTTGGCAGATAGCCGACAATTATTATATGTATATATATGGTACAAATATATAAAGACAAATATATAAAAACATCGAAGTATGGAATGATGCTATACCTGCACTTTCGGGGAGAGTTGAAGACAGTATATTCGCCAATTTCACGGAAGCAGCGCAGCGGAGCGAGACGCGTAATATGTATAGGGTCCTTCAACACAACCTTGGTGCAAGTAACTATTTCAACGACCGATACTCTCTTAATACGATATCTCTAATTTTCAAAACCAGAGGAGAGTTACTACGTTTAAATTACCAGCCATATGGACCTGACGGAAACACGGAATGCACTTTATGTAATCATCGTGCCACAGAAAATGTTTTTCACTTTTTAACAACATGCCCCATCCTGCAGACAATACGACATGCGCATTGGGGAAAAAATTACTTAACTATCGATGAAGCGAAAGAAGTTCTTAATGGTCAAGATAAGATGATTTTAGCCAGTTATGTTAAATCTGCATTTGATTATCGAACCAAAATTTTAAACGAGGCTTTTTTAAACAAAAAACAAAAAAACTATGAATTATGTAAAATAATTTTTTGATTTATACAATTAATCTTATAAATACTCTTTTTTTCTGGCTGACGGCAAAAGCCAATGCTATATTAGTGAAATTGTAAACATGTTTATAAATCAATTCCATTTTTTGATTAAATAAAAATCACTACTACTACTACTACTACTACTACTATATAAAGACATGTATTTAAAAAAAAATTATTTGTACATTCCAAATATATATTTGTCACAATTGTCAGAGGTCTATTTCGCCCACAATTAATTATTAAAAATAAAAAAATAGTTGGCATATTTAAATATTTGAGTCGCATGCAGTCAGTTCAATTGCTTCGGTTCCGTTTCCTGACGTTTTCAATTGCATACTTTTTGGCACTGCTCGCAATTAGTCGTTTAGCCAGACGACCTAATTGTAGTGAAAAGTGTTCTTCGGTAAAAGTTTGCATAATCTTAGGAGAAAACCAAATTGATAAGATAGAACGTCTATTGAAAATCTGATTGTTGAAAATAATTTATTTCAATGATTCATTCAATACGAAGAGAATAAAAATAATTTATTTAATATAAGAATTAGTAATTTTATTTAGTTAGAAAGTAATAATTTTTGCTTTTAGTAGCTGTTAAGAAAGATTTCATTTTCAATTTGAGTATTTACGTGTTACGAAAAATTATAATATAGAATAATATTAATTAATATACTTGAAAATAATTATTAAACTTATGTTTGAAAAATTCCATTGAAAAAAAAAGAATCGAAATCCAAAGGTGGTCCAATTTATGAATTTTAATTTTCTAATTCTACCAGACAGTTCTACGCCATAACAATAATAAAAGATCTCTCCACAGTCATTTGTTTTCTTATCTAGATCGGCCTCGGTAAGGAGTGGCGTTGTTCATTCATTTTTCTACAGTACGACTTCTTCATTATTGTTATAATAAAAATCTATATTTTTTTTCAGTTTTTCGAATTATATGTTTCTTTCTATTGGTGTTTTAAGTTCTAAAAGTGGAAAAATACAATTATTTATTTTAGCTGTGTTAAGAAATAATATATATACGTTGAAAAAATTTAACGTTAAGTAATTGAACGATAAATAGATATATTGAACAAAAACATTGATTTTTTTGAAGAAAATAAAAAACAAAATCTCACAATGACTCACTATTTCCATAATTATTAACTAGCTAAGTTTATTTTTTTTGTATTACAAAAAAGAGTGTGATATCATCTGTTGAGTTTCTTATTTTATACATTTGATGGATTATAATTATTCAATAGGGATTTTCGCGATAGTGTCACTGTCAAATGAGAGAGAAAAAAATATTGACAGCTGAATCACTTGGTATGAAAACATTGTTGGTGGTAGTAGGCGAATTTGTATTTAAAAGAAAGAAATAGTGTGTAAATTAGTGCTGTAGCAAAAGGTATGTATTCGTTACTCAGTAACAAGTATTCTCTTTAGTACCGAATAACGAATAGTTACTAAATGTCGTTACTTTTACGATATCGTTACTTTCGTTACTTACGTTACTTTCGTAACTCGGTATTGGTATCTTCATTTCGTATGTTTAGTTACTTTGGGTAGTTAAGTACTCGTATGGCATGTTAAGATAACGTGATAAAAAAGATATTTGGAAAATTGTGGAGAACTATTGTTATATCTTAATTTTTTAAGCATTTATGTATTACTATTTCACCAATAGGTTTCTATGGTTAATTGTTAAATGTTTTGATTTTGTATGCGAAGTAGAAAATTTGCATATCAATAAAAAAAAAAGTTCAATTTCCAAGGGTTATGTAATTTTCATTGAGTAAAATTTCTGCAACGATGTAAACTGAAAAGTCTTGTTAGTCAATCAAATCGGTAGGTGTGGGTAGTTTGCATTTCTAGCAGAAATTTGAGCCTTGTTTTCTATTACACTGTAAGTTGAAACTTTAAATTCTTAAGAACAAAAATATATAGAAGAGTGTTGTGAAAACGCCCGTGAGTTCTTGTGTGGAACAGCGTTCAAACCACTAAATGAACACAGAAAACTGTAGATTCTACCGTTTTCCTCGACTATGGATTAGAACTCCTAAGTTGAAATCTCAGAGGAAAGGCGCAGGCTGTGGTTAGCTGTTAATAACAGGAAACATCTGAACACTAAATTGGCTCGTGTGTGTTCAAAACATTTCATTACAGGTTAGGGGAGATGGTAACATAGAAAGACGAACAGACAGACCTACTTTCGCACTTATTATATTGGTTAAGACTCCCGTTCCCGTAAGAATATTGGGATGAATAAAAGTTTTTAATACTCAGGGATAATGTAGCATTCTAACGGTGAAAGAATTTTTGAAGTCGGTGCTGTAGTTTCTACATTCCCGTATACGTTTCCGTTTCCGGTGGAATATAGAGATGAAATATATAACTTATGTCCCTCTTCAGGTTCTGGAATATCTCTGTACAAAATTTCATTTAAATCAGTTCAGTAGTTTGGGCGGGAGACGGTAACATAGAAAGCCGGACAGACAAAGCTACTTTCACATTTATGTATAATACTTGTTAGAATTGTTCCATGTTCCTAGCAATGTATTCATACAAACCAATACAGAGTATAAAAAAACATAAAAATATTAAAAACAAATTGTTTGTTCATATTTAATATATTTTTTCAAATATATTCAATAGATCTTTAATATATAAATATGTTAAACCTTTCACACTATTGTTTTTCACTGTTTTTCACAGATTTTCTTCAATAAACTTTGGAATAAAACACTTTTTAATTACAATTTCCCTTTAACTCAATGCCACTACCGAAGAAATGTTGTTTTGTTTTCATACAAAGTGTTAATTTACGTTTAAGAAATACAAGGTAAAATTAAATAGAGATAGCTTCGCGAAAACCCCTATGTTATAGTGAGATTTGTTTCAGGGTTTAATAATGAAAATTCGTTTTTTTAATTGATGGATTTTTATGTTAGGTTTAATTGAAAAAATGGGTCGTAAAAACTCATTGGAACGTGAAGTAGCTATACGTATCATCAAGAAGTTCATTAATCATTTTAATGGTGATAAAATTCCTGAAAATTCTGATCCAGTATGGAATGCACTTTCTCAAGATTGTGGTGGAAGGTGGTATGCATACAACTGGCGTGTGAGTGTTTCCAATGATAGACGAGGTATTCTCACACAGGCAAGAAAAGACAACGGTCTTCCTCCCTCCAATTTACCACATCAACAGCTAAAATCAAATTTAAATAAAGAACAAGATAAAGATCACTCACACTTAGAGTCAAGACAATCAATCTCTACTGATGATAGTGATTTTGAAATAAATAAAATAAATTTTACAGAGGGATGTAACTCCGAGGAAGATGAAGAAGTTTCTTCATACACACCTGGTAAAAACAGAAAAAGAACGAGTCATACTTTACATCCAAAAGTGTGGACCAATGTTATAAGTGAAGAATTTCAAAAGCAATATCCTGATCATTGCTGTGCATATGTATTTCAACGATCAGAAGTCTGTGTGTCAGAACGAGCAAAATATTTTTTAAAAATTTTTGGACGTTGTTGCAGTGAAAAATGTGGTAATAATTTTATAGGAGTTGCTGTAAGTGAACCATCTAAATGTACCGATGGTGAACTTCGTATGATAATAAAAACTCGCGATACGTCACGAGTGGAACACGAAGCAGTTGTTCGACCTTTGAATGGATTGAAACGAAAAGAACTAGGAACAATAGCTATTGCAGAAGGTTCAAATGAATTACACCGAAGACTTTGTAAAGAAATATTGAGACCTGGTGATAGAAAAGCTCCAAAAATACCAAAACCTAATGCTATTCGTCAAGAAGTCATCAGTACCAATTTTGGTACAAGTAGAGAAAAAGGAGAAGATGCTTTCGATGGTATACGTCGGGCAAAATATAGTATGAAATTTTACGGTATGATACACGACATTGGTCCTGATCCATTTTTAGTGATTTATGGTACTCCAGAACAAATTTATTTTTACAAAGATATGCACACAAAAATCAGTGCTGATGCTACTGGTAGTGTTGTGACAAAACTGATACGAATTCTGGTCCCAAAATCTGCTCATATTTTTTCATATTTGATAGTGGTTCACTTTGGTAACACGTCTGTTCCCGTCTATCAAATGCTGAGTGAATCTCAGGAGACTGAAAAAATTACTCATTTTTTGAGAGTTTTTTTTAGATCTGTAAACTTCAAAACATGACTATGAATTATTCCAGAGCATGACTATCTGCCAGTTGTTTAGCATGCAATGATATTAATATTAAACATTATAATGCTATTTGTTTTAATGCAGCAATAAAAGGCACTGTTGTTCCTCGAGACTGGATAAAAACTTTTATACGAATTGACGTTGCTCATTTGATACACTTGGCTTGTAGGTGGCACGTCTGGCAAGTTCATCATGTGAGAGAAGTCAATGAATTTTTTATCAGTTGCATTGGTTTGATGATTGACTGTCAAAATTTCAAGGATTTTATTACGATTTTTCGATGGACGTTAATAGCTGCCTCACAGGAAGATTATCAGAATTGACTTTTGAATTGGAAAATGAGTGTAAAAATTCACTTCAAGCATTAAAAAATTGACTGAAATTTTAATAGGCAGGCCATTAGACAAAGAAAAATATTTACAATTATCTCATCAAAGTTTCGATGAAGGTAATGATGATAGTGAACTGCTTCATCCATCCTATGATACAGACAATACTGATGAAGTAGAAACAGATGTCAATGATTTCTTCAATAACATCCAGCACCAGGCTCAATCAATTCTTTCTTCATCAAATTAAAAAAAACCTCATACAAAAAACAAACTATTTTTATCAGCCTGACTTGGTCTCACATTTAATGAGAATTGGTAGAGAATTTCCATTGTGGGCAGCAGTTTCTTTTCCATTTTACAGTGGCCATGCAACAAGTAGCTACGTGAAACGAGCATTCAAGGACATTAAACACCAGGTTTTTAAAAACTATCCATTACCACAGAAGGCAGATTATTTTGTAATGCATCACTTAGAAAGTTTGACTGGAGGAATCAGAAGCATATCATTTGATTTGAATCAATTTTTCGATGAAGGAGGACAAGCACCTGTTTTTAAACAAAAAATTATTAGTAAATCGTCGAATGAAAACACCGCAAAATCAGTACAAGAAGAAAACAAAATGTCTCCTGAATTCAGTGAACATTATGATCGTAATAAACATGGAGTATTTGATGATCCAGGTATACAGACGCAGGAAGATTGGAAAAAAAGCGACTTTGACAAACAGATGTAGTATTACAGAGCTTAATGATACAGGATCTGATGAATCGTTATTTGATGACAATAAGTTTTCGGAATTTAAACATCAAAGTCCAGAAAAACAAACACCTTGTTACGTTGAAAATGTACCGTCAAAGTCAATGTATTTTAAATCAAATCCAGAATTGGCATTTAAAAAAATTTATGATAATTTGATTCATCACCGAGCTAAACTACATCGAAAAACTAAATCCACAAGAATACACAAGAAAGATAATGTGTTGTTGAATGCAAGTATTTGTGGAGTGTTAACTGTGGACAGAGAAAATATCGAGGAATCAGAACATGTGCTTTTGATGCTCTAGTGCACGTCATACAAACTGTTGCTGTTGATGATCCAAATTATTATTCAACATTTGAAAAGGCAGAAGCCAACACATTCTGTAGCTTTAGTATCGATTTACTAAAGTTGGGACCAGTTGCAACAATTATTAAATCTCGATTTCTCCTTTTGGAGCCATTCGGAATGAAAAAAATACAGCATAATATTGATGGACTTGGTGACGTCATAACCACAAATAATTTTGAGTCATGTCCAGTGTTTAATTGGTGCAAATTCTTGGGACATTCGAGTAAAGCAGCCATGCCAAGTGCACAATACACAATAAACTGTGCAAGTTGTAGTTACCAACATGATGATATCATTGAGACTTTGATGAATTGTGAGCAAATTCAAACCAAAGGATACCGCTCACTTCAATCAGCACTGCACTGGAATGTTAGAAACACAATGCCCTGTGAAAAATGTAATATGCCAGCAAACGTAGAAATTATTCCATCCATTCACATTTTTGTGGAATTTGGTGTAACAGAGGGAAGTCCAGGTACACCATTATTGGCTTGTGACTATGACATACCGTCTGTTCTTGAATTTGATAGTGGAAAATATCGGTTAGTATCCAATAATTTCCTTCTAATTTTTTATGCTGATTATTTATTTTATGATACAAAAATATTTTTTTAGCCTCGTGGGAGTCCTGAATTATGTAGCTGGTGATCTTAAACTTACATCACAATAAGTATCCTACTGCTTATTTAAGAATGTGAACAATTTTTTTCTCAATATTTTAAACAAAAAAAGAATAATAAAAAACAAAAAAAATTAAATATGATTATTTGAAACTATTTGTGTAGAAGTTGTCAAACATCAATGGTATACCAGGTATTAAAAAAAAAGAATTCTATTCTTTGCTAATCTGCGTTTTTAAATCAACTGTTAATTTGGATTTTATAAGTTTAATAATTATTTTCAAGTATATTATAACATTAAAATTAATAATATTATAACATTAATATTATTCTATATTAATATTATTCTATATTATAATTTTTCGTAACACGTAAATACTCAAATTGAAAATGAAATTTTTTTTAACAGCTACTAAAAGAAAAAATTATTACTTTCTAACTAAATAAAATTAGTAGTTCTTATATTAAATCAACTATTTTTATTCACGTATTGAATGAATCATTGAAATAAATTATTTTCAACACTCAGATTTTCAATAGACGTTCTATCTTATCAATTTGGTGTTCTCCTAAAATTATGCAAACTTTTACCGAAGAACACATTTCACTACAATTAGGTCGCCTGGCTAAACGACTAATTGCGAGCAGTGCCAAAAAGTATGCAATTGAAAACGTCAGGAAACAGAACCGAAGCTATTGAACCGACTGCATGCGACTCAAATATTTCAATATGCCAACTATTTTTTTACTTTTAGTAATTAATTGTGGGCGAAATAGACCTCTGACAATTGTGACAAATATTTATTTGGAATGTACAAATAATTTCCTTTAAAATACATGTCTTTATATATTTGTACCATATATATATAATAATCGTCGGCTATCTGCCAAACCATATTTTTGATTAATTTATTACAAATAAATGAAAGGTTTACAAATTATTTTAACTACATAACATTGAAGTACAAATCAAGTACAAACGATTACAATAGGACATTTTATGTCGGCTGATCAATTGTCGGCTAAGTGCATGGGACCGTATTGAGTGGGTTTCAAGTTGGAGAAGCAGCAGCACTCATACAACTCCACCTTTCTTTAAGGGATTAAAGCAAACGCTAATAGGGATAATTCAGATGTGGCACTTTTTGAAAAGTAAAGAACAGAATTATTTCCTATTGGCTCACCTGAACACCGATGTCGCGGAAAACCTTTTTTCAATGGTGCGATCGAATAGAGGATCCTATGATAAGGAACCATCGGTGTAAAGGTTCATAAGGAATCTGAAGCTGGTCATGTTTCAGGACTTTAGCGCACCAGAACACTCGGGTTATGAAAATGCTGGAGCAGAGCCTCTAATTAGCACAGCAGACTTGGCCGAGGAGCTAAAACTCGACAAAACGACAAAAGACAAAGAGAAGTCAAAAGTAGTCGAAACAATAGAGGACTATCTACTAGCGCCAGGAGATCCCGTCGATGTAGAAGATATCGATGATGATGATGACAACGACTGCCATTGCGAGGACTGCATAAAGTGGAACATGGAAGTGGATGAGGAAGAAGACTCACCACAGGTTGAAATAGAACCCAGTGAACTCAGTGAGCAGATGCAAAAGATGGCAGCAATTTATTACGCAGGCTTTGCAGCTGGCAAGCTCATGTCCAAACTGAAGTGTGAAGCCTGTTCCAACTTCATGATCAGCAGCTCGGTTGAAAGGAGAGATCAACTCGAACTGATCGAACTAAGGGCCTATGTAAGCACCGTTGCTACATCAGAATTCGGATCGCTAGCTGTTCCCTCAATCCAGCTGGAAAAATTGGCTGAGAAAGTGCAGAGGGTTTTTGAGGAAAACTTTAGAAGAAAGCAGCATATAAAAGACCTCATGGAAAAGTGGATGGAGACAGTACGGCATTCCAGAGATGCGAACCTGGAAATACCCTGCACTAACACCGAACATAAAGAGACAATAGTCAGATTCCAGACTCAAGGAATGATGTTGTTCTCTATAAAAAAGACAAACAAGGAGCTTCGCGGGACTGAAAAATAAAAAAAAGTATGTTTAAGTATTCTAAGTTATTTTTAAAGTGTAATGTAAATACTGTTTTGAAATGTAAATTAAAATGTATATGGAAACGCTATTAATTTTTGTTTAAATGAATAATTTAAACTTTTTTTCTTTATAGGAACCTTAAAACTGAACCTGGACCTGACATGCGTAGTCAAATTATTGTTTTGTTTTACTTTTTGCTGTTTTTTTATATTGATTTTTATTGTTTTGTAACTTTTTTTTTATTGTACCTTGTCTTCTTTTTTATTTTTAAATTTTCTTAGTTTAGTATTCTTTCTGCTTTTCTTTCACTTTTTTTTCCTATTTTTCATGTGCAATATGAAATGCAATCATTTTTCTCCTTTTCCTTCGCTTTTTTATTTTTTACAAACTTTTTTGTTGAATGTGCAGAATTCAATTCACTTAACTAGTCATTTTGTTATGTTATGCTTTTTTGTTGACTTCCTATAAGTTATTATTTTATGATATATGTATGTATAGTTTAACGTTTTGTATATTGATTGCTATATCAATTACAAAACAAGCAAATCAAGTATGCAAAGAAGTTAGTGAGGCAGGCCTCCTGCGGAACCTCATTAAAAAAACGAATCTTGTATTTTACCTCCTGGGTGATTCGGAAAAAATACACTTTTTTGTAGTTACCTATAGTTTTCCTTTTAAAAAATTTATTTATCAAAATTCTAACGTTTTCCACTCTTTTCAGATTCGTTTGTAACTATCATAACCTTACATTTGCTTACTTACTTTTATCTACTATAATTCCAACATTTCCAAAAAAATGTTTTTGAATTTCGTTTTTCATATTACGAATAATAAATTCAAAATGCCAAAAAAGTTTCTGCTCATCAATAAAAAATTCCATATTTAATAAAATTTTGCAACGTAGCAATTTCATTTTATCCCTTCAAATTGAAATTTCAGTACGTCAACCAGAACAATATGATCAGATGTTCAATTGGTCTATTGTACATAAAATCTTTCTTTACCACCACTATACCCCACCCTAAAAGAAAGACAAAACAATTCATGTTATTATTTTTTCACACCTATTCTGCTTTGCTTAACCATAAGATTACTGATACTCTATACGTTGTCTTGTGTTTTTGATTCTCCTTTCCACTTTAAAAAATTTGATTTGATTTTGGTTCTCTTGGCACTTTTTGAAATTTAAGCGCTTAGTTCTCTCTTGTTTGTGTCTCTTTCCTTAAGCGATTTCAGCGCACCACTCGGTGAATAAAGGTCTCAGAAAAAGCTATCTGGTGATAGTACTATAGATTATATATACAATGGTTATTCCCAAGATTGGTGCTACAAACCCCATCGAGGGTCAAAAGTGTCCATGGAACGACTATCATCAATTCTTACCAAGACATAAATATCTTGGGGTAAAAGACAAATTCTACGAGCTTAACAAGCTTCATGATTTCGATGCTATTAAAGGCCTCAAACTACTTAGAAAATTTCAAGGCAATAATAATATCAGGGACTCAACGTTAGAATACGATCAGGGCACCGTACCCTTAATGTTCAACGATCATTAAGTAAATAACCTTAATATTGTAATGCTGTTAATTCGACAATTTGAAGTATTAAAAGTAACTCCTTACCGACTGGTGGGGGGAAGTTAGAAATAAGTCAAATTGTTTATGGCTCGCTGTTCTAGTAGCAAGTGAGATTTATTCAAATAAATGTTCTTCTTTTATACTAATTAAATGCTTACGCTAACTTATTTACAGAGGTATGCTTATGCAGAATGTACACAAAATTTGTATTGATTGAGTTCAAAGGAATTAAGTTACAAAAGTGAATTCGGCATTAATGCTGATTCATTGATAAATGCATGAGAATGCATATGGCAAGCAAGTTAGTTTAGCTTAGAAAATAATATGTACACAAAAATCAAATTGCCTAGTAGACAGAAAGGGCAATTTGTGAGAAATAATAAATTTGATATGACCTTGGCATTCGTGCTGCGGTGCTGTTGAACTCGTTGTTCAGTTGTTGAAATATGATTCTGGAAATGTGTTCTCTTATTTGAGTTGTCATCGTTTATTAGAATTGTGATTCCGAATTCATTCATATTGTTGTCACAACATGCTGGGCCCCTTAGATTGATGATACACAAAAGTCCATGTCCTCAAAGGAAGCTTGGCTTATTAAAAGATCTCATTGGCTTGTTGAGCGATCTCATTGGTATAGCTGTAGCTGGTGGCGTAGGCTGTTGTGCTCCTTTTCGTCTGATTACAAAAATTACGATCAAGAAGATTGCAACGATTACAAAAGCATTGACACCAAGCAGTGAGTATTGGTGAATTCGATGAGTGCTTATCTCGTTCAGTATGTATTCTTGGCTTTTTTTGCAGCTTTATTGAGTCTTCTAATGTAGAAATGTCCAATGAAGCGTTTGTTGGTAAGACAGATTGTTTCTCTCTTTTGAAGTTAAACGATGTTAACTGCTCAGAAAGGTTGAATGATGGTAGAAATGACGATCTCAGTTTGCTTGTCATTGTTTGTTTTCCCACAACAGTCATGGTCTGATCATGTATAATGCATCTTGCTGGCAACCTTAACATACCACTGCCTTGCAAAGTTATGGGTACCGTGTTAAAATGACAGTTCATGTTTACTGTAACCAGGTCGGGAGTACTGTAAATCCATGAATTCGGTTGATGCATTTCAATCCAGTATAACCTTGCTGGTATGTCCTTTGTATTACATGAACCCATAATTGGTTTGTTTTGAATTATGTTCATTTCACAGAAACTAACTGCAGCACCAGTTGTGTATAATGGATGTTGAAATGTGCACCAAACGATGTCCGAGGGCCTCATTTTGCATTTTGAAAATTCGTCTTTGTTGAGTGGATAGAAATTGTTAGCTTGTAGATTAACCATTAAATATTCCGATGATGGAATGATGATTGTGAGGTTCCCGTTGTGTTCGGTTGGAACTGGCAATACTCTGTACAACTTGAACTCTTCATTGTACAGCAGTGGAAGGAAATCTCAATTATAATGTTGCTATTGGTCACTCTAGCCCTTACACTTAAAATTTTGTATAGTTGCAGGATCGATTCATGATGTCGCTCTCCAGGAATCATTAAAGATTTTGGAATATTTTCATGAATTTTCGTAAGTTCATCCTTAAATTGTTATTATTATCATTTATTCAATCTACCGAGTCTTACTCTTACAGATTTCAGAAATACTATACAACATTTTTATATTTTATATACATTAACATACATTTAAATCTAATAAGTACATTTTTAGCTTCGTTCTAGGTATACATAGATCTATTTCAGAGCATACTGAGTTAAAAAATTTAATACATTTTGTGATAGGCTCATTTGAGCTGTAAGCGTACAAATGGAAAGGGTTGTAAAAAAGATTTCTCTGTCTTATACTCCTTTCTGGTGCATAAATATAAAAACATTTAAGAATTTCCGGACAAACAACTTTATACGAGAACACATCATGTACAAACAATATGCAATTCACATTTCTTCTTTTCTCTAATGTGTCAAGACCTATTAAGGCACAACGAGTTGAATATGAAGGCATTATATCAAGATTCCAATTCAATTTTCTTACTACAAATCGGGTAAAGGCCTTTTGAACTCTTTCCAGACGCAATTTTGAAATGGAACTACATGCACACCAAACAATAGCACAGTATTCAAGCACCGGGCGAACTAGTGACATATAAATTGACTTTAAAGTGTAAGGGTTTGAAAACAACGAACAACTTCTTTTCAAAAAACCTAGCAAAGAGTTAGCTTTAGCTACAACATAATCAATATGAAAGGAAAACGAAAGCTTAGTATCAAATATGACACCTAAATCATTTACTTCTGTTTTTTTATTCAGATGAATATTAGAAATTTTATACTGTAAATGTACAGGGAATAAAGACCTGTAAACAGAAAATGAGTGGCATTTTGCAATGTTTAAGGACAAGCCATTATCAGTACACCAAGAAGTGATAATATTTAGTTCATTTTGAAGAATATTGCAGTCATTCAAGTTACGAACACGATTAAAAATTTTTAAGTCATCAGCGTACATTAAGCATTTCGCACTAGAAAGAAGATTTGGAATTTCGTTTACAAAAATATTAAAAAGCAAGGGACCTATATGACTTCCTTGAGGAACACCGGATAGTACATCAATTTGCCTAGAAAAGAAATTGTTCACTTTCACTATTTGTTTTCTGTTAGATAAATAACTTCTTATCCAGTCAAGTAATGAGGAATGTATTCCAAGCACTTTGATCTTGTCAAGAAGAATTTTGTGACAAACAGTGTCAAAAGCTTTGTTGAAATCTGTAAATATTACATCTACTTGATATCCTGATTCAAGGGAGTCAAAAAGATACTTGGTAAATGAAATCAAGTTAGTAGAAGTTGATCTACCAGATACAAAACCGTGCTGGCACGTAGAAATTTGTTCCTTAAAATCAAAATATATTTTTTTTGTTACAATGTATTCGAATAACTTGGGAATAGCTGATAACTTTGATATCCCCCGGTAATTTTCTATGTTTTGCTTTGAACCTGCCTTATGAATGGGGGTAATGTATGAAATTTTCCATTCATCTAAAAAGTCCCCCGTAGAGAGTGATAAATTAAATATCATATTTAAAGGTTCAGACAATGTCAGATAGCAGCGTTTAAGTAATTCTGATGGTATACCATCCGGACCAGAACTGAAATCAGATTTTAAAGATAATATCCCATTAGAGACATCAAGTTCGGAAATATCTAAACTGCCTACGTTTGAGATAGAAGCAGCATTGTTGCTTGTAGAGTAGTTTATGTTAGAATGATCAACATAAACTGACTCAAAGAACCTTGCAAATAGCTCGCATGTATAGTCAGTAGTGCTCGACTTTTCACCATGCAGTTCCATATTTTCGGGTATACCATATGTATGCCTTTTTCCGTTTAGAAACGTCCAAAAGCCTTTTGGATTTTTTAAAATGCTTTGTTCTGTATTCATAACATATTGCTTGTACAAAAATTTGTTCAAGAACTCAAATTCGCGACGCAATTGTGAGAATCGATTTCTGTTAATTTCAGTGTTGTTTTTTTGTAATGTTTTGAACGCTTTATTTTTAACATTTCTTAAATTGCATAAACGTTTATTATACCATGGATGCTTTTGTACAAAATTATTTTTCTTAATTGGTATAAATAAATCAAATCCATGATAAACCACGCTAAGAAATTTGCTGTATATTTCATTTAGATTATTACCAGAAAGAAAGTGAGACCAATCAATAACATTAAAGTAATTATTTAAATCCGAATAGTTACCAATCGCAAAATTATACATTCTAATATTTCTAACATTGTTATGCTCTGCATTTATCAAAAAATTTAATTCAACACAAACATTTAGTGCTTTGTGATGTGTTTTATTTTCCATCAAAGGAAACATAACCTCACTTACTGAACAATCTAAAAAATTACTAACAAAAACAAGATCTAACATCCTGTTTAATGAATTATGGATAAGACTTTTTTGATTTAAATTAAAAGAAAACATTGAATCAATAAATTGAAATTCGCATTCATTTTTCAAATTATAAGGGAAAATACGTCTATTAACACTACAATAAACCCACTTTACCTCACCCAAATTATAGTCTCCTAAAGCAATCAAGTGTTGGTAATCAGTCAGCTGGTCCGCGATGACTTCAATGTTCATTGCATGCATTTCGTAAACAGAGAGAAGGCTGCTCGGAGGTATGTAGCTTACAATAATGAACAATTCGTATGCGTTTGGTACACTCTCAAGCGCAATAGTAATACATAGCTGCTCTACACTAGTGTAACGTAGGGAGACTATACCAGGGTTGCAAAGTCTTAAATCACTTTTATCTTAACTCTTGACTTTAATTCATAAGTCAGTAAGTGACTTATGAATTTAAAAAAAATTAATTCATAAGTCAGTAAGTGACTTGTGAATTAAATAAATCATAAGTCATAAGTTACCAAATGACTTATGAATTAAATTTTTCATAATTCACAAGCTACCAAGTGACTTATGAATTAGATGAACCGCAAGTCATAAGTTACCAAGTGACTTATGAATTAAATTTTTCATAATTCACAAGCTACCAAGTGACTTATGAATTAGATGAACCGCAAGTCATAAGTTACCAAGTGACTTATGAATTAAATTTTTCATAATTCACAAGCTACCAAGTGACTTATGAATTAGATGAACCGCAAGTCATAAGTTACCAAGTGACTTATGAATAAAATTTTTCATAATTCACAAGCTACCAAGTGACTTATGAGTTGAGTTAAAAAAAAATCTTTGCTATAGTAAGCTATTGTACTAGTACTAATACAAATACTAATACTAATACTAGTACTAATACAAATACTAGTACTAATACTAATACTAATACTTAAACTAATACTAATACTAATACTAATACTAATACTAATACTAATACTAATACTAATACTAATACTAATACTAATACTAATACTAATACTAATACTAATACGTATACTAATATAATACTTGAAAAATTCTTTCCCTGTTGGAAAGCTACACACACACACACACACACACACATTAATTTTAATGAAAAATGAAATATAGTATCATATGGAGACAGGCTACAACATTTATAATACATCATGTAATTTGCTTTCGGCGAGTTTGTGAATTAAGAAATCCTTAAGTCATAAGTCAGTAAGTGACTTATGAATTAAAGAAATTTAATTCATAAGTCACTTGGTAACTTATGATTTGCGGTTCTTCTAATTCATAAGTCACTTGGTAGCTTGTGAATTATGAAAAATTTAATTCATAAGTCACTTGGTAACTTATGACTTGCGGTTCATCTAATTCATAAGTCACTTGGTAGCTTGTGAATTATGAAAAATTTAATTCATAAGTCACTTGGTAACTTATGACTTATGATTTATTTAATTCACAAGTCACTTACTGACTTATGAATTAATTTTTTTTAAATTCATAAGTCACTTACTGACTTATGACTTAAGGATTTCTTAATTCACAAACTCGCAACCTTGGACTATACTACTTTTAAGTGATGATCGTACAGCAATAAGAACTCCCCCACCGCGTTTCTCAGAGTTTTGATAGCGAAAGTATAAGTGGATGAATTCTTCCAGTGTGTGGGAAACGATCAGGTAATTTTAAACATTGTAACCAACATTCGATAAAGTTTGAGGATGTCTGATCTCTGTTTATCAGGTAGTCTGAAATCTGAACTTCTTTTCAATCAAGACAATGACATTCAATTCTATTCAATACTAAAACAAAAAGTAAAGAAGATGCAGTGATGATGTTGGCGGTGAAAACTCGACAAGTGTGGTAAGTTTGAACTTATTAGAGAGCTCATGGATTGGATTTTGGTTCAGATCTCTTTCTAGAGAAATTTTCAAAATTAAGAGAAAGCATAATTTGTGTAAGTCGTGGTGTTTTCTGTCATGGAAGTGTTTCCGGGGTGTCTTTTCTCCACCAATTTTGACCGGAGATTGAAACTAACATCACATATATTCTTAAAAAAATCTAAAATGAATTTTAAGATAAAAAGTTTTATTCTGCGATTAAAAGTACGGCCGAAAAGGGGGACCTCCGGAAACATGCCCATCGCCATTGTGGGAACTCTCTCTCACACGAAATGTCCGATGCAATGAGGGTTGCCGACAGGCTATAAAAGCCATGATTGAAAGATCTCCGGCCTCTTTGGTGTTTAAGATTTCGTGTGATTCACTTCGTCGTCGGGCTTTTGGCAAGACAAAAAAAAAAAAAAAAGACATTTTCTAAATCTTTCGGCTTCAGTAGTCAATATCTAAAATAACTCAAAGTTTAACTATAAACATCTCTTGGCGCGAATATTTTTTGGTGCAAAAACAAATAATTCGTAAAGTTTATCGAGTACATATCTACACGTTTTACTCCAAAAACTAATGTGTGCCATGTGTGATTTGTCCCCATAAACGTGCATGAGAAAGTCCAAAAAAAAGGAGAAAAAACCTAAGATCAACACCGTAAATCTGTTTTCCAACTCGCCGAAAAGAAAAAAACACAAAAAAAAATTCAGGCCACGCACCCACAATTAGCCAAACTATATGTTTAGTCCCCCTAAGCCCCAAAGTGACACCATAAACACCCATATATGCTGGCAAAAATTTACCAACCAGCAGACTGTAACCAAAAAGTCATCCACAAACACCGCGTCAATTAAACCATTATCAACCTTTGAACTCCTACGTGGCGAGCCCTATATAAAGAGCTCCGACAACAATCTACCATCAAAGCTCAGTGCTCGACATTGTAACCAGCTTCACCAGTCCCGACATCATCTCCGGCATCTTTACCCTCACCAAATCATCATCTCAATTAAAAGTCAACAGACCTCAACAACAACCACAGATTTTGGCTCTAATCTCAATTATTTTTATTTGTATTGTTAAACTTATCATCCTCCTAGTTCACCACGATAAATTAGTTTTCCTCTATCAATTCAATAATCTTCCAAAAGTTCCATAATTATTACAGTAACCAAAATAATCTAAGAAAAAAAAAGTGTTTTTCTACGTAATAGCTAATCTTAATACATAAACAAGGTGTGGTGATTTCATTTGCAGTTCAATCCTAAAGTTATTAATTCCAGCTAAGTACGAGTCCACAAACCAATGAAGCGGTGCACCACCTCAATGGGAATTATTTCAAAAGCTGTGGTAAGTTTAATTTCCTAATTATTAATTGAACGAACAAATTATTTTGCTACACCACCAACCATAATTGCCATACAAAAAAAAGGTAAAGCTTACAAGTAAAAGTCGGTTTTGAACTTGCATACGAGATACGAGTTATGATGATACTCTCAGAGAGAGGACAATTTTATTATATGTGGTGAATTCGGAAACTATTATAATATTTTTCATTCTATTTACTAGTTTAAACTACATTTCCATTTTAATTTTTTTTTAATTCTGTATATGATTATTCTGTTGAAACGTTACGGATGGTTAAAATAACCTTAATGTTAATAGCAGGATATATGATAACTAAGACCCCTCTACGATCGTCTGTTGGATGTAATTCTTTTTTATTTTGGGGTTTCCATTGAGTTGCTCATTAGTATAACAGTTGTACTTATCTATTTAAATTTACTTTAGGTTTCAAACTTAAATTCACCTTCCTTATCGTTGCTTGTTAGGAATCGTTAATCGAATTGAATAAAAGTGATCAAATGTTATAAAGAGACCTAACTTAAAGTTTTTATTTTTACCTCAGATGGGAATATATTTGAGAATTTTCTTTTTTTTGTTCGTAAATATTTTCTTTGAGTTCCTATAGGATGCCTTTGGTTTAAGTGACGACATGGGTGGATGTGGCAAAGTAAAGAAAAGGTAAGCTGAAGACTAACAAGTCATTGATGAGAAGGAGATTGGAGATTAAGCAATGACGTTTAGTAGGGCTTTAAGTAACATTTTAAATAAGTAAAATGGTGTGTAGATGATATTCTGCTAATGATTTAACTATCCAGACTTGGGACTGTTATACAAATCGAGGGCATAACAGTCATGGTAGTATCCTTTGTGATACGAGGGTGGGCAATCCCTCAGAGAGCAATTACATCTAGCGCTCTCCTCACTTGGAAGTTTTGGTAATTAGTCGAGGGTATTTAGACAGGACGAAAGCGGGCTCTATCATTTGAACCCGAGCTTTAATTTCAAACATCATCCGGCATGTAAAATGTACGTAACGACTGTTCAGCGTTGCGATGGCAAGTACCCCCCCCCCCCCCCAAACCGACGAGCTAGAATGAGCATAAAGCTACCATGCCACGCCGTGTCGTAACCTGAACACCCTTTCCTTCCTGCTACCGGGACCGACCTTCTGTGCCTGTAAGTAGTAGGTCGTACGGGTGGTAAGGGTGGGAAAGGTTATAGGGATTTTCTGATGTGCCAATTCCAAAGTGTGCTGACGTGATCTTGTGATCTAAAGGTTGCAGCACCTCTGGGTTGAGTTAAAGGGATCAGCTCATCGGAAGTTCTTGTGCCAACAACACCTCGGACCGTTACAGGTGGCGCCCAACGTGGGGCCCGATTTTTCCTGATAAATACCTTTGTAAAAACATAAGACAAAAAAAATTTATATACCTAGTTTTTGTTTACAACGAAATTTTACTGCTATTATGTTTTATGCATACAGATAAATAATTTTATTTCGTATTTGCGAGATTCGGAGCGGTTTTTGGACGTCCAGTAAATGGATAGAAGTTTTTCCCTATTTAGTCTGTCGCGACAATCATCTGATGATTCGAAACAAATATCAAACCTTAACTATTTCAATCAATTTTCTTTTGAATCCGTTCTTTTGGTTCAGCCGAAATTATTGTTGTTCAGAATATTGTTTGATTTAATACCTCACGGGAACAAGCAATGACGACCGATAGGATGAGCTCTGGAAGCAAAGTTCTATGTCTGCTGCGTGTTGTTGGTTTCCCAGTTTATTTTTTTTGTAAATTATATCAGTATGCGGATCTTAATAGTATGAGTTTCCGTTAACCTCATATTTTTTCCAGCTTCCATATAAATTTTCAAGTGAGTTTAGTACACAGTCTTCAGATTTCTTTTATCCTTTTGTCACATCCACCCTACAAATTTATGATTATAAATTCCAACAAAATATAGATATAGAATAAGTATATTTTTTTTATTTGAAATCCTTTTTTTATTAACATTTGAGATTTGCTTTTTTTCATACAGTTTTTTGTAATTTTTTTAGGTAACTCTTTCATTTTCTATTTTTGTATATTTTTTTTCATTTTTTTTCCTCTTTGTCCTTTCTTAACGGCAGTCAACTTAGAAAATATTTAGTTTATTAATATACCTTTTTGGCGGTTCATGATTAACTGTTGTAGTCGTAGAGGGTGCTGCATTTGTGGTTTTTAAGATAGCCTTATGTCTTCACCTTATACCGGTAGGATATACGACTTACGTTCAGGTCGAGGTGGCGGTTCAAGTCAAAGCAATCGAGGTCGAGGGTCTAGTCAAAATACTCGTATTCGAGGATCTAGCCAAAGCACTCGCGGTCGCGGATCCAACGATATCGTTAACAGGCGTGGTTCAAACAATAACACTCTTCATCGTGCAGCAATGGCTAACAATAACAGCAATCCTGACGCCACAGGTTCAGTAACGAAGGAACACTCTATGGCGAATCCTGGAATTGTTGATGGTGAACCCGGTACATCTGGCTCTCAAGCTTTCTTGGAAAATAGGTATAGTTTGTCACAAGGGGGGACTCAAGGATCAAGCATTGAATCAGATTTATCAGCTTATATTCAGGGTCTTGTTACGGCATCGATAGGCTTGGCTAGGACTGAAGATTTGCAGGTAATTCGAAAAGACTTGGAAACAAATAGGGCCGAATTAAAAAAACAAGTAGCTGAGATCATTCGAGAAACGTTGAAGGAAAACACCCCTTCTACGCAAAGCGAATACGAAGTTCGCAGACGACCACCTACAACTGAAGCGCCCAATTTTGCAACACAAACTCAGTTTGGTATACCTGAATCAGCATCAAGAGTTAGCCAAACCAATCTTAATCCTGATGCCGATGAGTTTCTTTCAAGAATAAGAAATATGACTTTTGATAATACTTCTGCTAGGCAAGATAGTAGTTTACGACCAAATTCATCTTCAAATTCTACTTTCAAAGGGCATAGTTACCATAAATGGGGTTTAAAGTATGACAATCTTAATATGACGGTTGATGAGTTCATCTTTCGTCTAGAGAGGTTGAAGGATTGCTACAAAGCTTCATGGGAGGAAATTGTGTTGAATTTTCACCAATTTGTAAGCGGGCAGGTTGAAACTTGGTATTGGGTCTTTCTGAAATCGAATCCAAGAGAAGATTGGACCGGACTCCGTTTTTCGTTAATGGAGCAGTTTCGTTCTCTTGAGACAGATGCAGAACTTTCAAAGCAACTTTATGATCGGCGTCAAAAGCCTAACGAAACTTTTGATGAATTTTTCATGGCCATTCAAAAGCTTAATACCAGATTACTATGTCCAAAGCCTAATAGCGAACTCATCCTTCTTATAAAACAAAATGTACATAGTCGTATGGGGGAATTGTTGTTGACGTTTCGAACTCAGAGTCTTAACGAAATGGCTTATGTTTGTCGGAACATGGAAAAATACATCAAAGAGCAAAACGATAGAAACAAAATGCGAAATCCCATAGCTCAACCATTCCGTAGAAACATCAGTGAAATTGAGGTTTCAGATGAGTTCTTAGCGTCAACCACAGATGCGGTTGAAGCCCTGCAGACACCAAGAGACCGTACTGACTACACTTGCTGGAACTGCAGGAAGGTAGGCCACGGGTTCATGGAGTGTCCAACTCCCCAAAGATCCCTATTTTGCTACCGCTGTGGAATGGAAGGTACAACTTCTCCTCAATGTAAAAGCCCGAAATGTTCGGAAAACTTACGGAAGAGCATTCCCTCAACCGGGATGGCTTGCTCTCGGAACCAGAGACCGGAAAACTAGACTTAACCAACCCCAAAAACAATTTTAGACCTCAACTCCCAGATTTTGTCAAAACAGTTCAGATCTTGAAACGACCAAACATTTTAGAGAAGATCGAATCGAAAATTCCTCTTGTCCAACCCAAAATTTTACATCCAGTTAAGAGCTTACACGAACGCCAATTAGAATACTACGCAGCCAGAGAAAGGATACTTGGTAGTCCAAAGTTACCTGTTTCAAAGAGAATTACTAGGATTAGAGAGCTAACGAAAAATAAGAAGAACGCTTTGAAGAGTATAGAAGCAACAACCCTGTGTTGCTCAGGGGATCCCCGCATCTACGCGAACGTAACGATATTCGGTGAAAGCATGCTAGGATTGCTAGACAGCGGGGCTAGCATTAGTTGTTTGGGCGCAAATGGGGACGATTTTTTGAAAAACCACCAGGTAAATATAACAAATTTCTCTTCCAAGGTCAAGACAGCGGATGGTCGTAACCAACCTATCACAGGTAAATTCATCGCAGATATCACCTACAAAAATGAAACCAAATGCCTAGAGTTTTATTTGGTTCCTTCTCTACAACAAAAATTATATCTAGGGATTAATTTCTGGAAGGCTTTCAATATCGCTCCTCAGTTAATTTCGGAAATTTCTCCAGTAGCCACTCCTAAAAATAATGTTTCCTCAGAGTTGCGTGAACTGTCGGAGGAAGAATCCAGTAAGCTACAAACTGCCGTCAGTAAGTTCCCGTCTTTTGCCACTCTTGGCTTAGGGCAAACCATGCTGGAGGAACATGAAATCGACACAGGCAATGCTGAACCGATAAAACAAAGACACTATCCTGTGTCTCCAGCGGTACAAGGGTTATTATATGAGGAATTGGATCGTTTACTTGAACTGGGAATAATCGAGGAGAGCAATAGCCCATGGAGCTCTCCGGTAGTCTTGATACGAAAACCCGGTAAAAACCGTATGTGTCTGGACTACAGGAAGGTAAACGAAAAGACGAAGAAAAGTGCGTATCCCTTGCCTCATATACAGTCTTTGCTAAGCCGTCTTTCAGATACACACTACATTTCTAGTGTGGATTTGAAGGACGCCTTTCTGCAGATACCGCTGGAGAGGACTTCACGGGAAAAGACAGCGTTCACGGTACCCGGCAGGCCCCTGTACCAATTCAAGGTAATGCCCTTTGGCCTTTGCAATGCACCGCAACGTCTTTGCAAATTGATGGACAAAGTGGTACCTCACGAATTAAAAGAAAATGTTTTCGTTTACTTGGACGATCTTCTGATAGTCACGAGCACTTTTGAGGAACATATCCGCTATTTAAACATCATCGCAGAGAAACTCAAAGCCGCAGGTTTAACAATCAATCTCGAAAAATCTAAGTTTTGTTTTAAGGAACTGAAGTACTTAGGGTATATTATTGGCGATGGTTGTCTTAAGACTGACCCTGCGAAGGTTTCTGGCATTAGAGATTTTCCTATTCCCCAAAATCAGAGGCAAGTTCGTAGATTTCTTGGAATGTCGGGCTGGTATCGTCGGTTTGTGAGAGACTATAGTACCCTCGCTGCCCCCATCACAAATACACTGAAAAAGAACGCCAAATTCGAATTTACCAAAGAAGCATTAGAGTCCTTTCAAAAGATTAAAGATATACTAACTTCGAAACCCGTTTTAGTGAACCCTGACTATACCAAGCCTTTCGTTATTTTGTGCGATGCTTCGTCGACCGGCATTGGAGGGGTATTATGTCAGAAGGATGCCGACGGCAATGAACGCCCCATTTTTTTCTACTCGCACAAATTGAACAAGGCTCAGTGTAATTATAGCGTCACTGAACGGGAGTGCTTGGCCGCGGTTATGAGTATAAAACAATTTCGTCCCTATGTAGAGGGATACCATTTTAAAGTAGTGACCGACCATGCTAGTTTAAAGTGGTTGATGAGTCAAAAGGACCTCAACGGGAGGTTAGCTCGATGGAGCCTGAAGCTTCAAGGCTATGACTTCGATATCGAGCATCGTAAAGGTTCGCAGCATGTCGTGCCAGACGCACTGTCCAGAGTTTTTGCAGCTGATGAGTTGAATCTAGATGCCGATTCGGAGAAATATCCTGCGGATGTGCTGCACGTAGATCTAACAGACCCCAGTTTTAAATCTGCGGAATATGTTCAGATCATTGACACCATCACAAAACAAAAAGAACAGCTGCCGGACCTTCAAGTCTCGGACAGTTTCGTGTACAAGAAGGTTCTACACAGCACAGGTAATCCTTTACAGGATGACTTAGGATGGAAGCTATGGATTCCGTCGCAGCTGACGACCCAACTGATTACTTTGGCTCATCGGCCACCCAGGGCTGCGCATGGTGGTTTAGGTAAAACTCTACATAGGTTACGACAGCAATTCTTTTGGCCAAACATGGCCTCTCAGGTAAAGTCTTACGTGAACAGTTGTGAAACTTGCAAGATGTCAAAAGCTTCCAATCAGATTCTACGGCAGCCAATGGGAAAGGCTTTTGAAGTGGAACGCCCATTCCAACATATCTATATAGATTTCCTTGGGCCATACCCTCGTTCCAAAAGGGGTAACGTCTATATAATTATCGCCCTAGATCAGTTAACCAAATTTGTGGTTATTAAAGCCTTAAGATCTGCCACGTCGGAATCTGCAGTAAAATTTTTAAATGAAGATATTTTATGTATGTTTGGTGTGCCTGAGTCTATCTTGACCGATAACGGCAAACAATTTATTAGCGCAAACTTCACGAATTTATTATCTTCGTATGGCATTCGGCATGTTAAAACGGCCTCCTATGCACCGCAAGCTAATGCTAGCGAGCGTGTTAACCGCTCCATTCTTGCTGCCATTAGGTCGTACATAGGTGATGATCAAAGGAATTGGGATACACACCTTCCCGCTATCACCTGCGCTCTCAGAACCGCTACCCATTCAGCTATAGGCATGTCCCCTTATGAGGCTTTGTTTGGCCTGAAAATGGTAGAACATGCTTCCGAGTTCGAACTTCTTCGCAAACTTGATTCAATTAACAATTCGGAGCTTAACGTCCTTCCAAAACCTTCAAAAATAAACATTATTCATTCAGCCATAAAAAATTCTCTCCAAAAATCACATCAAATTTATGAACACCACTACAATACCCGAAGCAAACAAGTGAAATATAATATTGGCGATGTTGTCTATAAAAGGAATTTTGTGCTTAGTGACGCTGCAAAGAAAATAAACGCCAAATTATGTCCAAAATTTACAAAGTCGAAAATAAGAAAACTCATAGGAAATAATCTTTATGAATTGGAAGATACAAATGGTAAGGTCTTAGGCGTTTTTCACTCGAAAGACATAAAAAAATAGATTATTTTTGTATGGAACCTGGCTGGCTACAGTCTGAACATGAGACGTCTTCTCGGGTGTGGGTCGATTAGCAATTTTTTTTTTTTTTGTTAGCATTAGATTAGTATAACGTTTCATTTCTTATCCATTTCCATCGTTTATACTTGGAAATGTACAAGTTTTGTGGGAAACGATCAGGTAATTTTAAACATTGTAACCAACATTCGATAAAGTTTGAGGATGTCTGATCTCTGTTTATCAGGTAGTCTGAAATCTGAACTTCTTTTCAATCAAGACAATGACATTCAATTCTATTCAATACTAAAACAAAAAGTAAAGAAGATGCAGTGATGATGTTGGCGGTGAAAACTCGACAAGTGTGGTGAGTTTGAACTTATTAGAGAGCTCATGGATTGGATTTTGGTTCAGATCTCTTTCTAGAGAAATTTTCAAAATTAAGAGAAAGCATAATTTGTGTAAGTCGTGGTGTTTTCTGTCATGGAAGTGTTTCCGGGGTGTCTTTTCTCCACCAATTTTGACCGGAGATTGAAACTAACATCACATATATTCTTAAAAAAATCTAAAATGAATTTTAAGATAAAAAGTTTTATTCTGCGATTAAAAGTACGGCCGAAAAGGGGGACCTCCGGAAACATGCCCATCGCCATTGTGGGAACTCTCTCTCACACGAAATGTCCGATGCAATGAAGGTTGCCGACAGGCTATAAAAGCCATGATTGAAAGATCTCCGGCCTCTTTGGTGTTTAAGATTTCGTGTGATTCACTTCGTCGTCGGGCTTTTGGCAAGACAAAAAAAAAAAAAAAAAGACATTTTCTAAATCTTTCGGCTTCAGTAGTCAATATCTAAAATAACTCAAAGTTTAACTATAAACATCTCTTGGCGCGAATATTTTTTGGTGCAAAAACAAATAATTCGTAAAGTTTATCGAGTACATATCTACACGTTTTACTCCAAAAACTAATGTGTGCCATGTGTGATTTGTCCCCATAAACGTGCATGAGAAAGTCCAAAAAAAAGGAGAAAAAACCTAAGATCAACACCGTAAATCTGTTTTCCAACTCGCCGAAAAGAAAAAAACACAAAAAAAAATTCAGGCCACGCACCCACAATTAGCCAAACTATATGTTAAGTCCCCCTAAGCCCCAAAGTGACACCATAAACACCCATATATGCTGGCAAAAATTTACCAACCAGCAGACTGTAACCAAAAAGTCATTCACAAACACCGCGTCAATTAAACCATTATCAACCTTTGAACTCCTACGTGGCGAGCCCTATATAAAGAGCTCCGACAACAATCTACCATCAAAGCTCAGTGCTCGACATTGTAACCAGCTTCACCAGTCCCGACATCATCTCCGGCATCTTTACCCTCACCAAATCATCATCTCAATTAAAAGTCAACAGACCTCAACAACAACCACAGATTTTGGCTCTAATCTCAATTATTTTTATTTGTATTGTTAAACTTATCATCCTCCTAGTTCACCACGATAAATTAGTTTTCCTCTATCATTTCAATAATCTTCCAAAAGTTCCATAATGATTACAGTAACCAAAATAATCTAAGAAAAAAAAAGTGTTTTTCTACGTAATAGCTAATCTTAATACATAAACAAGGTGTGGTGATTTCATTTGCAGTTCAATCCTAAAGTTATTAATTCCAGCTAAGTACGAGTCCACAAACCAATGAAGCGGTGCACCACCTCAATGGGAATTATTTCAAAAGCTGTGGTAAGTTTAATTTCCTAATTATTAATTGAACGAACAAATTATTTTGCTACACCACCAACCATAATTGCCATACAAAAAAAAGGTAAAGCTTACAAGTAAAAGTCGGTTTTGAACTTGCATACGAGATACGAGTTATGATGATACTCTCAGAGAGAGGACAATTTTATTATATGTGGTGAATTCGGAAACTATTATAATATTTTTCATTCTATTTACTAGTTTAAACTACATTTCCATTTTAATTTTTTTTTAATTCTGTATATGATTATTCTGTTGAAACGTTACGGATGGTTAAAATAACCTTAATGTTAATAGCAGGATATATGATAACTAAGACCCCTCTACGATCGTCTGTTGGATGTAATTCTTTTTTATTTTGGGGTTTCCATTGAGTTGCTCATTAGTATAACAGTTGTACTTATCTATTTAAATTTACTTTAGGTTTCAAACTTAAATTCACCTTCCTTATCGTTGCTTGTTAGGAATCGTTAATCGAATTGAATAAAAGTGATCAAATGTTATAAAGAGACCTAACTTAAAGTTTTTATTTTTACCTCAGATGGGAATATATTTGAGAATTTTCTTTTTTTTGTTCGTAAATATTTTCTTTGAGTTCCTATAGGATGCCTTTGGTTTAAGTGACGACATGGGTGGATGTGGCAAAGTAAAGAAAAGGTAAGCTGAAGACTAACAAGTCATTGATGAGAAGGAGATTGGAGATTAAGCAATGACGTTTAGTAGGGCTTTAAGTAACATTTTAAATAAGTAAAATGGTGTGTAGATGATATTCTGCTAATGATTTAACTATCCAGACTTGGGACTGTTATACAAATCGAGGGCATAACAGTCATGGTAGTATCCTTTGTGATACGAGGGTGGGCAATCCCTCAGAGAGCAATTACATCTAGCGCTCTCCTCACTTGGAAGTTTTGGTAATTAGTCGAGGGTATTTAGACAGGACGAAAGCGGGCTCTATCATTTGAACCCGAGCTTTAATTTCAAACATCATCCGGCATGTAAAATGTACGTAACGACTGTTCAGCGTTGCGATGGCAAGTACCCCCCCCCCCCCCCCCCAAACCGACGAGCTAGAATGAGCATAAAGCTACCATGCCACGGCGTGTCGTAATCTGAACACCCTTTCCTTCCTGCTACCGGGACCAACCTTCTGTGCCTGTAAGTAGTAGGTCGTACGGGTGGTAAGGGTGGGAAAGGTTATAGGGATTTTCTGATGTGCCAATTCCAAAGTGTGCTGACGTGATCTTGTGATCTAAAGGTTGCAGCACCTCTGGGTTGAGTTAAAGGGATCAGCTCATCGGAAGTTCTTGTGCCAACAACACCTCGGACCGTTACAAGTGTGAGTGGACAGCAAGATATCCAACAATATGCTCTGAGTTGCTTTATAATTTATCATAATAAGTATCGCATTTAGAGCATTCGACGAAAATATCTTCATGTCCTCATATTTTCCGGTTTCATCTTCAAGTTTCGAAACAATCGAACTCAGGAGCTGTATTTGCTTCTTGTTTTCCATTTGTTCTTTCTTAAAGATGTTGACAGTAGAATCAACTATGGTTGTCTGGTTCTTCATTAGATTTAATAGGTGGCTTTCATTTTCCTTGACAGCTTCAATTGTTTGCTAATAACCTTTAGCAAATCTTTGGTCGAGAATTCCAAATAATTCGTTAGTAATTGTTCCAATGAAATCAAACGGTGATCGTTTTTGACGTTTGCATGTAATAAGATCTCATTGTTAAGCTGTATTTGTTGAATTTGATGTTCAAACTGGTGTAGCATTCCCTCACACATAACCGATTTGAAATCTTTTAAGTCACTAGATGAGCAAATTTTTTCCATTTGCGACACAAGTTTTTTGTAGTTTTCAAACTCTTGCCAATAGGTTGTTTAATTGAAGAACACAATTGTCTTCCATGAACTCGAAATCAAATTTGCCTGTCCCACATCTTCGAAGTATATTCCAGGGTGTGTTTGAAATGGAATTATCTCGACATCGTGGGGGACTGGAGTGGAGCCAACTATGTTGAGAAAGGCAAACAAAGTGCACAAAGAAAGAATTCTATGTGAGCGGTTTGTGGATGTATTGACTTGTCTCACTTCCTTTTCTTCTTCATCATTTTCAATTGGTAATTAACATAACTTTGTTATGGGTCGCTTGAAATGTTTCTTGTTGCTGAACACTGTTGCAGCTCTAACCCCGTTGTCTTTTCCTGGATGAATGTCTGAAATTTTTCCCATCATCCAGGTTGTTGGTGGTAGTCGGTCTTCTTTGATAAGAACGATGTCCCCAATTTTCATATTTTCTTGTTTTTGCTTCCACTTCAGAAGTTGTTGTAATTGAGTCAAATATTCAGAAGACCAGACTTTCCAAAAGTCCTGAGTTATTTTTTGGATTAACTGCCATCGAGATCTGAATGTTCGCTTTTCATCAATTATTGGTTCGGGTACTGCATTCAGGGAACTTCCGATCAAAAAGTGTCCAGGAGTTAGAATTGTAGCATCCTCAACATCATTCTCGATTGCTGTTAGTGGTCGAGAGTTAAGACATGCCTCTACTTGTGTTAATAGCGTGGAGAGCTCCTCAAATGTTAACACAGTTTCACCTTTTATTCTCTTTAAGAGGAATTTTGTTGACTTAACGCCTGATTCCCACAATCCACCAAAATGAGGTGATGCGGGGTCTTGAGTCTTCTAATGTAGAAATGTCCAATGAAGCGTTTGTTGGTAAGACAGATTGTTTCTCTCTTTTGAAGTTAAACGATGTTAACTGCTCAGAAAGGTTGAATGATGGTAGAAATGACGATCTCAGTTTGCTTGTCATTGTTTGTTTTCCCACAACAGTCATGGTCTGATCATGTATAATGCATCTTGCTGGCAACCTTAACATACCACTGCCTTGCAAAGTTATGGGTACCGTGTTAAAATGACAGTTCATGTTTACTGTAACCAGGTCGGGAGTACTGTAAATCCATGAATTCGGTTGATGCATTTCAATCCAGTATAACCTTGCTGGTATGTCCTTTGTATTACATGAACCCATAATTGGTTTGTTTTGAATTATGTTCATTTCACAGAAACTAACTGCAGCACCAGTTGTGTATAATGGATGTTGAAATGTGCACCAAACGATGTCCGAGGGCCTCATTTTGCATTTTGAAAATTCGTCTTTGTTGAGTGGATAGAAATTGTTAGCTTGTAGATTAACCATTAAATATTCCGATGATGGAATGATGATTGTGAGGTTCCCGTTGTGTTCGGTTGGAACTGGCAATACTCTGTACAACTTGAACTCTTCATTGTACAGCAGTGGAAGGCTTATCTCAATTATAATGTTGCTATTGGTCACTCTAGCCCTTACACTTAAAATTTTGTATAGTTGCAGGATCGATTCATGATGTCGCTCTCCAGGAATCATTAAAGATTTTGGAATATTTTCATGAATTTTCGTAAGTTCATCCTTAAATTGTTGTAGCGAAAGTATAAGTGGATGAATTCTTCCAGTGTGAGTGGACAGCAAGATATCCAACAATATGCTCTGAGTTGCTTTATAATTTATCATAATAAGTATCGCATTTAGAGCATTCGACGAAAATATCTTCATGTCCTCATATTTTCCGGTTTCATCTTCAAGTTTTGAAACAATCGAACTCAGGAGCTGTATTTGCTTCTTGTTTTCCATTTGTTCTTTCTTAAAGATGTTGACAGTAGAATCAACTATGGTTGTCTGGTTCTTCATTAGATTTAATAGGTGGCTTTCATTTTCCTTGACAGCTTCAATTGTTTGCTAATAACCTTTAGCAAATCTTTGGTCGAGAATTCCAAATAATTCGTTAGTAATTGTTCCAATGAAATCAAACGGTGATCGTTTTTGACGTCGTGTTGAATCTTCGTTTGCATGTAATAAGATCTCATTGTTAAGCTGTATTTGTTGAATTTGATGTTCAAACTGGTGTAGCATTCCCTCACACATAACCGATTTGAAATCTTTTAAGTCACTAGATGAGCAAATTTTTTCCATTTGCGACACAAGTTTTTTGTAGTTTTCAAACTCTTGCCAATAGGTTGTTTAATTGAAGAACACAATTGTCTTCCATGAACTCGAAATCAAATTTGCCTGTCCCACATCTTCGAAGTATATTCCAGGGTGTGTTTGAAATGGAATTATCTCGACATCGTGGGGGACTGGAGTGGAGCCAACTATGTTGAGAAAGGCAAACAAAGTGCACAAAGAAAGAATTCTATGTGAGCGGTTTGTGGATGTATTGACTTGTCTCACTTCCTTTTCTTCTTCATCATTTTCAATTGGTAATTAACATAACTTTGTTATGGGTCGCTTGAAATGTTTCTTGTTGCTGAACACTGTTGCAGCTCTAACCCCGTTGTCTTTTCCTGGATGAATGTCTGAAATTTTTCCCATCATCCAGGTTGTTGGTGGTAGTCGGTCTTCTTTGATAAGAACGATGTCCCCAATTTTCATATTTTCTTGTTTTTGCTTCCACTTCAGAAGTTGTTGTAATTGAGTCAAATATTCAGAAGACCAGACTTTCCAAAAGTCCTGAGTTATTTTTTGGATTAACTGCCATCGAGATCTGAATGTTCGCTTTTCATCAATTATTGGTTCGGGTACTGCATTCAGGGAACTTCCGATCAAAAAGTGTCCAGGAGTTAGAATTGTAGTATCCTCAACATCATTCTCGATTGCTGTTAGTGGTCGAGAGTTAAGACATGCCTCTACTTGTGTTAATAGCGTGGAGAGCTCCTCAAATGTTAACACAGTTTCACCTATTATTCTCTTTAAGAGGAATTTTGTTAACTTAACGCCTGATTCCCACAATCCACCAAAATGAGGTGATGCGGGGGGTATAAAGTGCCACTGCATTTCGTCTTTAGCAAGCTTTAAGGAGACATCTTCTTCACAGCTTTTAATTGTTTCTCGCATTTGTTGCTGGATTTCCTTGTTAGCCCCAACAAATGTAGTTCCGTTGTCACTGTAGAAGTGTGAGCATATTCCTCTTCTTGATGTGAATCGTTTTAACGCTGCTATGAATGCCGCTGAGCTAAGGTCACTCACAAGTTCGATATGAACAGCCTTAGTAGCAAAGCAGACGAATATAGCGATGTACCCCTTTGTGGATCGGTTTCCTCTTCCTTTTGAGATTAATATCTGAACTGGTCCAGCATAATCAACGCCTGTGTGTGTAAAGGGTCTTGATGGTGTTACTCTAGCTGCTGGAAGTAGTCCCATTTGTTGTGTATTTGGTTGTGCAGCAAACCGAAAGCATCTGATACACTTATTTATAAATTGTCGAACACATCTTTTTGCTTGAATGATCCAATAGCGTTGTCTCAGTTTTGCTATTGTAAGTCGAATACCACCATGCAGTGTGCGTTCATGGGCGTCTTCTACTAACAGTTGAGTGAACCACTCTTGATGAGGTAGGATAATCGGATGTTTCTCTGTACTAGAAAGTTTTGCGTTTTGTAGTCGTCCGCCCACAACAAGAATGTTCTCGTTGTTAATAAATGAGTTTAAGGATAGTACCTTACTTTTTTTGTTTATAGTTTTTCCATCTCGTAAGAATTCTAGTTCTTCGGAATAGACCTTTTGTTGTACATATCTTATGATTCCCTTACTGCCATCGTTCAATTCCTTTACTGTTAGGTTACCCGTCTGCATGGGATGGTTCATTAGTTTGTTTTTGCAGTTAGCAATGAATCGTCTGCAATAAGCAGCGACCCTTATTAGTTTTGAGTACGAAGAGAATTTTTTAGTTAAGTCGTCAATTTCTTCTACTTCGTTGGTTAAAACCTTCCTGGTTTCGGGAATATCGATCACAACATTCGTATTTTGTTCGTTTAAAGGCCATTTTTCGGAGTCGAATTTCAGCCAACTAGGTCCATTCCACCATAAATGATTGTTTGCCATCTGTTCTGGAAAGCAACCTCTCGAACCATAATCAGCTGGATTGTCGGTTGAACGAACATGTCTCCAGCAGTTTACGTTTGTTACCTCTTGTATTTCTGAGACTCGATTCGCAACAAACGTCTTCCAGGTAGATGGACATTTTTGGATCCAAGCTAGTGTTATAGTAGAATCTGTCCAGGCAAAGGTTTTTTCTACTTGTAATCCAAAGGTTTTCTTTGTTTCCGCCAATAATTTTGAAAGCAGATGAGCACCGCATAGTTCCAATTTCGGAAGAGGAACTTTCTTCCTTATTGGTGCCACTTTTGTTTTTGCAGTTAAGATGGTGCAGGCATATAGGCCAGATGGAGGAGTGACTCTTGCGTACACAACGGCTGCAAACGCTGCTTCAGAAGCATCACAAAATCCATGGAGCTCAAACTGTTGATCTTTTTTGGACTCTATCCACCTTGGGATCCTGATGTCTTCGACTGCAATAAGGTTCTTCTTCAATTTGTCCCACTGTTTTAATAGTTCAATAGGAAGTGGTTCGTCCCACTCGAGTTCTGCTTTCCAACGCTGCTGCATTAAGATTTTCGCGCTCACAGTTACTGGAGCCAACCATCCAAGAGGGTCGAATAGTTTGGCTATTTCGGACAAGGTTTTCCGTTTGGTAAGTATTTCCGGAGATGTTGTTGTTTCCAGGTTTACTTTGAATTGGAAGGTGTCACTTAAAGGGTTCCAGTGTATCCCCAACGTTTTAATTGTTTCGTCTTTCATTACGTCTTTCTTTTGTTGATTACGTAACTCAATCGGAATATGCTGAAGTAGCTACTTGTTGTTTGCAGCCCATTTTCGAAGCTGAAAGCCTGCTCCTCTTAACATTTCATCAAGTTCTTTCTGAGCTCTTTTGCATTCTGAAATCGTATCTCCTCCGGACATCACATCATCCACATAGAAGTCGTGGTTGATTATTTCAGCTGCGATTGGATACTTGGATTGATCGTCTTTAACCAGTTGTTGAAGAGTCCTTATAGCAAGGTACGGTGCTGATGCTGTACCATACGTGACAGTCGTAAGTTTGTACTCCGTAATCGGTTGGTTGTTAGAACTGCGCCATAATATTCTTTGGAATTCCTGATGGTCTTCATGCAGTTCTATTTGACGTTACATTTTTTCAATGTACGATGTAAAAACGTATTTATGCTTCCTCCAACGCGTCAAAATTGTAGTGATTTCGTCTTGGAGCTTAGGCCCTATCAGCATTAATTGGTTAAGGCTTACTCAAGTCGTTGATTTTGCCGAACCATCAAATACAACCCGAAGTTTTGTTGTTGTACTCGACGGTTTAATAACGGCATGGTGTGGCATGTAGAAAATCTCGTTTTTGGCAGATGAGTTGCTATTGACTACAACCATGTGCCCAAGGCTTATAAATTCGTTTATAACTTTTGTATAGTCGTCTTTGAGTTTTGGATCTTTGTTTAGTTGTGACTTGAGCTGGCGAAATCTAGCTGTAGCTCTATTTTTCGATTCACCTAGTTCTTTTGTCCATTTTCTTTTCGGTAGTGCGTTTCCTCATAGATTTGCTCGCACTCTTTGTCTTCTAGCTTTTGAAGTTTTGGTTGAATTATTTCTTCTATCTCCCAAAATTTTTCTAATTGCTCATCAATCGATGTTAGTGTTAAAAGTGTGAACGAACAGTAAGATTAATGAAGTTGTGTGCAGTTGCATTATATACAACTGACAGATGTTAAATGTCAAATAGCTTCAATAAAATAATTCTCTTCCTGTTTCAACATTGTCAAAGATCGGTTGTTTTATTTCAAGCTTCCAAGGCTATCCAACTTTAACAGGTTATGGGCTACCCATCCAATTGAAATAATCAATTTTTCTGTGAAATTCAATGTTCGAAATATAAAATAAAGTAATCTTTCTCATTAATAGAATAAAATCCAAACTTTACCTTGTTCGCGAAGCAGAGCAACCTATAAGTGAACAAACCTGCATTATCCATCGACACAAAAGGCATTTATTTATGTGAATTCTGGTTGAAGATTAGATAAAATGTCAATGCATGTGGTTAATTTTGAAAAATTGCGTGGACGCGAGAACTACGCGGTGTGGAAACGTCACATGAAGAGCTACTTGGTTATCAAAGGTGTTGCAGTGCAAGCTGCCCATGGTTTTGCTGTGTAAGCTGCCCATTCAATTCTGACAGGATTTAACGAATTGAATTATTTTCGCTGTGACATTTATCATGCTTTCTTTATTCATTTTCATACATCATATCTTAAATCATTTCACTTTAAAGTTCTTTTTACTTGAACCCTTGGAGCAAACGGGTGGTGCCTTATTGCACAAATGTAAGAATTTATATTATTTTTTTATATTTTAATTTGTGAACTAACATCAAATTTAATAAAGATTTTAGTGCTGATTTCAACTGAAAATACGTGTTTTATTACACCCGGCCCGACCGCTCAACATTCTAAAATATTTTTGCATGTTCAAGACGTAATTTGGAAAACGATTCTGTGGACACTTTGACTTTGGAAATCCAGAAAAATCTGAGGAATCATCAACTCCTTCTCTTCGGGACTCAATTTATTTGGTTGAGCAAAATTTCTAATATAAATAACACAAAATCTTTTTTTGAATTTAGGTTTAATTCTTCCAAAACATTTAACTATCACCATGGAATCTACCAGCAACAATGTCACGATTCGTCAGGGAATTGTTACTGTATCTAATGCCATTGATAATTCACTCAATATATCGGGAGCTAATTGCATACAAACTTCGTCAAGTCCAGCCCATGCTACCGGAGCCATACCAAAAGCTGCGCATGCGACTCCTGAAGTCCCCACGCTCATTGCTCAAACGACGGAATATGCATTGGCAAATCAATTTTTGCCAGGAACAGTTTTCAACAACCCAGTTCATCATACGGTATCAACTTCTCGCTTAGGGGTTATACACGAATCGCCAACGTTCGCAAACCCACAACTCAATTCCAATTTTTGGTACGAAAATGTTCAGAAATCTGCAGTAAGCAATTTGCTTCATTCAACAATGCTCAATAATACAATCGATGGAAACCGCATAGCCTTTGAATTTAATCAGAATTCAAACCCACATTGCAGGCAGCCCCCTTCTGTTAGATGCTATTCATCTGGGCACAATCGGGATCAAAACAATTGGGGTACCTGTAGAACTGACCCCGTGTGGTCATCGCAAATGCCTAATCCCACTGCACAAGAAATTCCCAGCACGAACCATTACAAACCGGTTTTCATTCAGAACGGAGTGCCAGTATCAATGCCCTCGCCCATCTCTGCCACGACATTTGTTCGATCTAGTGAAATGCCATCAAACCACAGGTTCATGGGCCCATCACACCAGAATTACGAATCCAACTTACCATATATGTACAATCACAGTAGCAGCGCTGATATAACTCTGACGACATCACAAATTGCTTCTCGCCACGTAATGACAAAAGATTTGCCTAACTTCTCTGGCAAACATGAAGAGTGGCTTGTCTTTATTACTAATTACTTTCAATCAACGGAGCGATGTGGATTCACGGACCAAGAGAATCTTCTCCGCTTGCAGAAATGTTTAAAAGGTCCGGCATTGGAGGCAGTGCGGGGAAAGCTTATTGTGCCAAATACCGTTTCATCCGCAATCGAAACTCTTAAGATGTTGTACGGATGTCCAGATGTTATTTATCAAACAATGCAAAACAAATTAAGGCAGGAGGCTCCCGTTAAACCAGATAATTTGGAAAGCTTGATTTATTTATCGTTGGCTGTGCAAAATTATTGTTCTACAGTTCAAGCAATTGGCTTAGACGGTTACCTGCAAGACCCAGTGCTATTAAGTGATCTTGTGAGTAAGTTGCCGAGTAACCTGAAACTTGATTGGAGTCGTCATCAAACAACTTTGATTAGGACAGATGTTAAGGCCTTTGACAATTGGCTTTCAACACTCGCTTTCTGTGCTAGCCGAGTGACCACATACAAACACCTTCAACCCGTATCAAACAAAGAAATAAAAAAATCAAACAGGCAGTCGATGATAATGGTGCATGACGTTGTGGATCATCCTCAAGAATCATCTCTTCAACGGGTTTCCTGTCCAAAATGCTCTTCAGATCATCGTCTGGCAGATTGCGATGAATTTTTATTGCTAAATACGCAAGAACGTTGGAAGTTTATCCGGGCAGAGGGTCTTTGCTTGCGCTGCTTTAAAAAACATTTCGTCAGACGTTGCAACTCCAAAAAGCGATGCGGCGTAGATGGCTGTGTAATGTCTCACCATTGTCTTCTTCATACATCTGGAGGAAAGTCATATGCTAGATGGTCTTCTAATAAGACCAGCGAAAATGATCAAGAAAATAAGGAACACCAAAAGCAAGAATCCGTCGTAAAAGAGTCCACCGATAGAGTTGTCTCTTTTCATTCAAACGAGCCACGGAAGTCCATGTTTCGGTATGTTCCTGTAAAACTGCTTAATGGAACCAAATCAATTAAAGCTTACGCATTTATTGACGAAGGTTCAGCCATTACACTTATGGATAAAGACATTGCAACTGAACTAGGTTTGGATGGCCCTAAAGAAGAATTGTGCTTACGATGGACTAACGACATTACTCAAAACGATGTGAACTCCAAAATCCTAAGCGTGAATATTTCATCTTGTGAGAAAGATGCACAACATTTTACTTTGCATAATGTGCGTACGGTGTCTAGTTTGGATCTACCGGTCCAATCTATTAGCTCTGCCTTTATTAAGGAACATCATCATATTAGTACTTTGCCAATTTTGCCATATGACAACGTTCGAGCCAAAATTCTAATCGGAATTGACAACGCTAAAATTGGAATGCCTCTTGAAACCCGAGAAGCCGAGGACAGCGATGTGATTGCTACAAGGTGCAGAATTGGATGGGCAGTATATGGCCGGGATCGTGGTTCAACACCTTCAAAAATGCAAAGGATTATGCACGTGTGCCAATGCAGTTCTGGAGAAAAAATGGACGAGATGCTGAAAGCTTATTTCTCCTTGGACTCTGTTGGTATTTGTACTACAACGTCCACTCTTGCATCTAAAGAAGATGAACGCTCACAAAAAATAATGAAGCAGACGTCAACCTACCATCAATCTCAAAAGAGGTGGGAAACTGGACTTCTTTGGAGGTACAACAACATCCAATTTCCTAATTCACTAGCAATGGCGCAACGAAGACTCCAGTGTCTTGAAACAAAAATGAGGCGTGATCCTGAGCTAAATAAGTTTTTAATTGAGACCATCAGAAGCTACCAAGAGAAAGGCTATGTAAGAAAACTGAAGAAGAGCGAAGTTCTGTATGGTGGAAAAGCATGGTACATTCCGATATTCACAGTTACAAACCTCAATAAAAATAAGAAGAGACTCGTGTGGGATGCGGCGGCAACAGTCAATGACGTTTCCCTTAATACAAACTTGATGAAGGGGCCTGATCTCTTAACTTCTTTGGTGGGCGTACTCATACGATTTCGAGAGAGATCTGTCGCGCTGTGTGGTGACATCAAGGAGATGTTTCACCAAATTCTTATAAGAAAAGAAGATCAAGCATCTCAAATGTTTCTGTGGCGTGATGGTGACTCTTCTAGGGAACCCGATACATTCGTGATGCAAGTCATGACATTCGGAGCTTCATGCTCCCCATCTCTGGCCAACTACATCAAAAACAGAAATGCGATCCGCTGGATAAAATACACTCCTTCAGCCGTAGAAGCCATCTTGAGAAACACATATGTAGACGACTGGTTGCAAAGTGTGGACAATGAAGATGAGATGATTAAATTGGCCTGCACCGTACGGAAAATTCATAGTGAAGGAGGGTTTGAGATGAGAAACTGGACATCAAATTCAAAACGCGTTTTGACATCTCTGACAGGTTTATCTTCTCAACAAGAAAAAAGAATCGAGGAATTTAGTACTACTGCACTTCATGAAAAGGTTCTTGGATTATGGTGGTGCCCAAAGACAGATAAACTGACGTTTTTCGAGAAATTCCCCAAAGAAGTTTTTGATGAAAAAACCTTTCCATCTAAACGCCAAATTCTTCGAGTGGTTATGACAGTTTTCGATCCGCTTGGCTTGCTGGGTTTTTTTGTTATTCATGCTAAAGTCATTCTGCAAAATATATGGCGATCTGGAGTCAGCTGGGACGAGCCTGTACGAACCGATGAGCTTGAGCAATGGTGGCAATGGATTCGACTCATCCCTTTAATAAAAACGATCCACATACCTCGATGTTGTCCTTTAGTTAGCTGCAATGATAATGTCGAATTGCATCTATTCGTAGACGCAAGCATTAATGCTTATGCCGCTGTAGCATATTTGCGAGCAGAGAAGATGGGACAGATTGCCTGCTCACTTGTGGCTTCGAAAACTCGAGTAGCCCCCCTGAAACCCATATCAATTCCAAGGCTGGAACTAATGGCTGCAATTTTGGGTCTGAGGTTGGCCAAGTTTATTGGTAAGGAGAGCTCTATTCCTATTAAACGTCGATTCTTTTGGACTGATTCAAAAAACGTTCTAAGCTGGATAAGGTCCGACACAAGAAAGTTTCATCAATTTATTGCTATCCGAATAGGCGAGATTCTGGAAGAATCAGAAATCAACGAGTGGAGGTGGGTTCCAACAGCCCACAATGTTGCAGACGAAGGGACCAAGTGGAGTAAAAACCTACAGTTTGACCACAAATCCCGTTGGTTCAATGGCCCTTCCTTCCTTCGTTTGAACGAAAATGACTGGCCTGAAACAGAAACAATTACCTCTCCAAGTTGTGAATCTGATGTTTTATGCCATGTGAATTCCTTACACGATACCAGTTGGACTCTATGCAGCATAGTACCCGATCCTGAACGGTTTAGCAAATGGGAAAGACTTAGAAGCGCTCAACGATACATACTGCAGTTTTTAAAGTTGGTTGTCAAGTTATCAAGTGTATCCAAAAGAGTACAAAACCTCATAAAAACACAAGGAATTCTTGGGGCGGAACTTATACTGTTTCAATTTAGTCAAGAAGATGCATTTCCTGAAGAATTGGCATGCTTGCGATCTACTAACGGTAGGGTGAATTCTAATAGCTCCATTTTCAGAAGCTCTCCCTACTTGGACGAAAATGGATTGCTACGAGTACGCGGCCGAGTAGATATGATTCAAGGAATATCCATGGATACGAAACGTCCCATCATTTTACCTCGCCATCACCAAGTTACATGGTTGATAGTTGACTTTTACCACAGAAAGTTTCATCATCATCACAATGAAATCGTGGTAAATGAAGTTCGTCAACGTTTTTCAATAGCCGGCCTTCGAGCATTAGCAACAAAAGTCGCCAAAAAATGTCAGCTTTGCAAAAATCGTCGAGCTTTGCCGGCACCTCCTAGCATGGGTAGCCTACCACCCGAGAGGTTAGCTCCATTTACTCAACCTTTCACCTATACAGGCGTAGACTACTTTGGACCAATGGACATAGCAGTCGGACGACGACGTGAGAAGCGATGGGGAGTTCTCTTCACATGCTTTACAACGAGAGCCGTGCATATCGAAATTGCAACATCATTATCAACAGAATCATTTTTACTTGTCCTTAAGCAGTTTATCAGCCGAAGAGGAGTACCTAAACGCATCATATCAGATAATGGTACAAACTTTAGAGGAGCAAGCCGTATTCTGGTCGAAGAAATTGAGAAGGTATCATCGAGCCTACTAGAGCAGAGATATCCTGAAATTCAGTGGTCATTCATACCACCTGCTTCACCCCACATGGGAGGCGTGTGGGAAAGAATGATACGATCAGTAAAATGTATTCTGATGGAAATCTTGCATGAAAATAATCTGCGGGAAGACGTTCTGCGAGCCACGTTAGCCGATATTGAGAATATTTTGAATTTCCGTCCGTTGACATACGTACCGCTGGACTCGGCCATGGGTGAAGCCCTTACACCAAATCACTTCTTGGTAGGAAGCTCAAGTGGAATAAGAGAACGTAGTGACGACGACAACAACGGATCGAGTCTACGCAGAAATTTTAATTTATCAAATCAACTAGCTAATCAATTCTGGAAACGTTGGGTGCGAGAATACCTACCAAACTTAACTCGTCGCACCAAATGGTTTCAACCACCCCTGGAGCCTATCAAAATAAGAGACGTGGTGATTATCGTCGATGAGACTTGCAAAAGAAACACTTGGAAGCGAGGAATTGTCATGGATTTGCATCGATCAAGAGACGGAGAAGCTCGTAGTGCTGTCGTGAGTACGAACACAGGCTTGCTGACTCGTCCTATAGTTAAGCTAGCCAAACTAGACGTAAAAGAGTAAATAATGCGAATGATGATGCGCAGAATTTACAAGGGGGGGAATGTTGCAGTGCAAGCTGCCCATGGTTTTGCTGTGTAAGCTGCCCATTCAATTCTGACAGGATTTAACGAATTGAATTATTTTCGCTGTGACATTTATCATGCTTTCTTTATTCATTTTCATACATCATATCTTAAATCATTTCACTTTAAAGTTCTTTTTACTTGAACCCTTGGAGCAAACGGGTGGTGCCTTATTGCACAAATGTAAGAATTTATATTATTTTTTTATATTTTAATTTGTGAACTAACATCAAATTTAATAAAGATTTTAGTGCTGATTTCAACTGAAAATACGTGTTTTATTACACCCGGCCCGACCGCTCAACAAAAGAGTTATGGAAATACAAGCAGAATTTACTAGCCTCTACCTCTACAGAGGCTGAAAAAGAATCTGATTTAAAGGCGCTATCAGAAATCATTCTTTGGGTTGAACCATCTACGTTTGCGTACATTGACGGCATTGAGAGCGCTAAGGGTGCTTGGGATACGCTTGAGAAAAGCCTCTCTGACTCTGGACTGAGCAGAAAGGTGGCACTGCTAAAAAAACTAACTCGCACAAGCCTTAGTGACTCTGATTCGATGGAAGAATATGTAGGTGAAATTTTTGCTTTGTCAGCGCGAGTAAAAAATTGTGGCCTTGAATTAAAAGACAATATTGTTGCGTCTTTAATGTTGGCTGGATTACCTAGTGAATATGATGCTTTTGTAATGACAATTGAAAACACTAAAAAACATTGTCAGTGGATAACGTGAAGACAATGTTATTGCAAGAAGCGAGACTAGACCCAAAACCTAATGATGCAGCAATGTTCACCAAACACAAGAAGTTTCCCTGTCACACGTGTAAGAAAGTAGGTCATTTTGCCAAAAGTTGCACGCAAAGATTCAAAAAAAAAATCACAAAGATACAATAAAAAAATCTACTGAAAATGTCTTGTTCGCATCACTCTACGTAAACAGCAGCACAGAAACCGCACATTGGTTTGTTGACTCCGGTGCAACTTCGCACATGACAATGTGTGATTCTGTTCTAATGAATAAGCGGCGAGTAACTGATAAGGAAGTTACTGTTGCGGACAACTCAAAGCTGAAGGCAAATTGTGTCGGCGAATTAAAAATGAACTTGCACAACGGGACATCCAGTGTCTTGGCAACATTAAAAGAAGTAACACATGTTCCAAATTTGTGTGCAAACCTGCTATCGGTAAGTCAAATGGTCGCAAATGGAAATAAAATAGTTTTTGAAAATGATATATGCAAAATTTTCAATAAAAACCATCAAATGATCGGAACAGCCTCCCTAGTAAATGGGCTCTACCGCTTGAGTTGTGATTCAGGAGCTTCTTCCAGTTCCAAATCAATAAAAGCAATGTTTGCTAATGATTCCAATGAGCTTTGGCACAGGCGATTAGGGCACATTTGTGACAACAATTTAAGAAAAGTTAGGGACTGCTCGACTGGAATTGAATCACCCTTTAAACCAGGGCTGAAGTGCGAAATTTGTGTAAAGGGTAAACAGACAAGAGCCTCTTTTAAAGAAGTTGGAAAGCGTGCTAAAAGCTTGCTAGAGCTAATACACTCCGATGTTTGTGAGCCATTTGAAGTTTCATCTCACTCAGGTGCACGTTACATTGTCACATTTGTTGATGATTTTAGTCGAAAGGTCTTTGCAATCCCAATCAAGACTAAATCAGAAGTGTTTATAGAATTTAAAAGGTTTAAAACTTTCGTTGAAAACCAGCTGTCAAAAAAAATAAAAGTTCTCCGTTCTGACAATGGCGGAGAATACTGTAGTCGAAACTTTGAAAGTTTTTTAGCATCACATGGTATCAAACATAAAAAAACAGCACCTTACACACCACAGCAAGGAAGGGTGGCTGAGAGGATGAACAGAAGCATTGTGGAACGTATGCGATGCATGCTGATTGACTCATCCTTGGAAAAAAAATTTTGGGCAGAAGCTGCATCGACAGCAGCTTATTTATTGAATCGCGTCCCATGCAGACACAATAACAAATCACCAGAAGAATTTTGGTCAAATGAGAAACCAGACTTACGTCATCTCAAAGTTTTCGGGTGCAAAGCATTCGTGCACATTCTTAAACAGAACCGAAGAAAATTGGACGAGAAGTCAACTGAATGTTTAATGATGGGATATATTGCAGAATCAAAAGCGTATAGACTGTACAACCCGAAAACAATGAAAATCGTTGTCAGCAAAGATGTTATTTTCTTTGAGAATATGAAGGTAAATGAATCTAATTTGATTAAAAAAGGGTTTTTCTTTATCGTCCTTAGTATACTTTCCTAATGAGCCATCCGTTGCTGATGTTAATCACGATACTAATTCCACCGGGAAAAATGGGAACGAAATTAGCATTGTGATAGAAGACGATGATAATCAAAGAGCTGTCAACTCAAACGATCTACCTGGTGCTCCAGCTCCAACAGAAAACCCTCAAGAAACTGACGAAACATCTATTTACCCTTCTGCTGAGATTCGAGCTGAAAATTACAACGATAGCCGCAGTGAGGAGTATGTATCACCCGATAACACAAACAGAGAGCTAACATCACCAGGAGATATATATGACGACACGCTGCAAGATGTGTCTGAATACCAAATAGACGAAAGCACAGAAACGCTCAGTGGAATTCGACAGTCAATACGAATAGCCAATCAAGCAAAACCAAACTACAGATATCCACATTTCGGCGCCTCTGAGCACATAATTAGCTCTAGTGATCCACTGACTTTCGAGGAAGCTATGTTATGTCCAAAAGCAAACTTATGGAAAGAAGCGATGAAAAGTGAAATTGACTCACTCAATTCAAATAATACATGGAATATTGTTGACCTTCCCGAAGGCAAAAAACCTATTAGGAACAAGTGGGTTTACAAAACAAAGTACAATTCGAATGGTAACGTGGATAAACACAAGGCAAGGTTAGTAGTCAAAGGCTTTTCGCAAGTTGAGGGTATCGATTACTCAGAAACTTTTGCCCCAGTTGTGAGGTACACGTCAATTAGATTCTTAATTGCACTTGCAGCAAAGCTTGACCTCAATATCATTCAAATGAACGCAGTTACAGCGTTTTTAAATGGAGAACTCCAAGAGGACATATATATGTACCAACGTAAAGGATTTGAAGATGGTACTAAGAAAGTTTGCAAGCTTCAGAAGCACTCTACGGGCTCAAACAATCGAGTCGTGTCTGGAACCAGACACTGAATAAAACGATTTTGAAGTTCGGCCTGAAGAGGAGCGAAGTAGATCAATGTGTCTATTTTCTGATTAATGGTCCGAAAATAATTATTGTTGCTATTTACGTCGATGACCTCCTGATATTTAGCAATGACACAACGCAAGAAGATCGTCTCAAGAAGGAGCTGTGCAAAAATTTCAAAATGAAAGACTTGGGAGAGGCAAGTTCGGTATTAGACATACGAATAACTCGCAACCGAAAGGAAGGAAGCATTGCTATTGATCAGTCGCACTACATAGCGGAAGTTCTTAAACGCTTTGGGATGGAAAACTGCAACCCAATCTCAACGCCAATCGATCCAAATCAAAAAATCTCCGCTCAAATGAGCCCGACCGATCCAGAGGAAATCGAGGAAATGGCAAGAACACCCTACATGCAAGCCATTGGTAGCTTGTTGTTTGCTGCACAAATTACCCGACCGGACATCTCGTTTGCAGTGAATTTATTGAGCCGTTATGGATGTAATCCAGGAAAAGCTCACTGGAATGCAATAAAACGAGTATTGCACTACTTGAAAGGCACAATAAATAAAAAACTTCTGTATACCCGTGATTCAACTAAAATAAATGGCTATTGTGATGCAGACTATGCAGGTAATTTAGATACAAGACAAACTACTACAGGATATGTTTTCTTGTTTCAGAACGCTGCTATTTCTTGGGCATCGAAACTACAAAAACGCATAACCTTATCATCAAGTGAATCTGAGTACGTGGCAATGGTTGCTGCAGCCAAAGAATCAAAGTGGCTTAGCTTTCTACAGAACGAGTTATCTCCAAATTTATCGAAGGTCATGGTATTACACTGTGACAACAAATGTGCCGTTGACGTCGCTATAAACAACTCATACTCCAACGCACTAAAACACATAGACGTTAAAACTAAATTTCTCCACCAAATGATCATCACAAATGAAATAAAGCTAAACTACGTATCAACAAATGAGAACATAGCCGACGCTTTAACCAAAGGGCTTTCAAAATTAAAGCTAGACTATTTTTCATCCAAATTTGGCTTAACCGACTAATTTTACTAGAGTAAATTGTTTGAATTATCATTTACTATAGTTTATTTTTTATGTTTGGAATTTTGAATTTAATCTAAACTAAATATACATAAGCACACAAGTTAAACAAACTGTAACAAAAGAATGTTCATTCAGAGGGAATGTTAAAAGTGTGAACGAACAGTAAGATAAATGAAGTTGTGTGCAGTTGCATTATATACAACTGACAGATGTTAAATGTCAAATAGCTTCAATAAAATAATTCTCTTCCTGTTTCAACATTGTCAAAGATCGATTGTTTTATTTCAAGCTTCCAAAGCTATCCAACTTTAACAGTTAGTGCCACCAATCCGGTAACACTGTATTTTTCAGATGACTCGTTCGATGTCCGCCCAGAAACAAGCCATCCTAGCTGTGACTTTTGAGCGACCAGAGCATTAGAAGTCACTCGTTTAATACCGCTGAGGATGATGTCACCGTAAGTATCAGCACCAATTATCATGTCGATGGGTCCAGGAACATTAAAAGTAGGATCCGCAAGTTCTAGTTGAGTCAAGTATTCGATTGGTTTAGTTGTTTGTTTTGATGGTAACTGTCTGGTTAATTTTGGTAAGACAAGTGCTTCCATCTTCAGCTTAAATTTTGACTCGAAATGTGGCGCTATTGTTACTTCCACTTTGTTCTTCGCAATTCCTGCCTTTGTGGCTCCTAGCCCACTGACCTCAACACAAATGCTTTGTTTACTCAGTTTCAGTGTTTGAACAACTGATTCAGTAATGAGTGAAGCTTGTGAACCAGGATCAATGAGTGCTCGTACTGTTATTCTTCTTCCATTATCATTGTGAACCGTTAACATTGCTGTAGCAATCAAAACATTCTGATTTTGTTCGGCATGGTTCACCTGTTTGGATGAAGGTTCTTCAATATCGGATGATTTTGGCTTCTCTGTCCAGTCCTTGTGTAGAAAGGTATGATGTTTTTTGTTGCAGTGATGGCAATTCCTCTTACTGAAGCACTGGATCTGCTTGTTATGACTTAGACAATTTAAGCATAACTTGGCTTGCTTGCTCTGATGACATCTTTCTTTCGGAGATAGCTTGAGGAATTTTGAGCACTTGTATATTTTATGCTCCCCATTGCAAATTGGGCACGGAACTGCTTTAGCGTCTATGACGAAGTTACGAACTGCATTTTTTGGTTCGTCAGGAGTCTTTTGTTGTTTTCTTCCAAGGCCTGTTGCCATAACTTCCAAGGCCTGATACCGCCTTTCCAGGTATTCTAGAAGAGTTTTTATGGCAGGCATCTTGTTTGGTTCGTCAAGTCCTTGTTCGAATAGGTTTCTGGACTCTGTGTCGAGGGATTTTATTGTTAAGTGAACAATCATTGGGCCCCATGATGATGTGTTATATCCCATATTACCCAATGCTGCTAACCCTTCTTTGATCGCATCTAAGGTGTTCTTAACTGAAGTAGCTGTTGGTGTGCTACTATGCCCAGTCCTTAACATCTTTTCAATGTGCATTGATACAATCTTTCTTTCGTTATTGTATCTTCCCTTTAGAATTTCCTAAGCACTGATGTAATTTTCGCTGGAGAATGTTAGGTGCTTTAACAATTGAAGAGGTTCGCCTTCCAAATGGGTCTTTAGGTACTCCATTTTCTCAGTGAAAGACAGGCTTGTTTTGGCATGAATTATATTTATGAACAAGTCAGAAAATTGTTGCCATTCTAGATAATTGCCTTTGAATGTCGGAATTTTAAGTCTAGGCAGCACTGATTCGTGTTTATTTTTCGGCTCGCTATTGCTGGAACTAATTCTTGATGCCATTTCATGCAAGAGTCGATTTATATCTTGCTTTATCCCTTTGTAGTGATTTTTTGCAACATACTCCACTTTGAAGTTTTCTTCCGTTGCATTGGATATTGGATTCTTCGTGAAGCTCAGTCAAGTTTTTCAATTGCTCCAGCAATATTTTTTGTTGGTATTCAAATATTTCTTTAGAATATTCGTTCAGAGTGCCTTCGAACTCTTCCATGTTTTCTACAATTGATGTTATCTTCAATTGAAGAATTCGAAGCCTTTTTCTTTGGGCCATATTCTCATTTACCCTTGTATTTTCGTTGAACTTGGCGGCCGCATCACTTGTACTGGGTAATGCGACTGGCATTATTGGAGCTGTGACAATATCCTCCAGCTTTTTCTTGTAGTCTTCGTAAACTGCTTTTACTTTGCCGAGTGTATCTCTTTCCATGTATGGCGTATCATGTTTCAACTGAGCAGCAACTTTATTATGGTTGCTTTCGAACTCCAACCATAACGCTTCAAGACGCTGTAGTCTTTCTTCCTTGTACTTCTGAGTTTTCCTCGAAGCACTATCTATACCAAAGTTTCGACTCTGGTTGTCGATTTCCTCGGCGATTTTCTTCTGTTTGCTGATGATAATGAATACTTCTGTCTCGTCAATCATTTTGTTGTATTTTCTTTATAACTTTAGTTGTATGTAATTAACTGGATTTGGTTTCACTTTTCGTTGTCAATTTATCAGTGTTAAGAGCCCTGATAACGCTTTTTCACCAGATGTATTTATTATAAACCAATGTTAAGAGCCTTGGTTACGCTTTGACACTTTACACTTCGATTTTAAAAATTAATTCAAAATTAAACCAATGTTTGAAGCCCTGGTTACGCTTTGCCACTTTACACTTCGATTTTAAAAATTAATTCAAAATTAAACCAATGTTTGAAGCCCTGGTTACGCTTTATTCACTGTTTCTTTCCTCGAAGGACCAAATGTTAATTCGACAATTTGAAGTATTAAAAGTAACTCCTTACCGACTGGTGGGGGGAAGTTAGAAATAAGTCAAATTTTTTATGGCTCGCTGTTCTAGTAGCAAGTGAATTTTATTCAAATAAATATTCTTCTATTATACTAATTAAATGCTTACGCTAACTTCTTTACAAAGGTATGCTTATGCAGAATGTACACAAAATTTGTATTGATTGAGTTCAAAGGGATTAAGTTACAAAAGTGAATTCGGCATTAATGCTGATTCATTGATAAATGCATGAGAATGCATATGGCAAGCAAGTTAGTTTAGCTTAGAAAATAATATGTACACAAAAATCAAATTGCCTAGTAAACAGAAAGTGCAATTTGTGAGAAATAATAAATTTGATATGACCTTGGCATTCGTGCTGCGGTGCTGTTGAACTCGTTGTTCAGTTGTTGAAATATGATTCTGGAAATGTGTTCTCATATTTGAGTTGTCATCGTTTATTAGAATTGTAATTCCGAATTCATTCATATTATTGTCACAACAAATGCACACCCAACATTTAATACCAATTTCCTAATCGAAAACGTTCAACCGAAAACACAAGCGGCAACTTTATAAGGTACATTTAATGCGTGCAATATTGACTGGGTGGCTCCTGTGTCAATAACGCAAGCACATTCGACGCTGTTAACTTTAACTTGGGTGGCCAAGCTTTTGAGACTGTTCCCACACCGAATAAAAACGGTATTTGGTGAGGGGGCATCGGGTTGTTCCACTAATTCCGCTCTTCATAGGAGTTAGTGGGTTCTTGTTTACCGACGGTTCATCTATAATTCTTAATTTAATACCACGAGGTCCAAGACATGCGGCTTCAACATCAAACTCAACTGTCGAACCAGGTTGTAAGTTATGAAAACGACGAAGTTCGCTGCGAGGTAAATAAACTACCTCGTTGTTGTCGACTCGTCTGATAAAAGCGTACCTCGCTTTGTGAATAAATTTGAGTTGCCCTCTGATATTTGATTCGAGTGTTACCTGACCGCCTGAATTAAAAGCTGGGAGAGCCTTTTGATTTTCTGTTCTCTGCAGCTTAGGCTCTCTTAAGCTGCGCGGCTCTCGTTTCATGAAGCCGGCTGCGTATTTCCAAATTCATCATCGCTGGCAACACGAGCTTCAGCAACACGTACGGTTTTTCGCGTAAGGCGAGTGACAACTCGACTGGCTTCTGCACGAATGGAAAGAACTTTTTCCAACGTGTCTGGTGCCACGTCTCGTACCCTCTGTTGCAAATCTAGGTCAAATATTCCATCGATGAATTGGGCAAGAGAAATACGCTGCTTGGCATGTTCCGGACAGTCTGGAAATACGAGGTAAGTGAGGCGTTGGATGTCTGTAGCCAGTTCACTTAAAGACTCTTTGGGACGCCATATTCGCCCTCTCAACTCACAATGTGCCGTGCTTTGCTCATACTCGTTGCTAAAGCGTTGCTTCATAGCTGCATCGAGACGAACAAAATCGTCACAAACTTGCGCGGGCAGCGTTTCGAAAAATGCCAGAGCAGTACCACGAAGATACGGGGCAAGCTAGAGTGCCTTATGTTCGTTTGTCCAACTACTAACCCGTGCCACACTTTCGAAATGCAAACGATAAGATTGCCAGGGAGTTTTTCGTAGGTGTAGACTTAGTGAAGGTAGTAACAAAATATATTTGGTAGAACCCATGCGCGAAAATTCTGTTGACCAATGATAACCGATAAGAGTACTATAACACGGTGAGATTTGTTCCATGAAATTGCTTCGAATTCTTCTTTGTTCTGCCATCCTGTGAGCAAGTGCTATTACACGATGAAATCCAGTTTTATGAAACTAGTTTCACGTTTCCCTTTATCTTTCATTCGGTGTTATTATTTTTGGGGGGAAATAGTTATCTACTAGTGTTCACACGACTCGGAACTGGAGTGCCAGTGTTAGCAGTGCCACTCCCCATCTACATTCAAAAAATCTAGTATTTTCTTTTTTTACCATTCACGGCTCGTTGTCGTGTATCGATTAATCAATGGTTACCTTTCTAAAAATCTAGTACTTTGTTTTTTTTTACCTTTCACGACTCGTGTTTCGATTAATAAATCAATCGTTCAACAACCACCATCCAGCTAACATCTCTTTTTAATTAAATTTTGCGCTTGGGCCTTTAGCCATTTTTCTGTTTGGTTTTATTTTTTCCAAATTCTAAAAATTTTACCATTTTGGTTAAACATTAACAATAGATATATTTTAATAAAAAAAATAAAATCCTACTTAAAACAAATTAATGCACAATACAGAAGAAGGAGTGTTTTGAAAATGCGCATTCAATGTGGTTTGCAGGTTCGTTTGGTCCTTGGAGCCGGATAATTTAAAAACGCCATCGCCAGCCGACAACGCTGCGCACGCTGCCAAAAAAAAGCACAATCTTTTGACCACGCTGCGCACGCTGCCAAAACAAAGGCACAACCTTTTGACCACGCTGCACACGCTGACAAAAAGCTGTGGAAATTGCAGCAAAGTGCAGCCACATTGCCTGGCTAAGACCGGACGCACGCTGCCACAAAAAGCTGTTGAAATTGCAGCAAAGTACAGCCACATTGCCTGGATAAGACCGGACGCACGCTGCAACAAAAAGCTGTGGAAATTGCGACAGCGTACAGCCACATTGCCTGGCTCCATCTGCAAAGTACGCTGCTCAGCCATTTTGTTTGCTGGCGTCAATTGTGAAACAAAAACGCACGTGACCTGTTCAGCCACTTGGAAGTGTGCCCATCGACATCGTGGGAACAACCTGGAGCCAAGTTTTTTTTTTTCTTCTTAATATTTGAAATTGTGTACAGGGTAAGTGAACATTTTGATTAGAAATTTCAAAGAATTAAAAAAAAAAAATTTTTTTTGTGTTGCACCCTTTTTGCCAAACGCGTAATTTTTCCGTGGTTCTAACAGCTAATATAAATACGAAATATCGGTAGTTTTTTTTTTTTTTTTTTGGTTGAAGCGGTTCCTAGGCATTCACTTTCCATCGCGGTAGTTATAGGCTTTTTCATCTCCGATAGGCATCTTCGATATACGCGGTTTTTTTTTTCCACAGCCTATTTTTTTGGATTTTAAAATTTAATCGACTGCCTTCCTCGAAGGATCGTTTTTTATCGAACGTTTTCCTAGTTCGTGCCGCACACACCGTTAGTAACGGTGTATTCAAGCCAGGGTGGTTGGCCCCCAGTAGATTCTTTCAAGCTATTTGAAGATTATAATGCTTTAAAATTTTGATTTTTTTTTAAATTTACTTGGCTGCCTTTTTCTTCGAAGGAGTCTGCGTTTTTATCGAGTTTTTTTTTTCTCGTTCGTGCCGCACACACTGTTGGTGACAGTGCATCCAAGCCGGGGTGGTTGGCCCCTGGTAGAATCTTTCAAGCCTTTTGAAGATTCTAGTGCTTTAAATTTTGATTTTTTTTTGAAATGTTTAGAATCTTTCAAGCCTTTTGAAGATTCTAGTGCTTTAAGTTTTGATTTTTTTTGAAATGTTTAGAATCTTTCAAGTCTCTTGAAGATTCTAGTGCTTTAAATTTTCTTTTTTGAAATTTACCTTCTTCTGCGAAGGAGTCTGCGCTTATCACGTTTTTCGAGTTTGTTTTCCTCATTCGTGCCACACACACCGTTGACAACGGTGTATCCAAGCCGAGGTGGTTGGCCCCCAGTTAAAATTAAATTTTCCCTTTTGAAATTTAATCGACTACCTTCTTTTTCGAAGGAGTCCGCGTTTTCTATCGCGTTTTTTACCCATTCTTGCCGAACGCACATTTGGTAACGGTGTATCCAAGAAAGGGTGGTTTGCCCCTAGAAGAATCTTTCAAGCCTTTTGAAGATTCTAGTGCTTTAAGCCACGAGTTTTGAATTTTTTTGGTTTTGTGTCACTTCCTTGACATTTATACAACCTTAAAAGCACTTTCTATGATGGCTTTGATGGAAGACTTCATTTTCTCGAGTGATCAACTTATCAAGTTTCACCAAGCGGCGAAAGATGTGCCGGAGCACGAGCCCACACTTTCCGCTCTCGAAGTCAGAAAGTCACAGTTAAGAGAACTGTGGCTTGCAGTCAAAGAAACTTATGCCCTATGCATAAAATTCGGACCAAAGACAAGAGAAGCAGCATTAGACATTGAAGCCATAGAAACCAAGTATAAACTGTGCAACGAAAATTATGTGGCATGCTCAGCAATTTTCCTAGATCACGAAGAACGATTGAAAAGTGAGGGTACTGGCAAAAAATCGACATCTGAACCAACAATCGCTCCTCGCCGCTTCAAATTACCGCCATGAGAGACGAAGTCCTTCAAGTGGAATTATATCTCCTGGCCGGTTTTCCGAGATATTTTTGAGGCAGTCTACATTTAACACCCCCAGTTGGGTGAAGTAGAAAAACTCTTCCCCCTTAGAGCCAAAACCAAAGACGAGGCTTATCAGATTGTCAGCCAATTTCCGCTAACCAATGCCAGCTTTTCTTTAGTCTATGAAGCGTATCGGGCTACGTATGAAAATACTCGAATCTTGGTAAACAATCAGGTAAAAAATATCTTTAACTTGCCAACAGTAGATGAAGAAGCGGCAAAAATGATCCGAGCCCTTCAGAGAACTGTAAATGATTCGGTATCAACTTTGCAGGCGCATAAGGTTGTAACGAGAAACTGGGTTCCGATTCTCGTATTTGCGTGTTCAAGTAGACTGTCGAAAACTACCTTGACTCTTTGGGAATAATCCTTGGAAGACCCGACGAAGGTTCCCACCTGGCAGCAATTAGACTCGTTCTTAGCGTCACGCTTTCAGGTGCTGGAGTCCATTTCTGACACCACTTCGTCAAAAGGCACATTGCTTAATTGACTTCCAAAAAAGGATACGAATATTTGAAACAGCAATAGAGTCAACACATACCTTGCCAAAACAGGAGGGGGGAAATGCAAGATCTGTGCGGCTGCGCACTCCATTTATGAGTGTGCCAAATTTTCGGCAATGTCGATCCCAACGAGAATCCAAACGGTACGGCAGCACAAACTGTGCAAAAACTGTTTAAGCGCGAGTCATACAAAGGTCGCTTCTATGAGTAAATATTCTTGTAGCCACTGTAAAAAACGGCATCACTCACTGTTGCACCTTAACGCTAACGAAAACGGAAATAATAAAATACAGTCCACTAATCTCCCTAGCGCAACTACAGCTCCTCAAATATTAGCGTCGTCACTTCCATTCGTGCCTCAAGCGTCGTTTCAAAACTTTCATGTCAGTGCCCCTAAGAAAATATTGCTTACAACGGCACTAGTTTGCATTGTTGGTAGAGAATCCAACCACATATTTCGCGATCTTATTGACCCTTGTTCCGAAATATCCCTTATCTCAGAGGCAGTACAAAAGCGTTTGAACTAGCCCATAACCGATAAGAATACAACTATTTCTGGAATCAGTGGTGTGCTAGATCATTGACGAACAACCTGCCAAGTTCATCGTTTAGTGTCATCCCAACCTTTTTGGCGGCCGCAAACTGGCTGATCCTACGTTTAATAAATCGTCCCAGGTTGATCTGCGATTGGTGCTGATTTATACCCATCGATCATAAGGAACGGTCTCCAACTTGCCGCAGTTTCCCTCGTGGCTCAGAACACAATGTTCGGCTGGGTACTGTCCGGACCGGTTCCTGCGTCGTTCCAATCGTTCAACACGTTTGTAGTATCGAACAGTTCGAGTACTTCCAATTTGGATACTAAACTACGAAAATTTTGGGAGCTCAAGGAACTGCCGTCCACAGTCATTCGGTCAACAGAGGACTGCTACTGTGACGCAATATTTAAAAACACAACTTCGAGATGATCAGATGGGAGGTATGTTGTTTGTCTGCCGTTAAAGGCACAATCGTCAAAGAGCAAGTTAGGGTTCCTTAGGCACATCGCATTAAGGCAGTTCTCAAGAGTCGAAAGATTGTAAGCCATGAAGGCGGATCTCAGGACTCAATATTGAAGTGTCATTTCTGAATACCTCACCCTTAGTCATATGAGGAAAGCGTATCCGATGGAAAAAGTTGCTAAAGGTCAAGTTAACTCGTTCTATCTGCCACATCATGCGGTCATAAAGCCTGTAAGCACGGCCACCAAAGTGAGGGTTGTTTTTAATGCGTCTCAATCGTCGTCGAATGGGGTAAGTTTAAACGATCTGTTGCATCCAGGGCCCATCCTGCAACAAGATTTACCATCGCTCATTCTCCGCTGGAGATTTTATAAATTTGTACCGCCAAATCTTGGTCGACCCTAGGGACACTCCATTTCAACGAATCCTGTTTCGCAGTTCCCCAGAGTTCGAAATCGAAGACTTTGAATTTCAAACCGTTACTTTTGGTGTAAATTGTGCACCATATTTGGCCATCCGCACCCTCTTGCAACTGGCAAAAGAAAGCAGAACCATGTACCCCCTAGCGTCTCGAATCATACAATCAGAGTTCTATGTCGATGATGTTCTATCTGGTAGTCATTCTCTTAGTTCGGCTAAACAGGCACAAATCGAACTTATAGCGTTGCTTAACTCAGCTGGATTTCCACTACGTAAGTGGACCGCAAATTCGTCGAGCCCACTTGACCATTTGCCACCAGAACATGTGCTGAACGAAAGTTTCCTGAAGCTCGATGCTGACAGCACCACAAAAACATTAGGGGTACGATGGAATGCCAAAGGAGACAATTTTTACTTCACCACACAACGCATTCCACTGTCGACATACCCGACAAAAAGAAAAGGTCTTCTTTCAAATTTCTCGTCTTCTCGATCCTGCGGGGTGGTTGGCCACCGTAGTGATAACTGCCAAAAAGTTGATGCAACGAATTTGGGCGGAGCACACTGAGTGGGACGAGCGTATCAACCCTGAATCATTTGCCACTTGGAAGGAGTTTGCAGAGTCGTTACCTGAAACACAGGTTATAGAAATCCCGCTTTGGGTTGAATATTCCCCCACAGTGGAGATTCAGTTTCATGGTTTCTGTGACTTATCTGAGAGAGCATATGCGGCAGCGCTTTATATACGCGCAGGTAACCCTAATGGAGAAGCAACCTCCTACTTGATATGAGCGAAGACCAAAGTTGCTCCTTTAAGGTCGGTCTTTTTAGCGCGGCTTGAGCTGTGTGGAGCACTTTTGCTTTCAAAAATGATGAAATCTTACTTACCCAATTTTCCAGTCCAGGCTTATCAAATCTTTTTTATGGACAGACTCATCCATAGTTTTGGTCTGGCTCAAAAAACCTCCGTACAAGACATTGTCGGCAACGCAATATGGAAGCACGTCAGATCGGCCGAAAATAACGCGGACTTGGCCACTCGAGGTGTAATGCCTTCCGATCTGAAGCAGAATCGTATGTGGTGGTGGGGCCCATTATAGCTCTGTGAACCAGCCTCTCAATGGCCGGTGGCGTTAAAAAACTTTCCACGTACTGAAGATCTCGAACAGAAAGAGGTTTCCTCGTTGGTGGTTCAGCCAATTTTTCAGAGACCTCTAGTGGGACTTACAGACATTACTCTCCACCACTCCAAACAAAACACCAACTCATTGGTAGTTCAACAAGAACCGGAAGATTTTCTTGACCGTTTTTCGACTTTATCCCGCGCTATGGACGTATTGATTTTCGCTTCTTTGGGTCTATCTCAAAGCAACAACCCAGCAAATACAGGTCTCGTGACATCTCGCAATCAGAAATGGAGTCCGTGAAAATGCGTCTAATCCGATTGGCTCAAGAAGCTCATTTTTTTACAGAATATTCTCTGTTTGCAGCTGGCAAGCCTGTTTCAAAGAAAAGTTCTATTTTTTCCTTTAATCCATTTTTGGATTCAAACAAGCTTCTTAAAGTCAATGGACGACTCTCGAACTCAGATATTTCGTACAATGAACGTCACCCTATAATACTGCCCTTTAAATCCCCTTGTGCTTGTCTCCTGGTTAAATTCATTCATGAGATTTCAAAGCATGGTGGCAACTCTTTAATGGTGCGAATAACGAGGCAATGTTTCTGGGTACCAAAACTCCAAATACTGGTAAAGTCTTGCATTCGTCGTTGCACCATATGCGCAAGCTACAAAAGAGACCTAAGCAAGCAGATGATGGCTGCCCTACCTCCAGAAAGAGTTACATTTTCTCCACCGATCACATTCACTGGAATCGACTTCGTGGGTCCCTTAATAATCAAGAGTTTCAACGCACGAAATTGTCGTATGACCAAAAGGTATGCATGCGTGTTTACCTGCTTTTCCACCAAGGCAATTCACCTCAAGGCTGCAAGTGATTTGTCATCTGAAGCGTTCCTCGCGACCTTTGCCAGGTTCACCTCAAGACGAGGCTTACCTAAAGAAGTGTTTTCTGACAATGGAACGAACTTTACGGGTGCCGATGCATTTTTGCGCAAGGCGTTTAAGAAATTTGTAGCCACTATTCCCAAAGAGACGAGCCTTAAGTATGGCGTTCAGGGTTTGAAATGGAATTTTATTCCGCCAGGGGCACCTCACATGGGAGGTTTATGGGAATCCGGTGTTAAAAGTTTTAAAAGCCATTTAAGAAGGCTGGGAACCAAAACCAAGTACACGTTCGAAGAATTTTCAACGGTTCTAGCAAGTATCGAAGCGTGTTTGAACTCGCGTCCATGTCCACAGATCCTTCTGATCTGTTGGCATTGACGCCGGGACATTTTTTAGGCAGCGGTCCGCTTTTATCTTTTCCAGAACCGAATCTGGCTGATGCAAATTTATCGTTAATCAATCGGTGGGAAAAAGTAAAATGCCTCCAACAAGAGTTCTGCCACAGATGGAAAGATGACTATCTCAAGGAACTACATCAACGACACAAATAATGGAAGAAACCTCAGACCGACATTAAAGTTAACGATTTGGTCGTCATTAAAAACGAAAATCTACCATCTACCGAATGGCGTCGAGGGTGTGTTACAAATATACACCCAGGTTCCCATGGTCAAGTCAGAGTCGCAGCACTAAAGATCCAAAACGGAGAAATAGTTCGACCCATGGTTAAACTGTGCCTTCTGCCTATAAACTAATTGCCAATTAATAAATTTTACTTACTTTAAATTCAGTAACAACTTTTTTGGCGCCAAAAGGGGCGGTAATGTTCACACGACTCTGAACTGGAGTGCCAGTGTTAGCAGTGCCACTCCCCATCTACATTTCAAAAAATCTAGTACTTTGTTTTCTTACCATTCACGGCTCGTTTTCGTGTATCGATAAATCAATGGTAGTTTCCTTTGTTAAAATTTAGTACTTTGTTTTTTTTTTACCTTTCACGACTCGTGTATCGATTAATCAATCAATCGTTCAACAACCACCAGCCAGCTTACATCTCTTTTTAATTAAATTTTGTGCTTGGGCCTTCAGCCATTTTTTCTGGTTGGTTCTATTTTTTCCAAATTCTAAAAATTTTACCCTTTTGGTTCAACATTAACAATAATTATATTTTAATAAAAACAACAGAATCCTACTTGAAACAAATTTACACGCAATACAAAAGAAGGAGTGTTTTTATTTGAAAATGCGCATTCAGTGTGGTTTGCAAGTTCAACTGGTTTCTGGCTGATTCAAAACCTCTTTTATTGGCAATTGAAAAACAAAAAAGTCATTTTTTTTTTTTTTTTTTTGTCAGGAGTAAATCTTAAAAAGACACTTAGTAGTATTCGATACCAAGTAGTGTGGGATTCTTACCCACTAAAAACTCCTCATAATCAGAACCAATCTATAACGATCGACAACAGATTTTTCTTTCTCAATAATATTATCTCTTTAAGGGAAGCTTAAACTTTTAATGCTTCCCATGACTTTTAGGCCATTAGCTCGTGTGGCTTGGTTCTTCTTAATCTCCGAACATTGCCTCTCGTATTTAATACGGACTCCATTTCAGAGTTGATATGACTATGCAGTCGCTGATGGTGTGATACAGCATGTTTTCTTACAACTTCTGTAACCGTTTCTATTTGTAGGTCACGATGTAAATCGCTATTTCTTATATACCATGGTGCATTTACTATTCCACGAAGGACTTTGTTTTGGAACTTTTGGATGATTTCAGTATTTGTTTTCTTTGAACAGCCCCATAATTGGATTCCATAGGTCCAAACAGGTCTAAGTACTTGTTTATAAAGCATTATTTTATTTTCGACAGATAAGTCCGAATTTCTACCGAGTAACCAGTACATTTTTCTATATTTCAAGTTGAGCTCTTCCCTTTTCTTTTTGATATGCTCTTTCCATTTTAGCTTTGCATCCAAATTCATCCCAAGGTATTTGGCCGTATTGGCGTAGGGTACAGCTTGATTGTTGATGAATATTTGAACGTAGCTTAACTTTTTATTTGTAAAGTTTATATGTGCAGATTTAGCTTCATTGAGCTTGATACGCCATTTTTTGGTCCAATCACTAACGGTGTCGACGGCATTTTGCAATTTCTCAGCAGCCTTGACGACGCACTTACTGGATGCCAAAATTGCGGTATCATCTGAAAAGTAGCCATAATGGTGTTGTTATCCACTGGAATATCCCTTGTATATAGCAAATACAGGGTAGGTCCTAGGACGCTTCCTTGTGGAACACCGGCTTGTATATTACATAGCTTTGAATATTCTTGATCATACCGTACTCTGAAGAGCCGGTTTGAGATATAAGATTTTAGTATTTCGTAGTACTGCCTGGGTAGGTCCCTTTGCAGTTTGTACGCTAGCCCCTCATGCCATACCTTGTCGAATGCTTGAGCAACATTGGTCTGTAAGACGTCACTTCTGTTGGTGGCTTACCTTGCTTTGGTATAACAATTACTTCAGCAATTTTCCAATGATGTGGGACATATTGGGTCTTTAGGCATGCATTTATTATGAATTGGAGTTTTATGAAGGCTTTTGATGGCATTTCTTTCATAACCTGAGCAGTTATTAGATCGTACCCAGGTGATTTTTTGTTCGATAGTTGATTTCGACACACACTTTTTATTTCTTTGAGTGTGACAATTGGTATGTCAACTTCATCGACTTTATCAATAAACTGTAAGCTGATTTCAGATGTACTTGCTGGGAATGGCTTAAAAACATTCGCAAGATGTTCTGCAAACAGGTTAGCTTTTTCTTTCGGATTTTCGATCCAATTCCCGTTTAGAGATTTAATTGGCGGGTTTTGTAACTGCGGTCTTTTCAGGCGCTTAGCTGCTTTCCAGAGCGAATAATCAGTTGAAGCATCAGTCGTTAAATTTTTCAGGAATCTACTTAATGAATCATTTTTGAATTCGTAGATTTGTTTTTTCAGTTCGTTGCTTAGCCGGTTAAACGCTGTTTTGTCGTCTGGAAATCTAGTATTTTGCCATTTTCTTCGAGCTCTTCTCTTCTCCAATATCAACTCTCTTATCTCAACAGGGTATTTTGTTTCAGTTTGCTTCCTACTCGAGCAAGTTGGTACACTTTCTTCTGCAGCTTGTTGAACATCGGCAATGAATTGTTCTACTTCAAGGTCGATTTGCTCTTTTGTTTCCCTAGGGGATCTGAGATTTATATAGCTTTCAAGCTTTTCTCTGAATTTACTCCAGTTTGTTTTACTGTTTACTAGCTTAGGATTACTTTTTTCCATTATCTCCGATTCATTAAGTGATAAAATCACCGGTGTATGATCTGATGATAAGTCATATTTTCCTTCGACTCTTATATGGTTTCGTTTGATACCTTTAACTATGAAAAAGTCAACAAGGTCTGGTATTTTACTTGAATCCGATGGCCAGTATGTTGGTGATCTGGATGAATAAAACTCACAATTGTATTTGAGGCATGCTTTGTAAAGCCTTCTGCCTTTTGTTGTTATAAGTCTGGATCCCCAATGGGTGTGCTTAGCATTAAAGTCACCACCAACAAGGAAGTTATGTCCTAGTACATTCAGCAGTTCTGTATAATCATCTTCAGTCGGGGAACGCCTCGGCGGGCAGTATATTGATGCCAACTTGAAGTCTTTCTTTTTCATACCAATACTAATTATTGTTACTTGCATATTCTCGTTTGTAAACATTACTTCTTCATGGTGTTTTAAGCTCTTTTTTATGAGAATTGCCGATCCACCTCTAGCCTTATCAGCTGGATGAGGAGCGTGGTAGCAAATATAGTTTGATATTAAATCATCAAGAACCAGTCCACTTGAGAAATGAGTTTCGGACACCAGACAAATATCTATGTGTTCAATGTCTAAGAAGATTTTTAATTCTGATAAATGGTGTAAAAGACCGTTTGCATTCCATGTTCCAATTTTTAGTGTTCTGTCCATCATTGTTTTTTAAGAGCGACTTCTTCACTTAGCCGTTTGATGTTCAAATCCTGATTGTCAATTCTTTTAAGAATAAGTTCAAGGATTTCTTTAATGGAAGTTTCTTCATTCTTCCGCACGTTTTTAACAATCTGTGAATAGGATTTTTTTTCGTCGCTTTTGCTTTTAACAGCTTCCTTCGGAAGTTCTTTCTTACTTTTATCTCATCATTATTAATATTATTAATTTATTATTGAACCAACCAAATAAAACAGAATACACAAAACACGAATAATAGTGGAGGACCCTAAAAATTATTAAAAATCAACTAAGCCACTTTCTTTCTCATACTTTAGTGTTTTTGGAAGCTATTGCTTTGTTTTTAATAAAAATTTTAATTAAAAACAAAGCAATTGCTTTCAAAAACACTAAATTATGAGAAAGTAAGTGGCTTAGTTGATTTTTGATAATTTTTTAAGAAATTGAGTAAATTTCATATAAAATTGCCCCTCGCTCCAACACAGAGGGATATAGACCCCCCTCATATTCAATTTTTTTTTTGTTGTGACAAAATCTATCAATCCTGAGCCTTTGGAAAACCGTATCTAGAACACCCTAAGTAGATAAAAGAAAATTCTAAAAGTTAATAACTAATTTTAAAAATAATTAAAAAATTTAGAGCGGTGAAATTTTTTTTTAACTTTGTTCTATACGCCATTCAAAACACATTTCCGAAAATTTCGTGAAAATCCATGGACTGGCCCTGGATTCCTAGGTTTTGCCTTTTTTATGTCTAACGGCTCTCCACAGTAAGAACAAAAAGAAACGTCAAAGCCCCACACACACACCACGGCATCTGCTGTCAAACTGACTTCACCACTTGTTTTCGGATTTCGGAACTGGTTTCGTATAATCCATCTACAATGGCTGCTAGAATTTGTAAACGAAACGTTTTTAGAGTCAGCCGTATGAATCGAAATCTAAAGGTCAGTCGTTGTTGTGCACAGCAGAATTGTTCTAGCATACATTTCTTCTTTTCACCTGCGATTACGCCAGCCAACAAAAAACCCACTGTTCATTTTGTAATTTTGTAACATTGTAACTCTCTTTTCAAAACGCACATAATCTTAAAAAATTTTCCTTCCATTATAGACTTTATTCAAACTAGAAGTACGCTATGCCGTATTACTATTTTAATATATATAAATTATGTGTCACGATGTTAGTTCCCGATGGACTCCTAAACTACTTAATCGATTCTAATCAAATTTATACACCGTGTGCAGTTTGATCCAACTTAAAAGATAGGATAGCTTACATCGGAATTTATGATCGCAATATTATTTTATTGCAAATTATGGGCCGACTTTTTAGTACATAACGAGTTTTGACTTGAACTAAAATTTAACAGGTAGGGAGGCATTCCAATAAAATAAATTTTGAAAAAGAAAGTGCCGGAGACCCCTCTCAATTGTTTAAAAACACTTTTTAATTATTCGGTTTTAACCTCACTTCAGATATTTTTTTTCGTTAAAACAGGAAAAGTTGAATGAAAACATAAACTACCGAATAAGACAACATTTTATAATAATAAATAAGAGCATTGAAAATAAGCCCGAAAAATACTACTAAATTAAGTAAAATTTTGAAAAAAAAATGGTTTGATAAAAACAATATGTTTTTTTTTTTCAAAATTTCGACTTTGAAAATTAATATTTCAAAAACAATTTATTTGAAAATTTATTTTAAAATTTAAATTAATGTATAGGTTTTTGGCTTTTTAAAATGCTATAGCACGACTCTGTAGGTATTACCGTTATCCTTAAATATTTTTTTTCCCGTTTTAAATGATTTTTTTCTTTAATTGCCCCTCCTGCCTTAACGAGGGAAAATGGACCCCCCGTCCTATACGATTTTTTGCTTGTCTAAGTCCAACCCACACACCCTATTTTTTCTATCTTTTTGTCACACCTTGTGCAAATCATCCTGTATATATTTCACTATTTTGTTGCAAATAAAACACTTTTTTTTACATTTTCAATTATTTATAAAAGTTTACTTTGACTTTGGTGGTACCCGTGGTGTGATGGATAGCATGTCCTCCTCAGTCGTTCAGCAACAGCTATCGTGTGTAGACGTGTTGACGAATTTAGCTGTGAGTAATATTTTCAAGTGGAGTGCTTTAGTAGAGTTTAAAGTCAGTGAATTTTCATTAAGGCAGTAGTCGAACGAGCAGCGCAGCAGGTACCCAGTGAGGAACGTGGGTTCAACTCCCAGCCGGGCCCAACAATTTTTATTCTTGCTTTGAAGCAAATAGCTCAAATTAAGTAGAAAATCCGGAAAGAAAGCGAAAAAAAGCAACACAGTCGTCTGTGATGGACCATACCGATCCATCAACAACAAAAAAAGTGTTGCATGAAAATCCAACACTTAAAACAACAACAACAACTAGCAAAGCAGCGGCAACAACCGCAATGCAAATTGCGGTGCCAGCAACCGCTGCAACTGCAGCAACAACAACTGCAAAAAAGAGGCGGCGCATATAAGCTAAGCCAAATTTGGTGTCCCGTAAACAAAAAACAACACCAACTGATAAGGAGGCCGACATGACGGGATGTCGACCAGCAGTGAAAGTATCATAAGTATGAATTCTACTTATGAATATGAATCCAACGGTGGTGAGGGCCGTTACACCGGCAGTGGCAATTCTTTCGCTGCACTGGCAGACGAAGGGAACAGTGTTGACGAGGAAGTCAATGAAGATAAGAAACTCCAAACATTGACAAGTACCGTGGAGAAGCTATACAAGGAAATAGAGGAGATAAAATCCAGGCAAGTGGCCCGCAGACTAGCCAAAAGCGAGGCAAAAAAACAACAACTGTTGTCAAAGGGCAATACTACTACAATTGCCGAACAGCAACAGCCAACAACAACAACAAAAGCAAATGCAAAAACGGCTCCCGTGCAGCAAAAAGGCACGACAGCTAATAAAATAGCTGGGGAGCAAAACGAAGGAAAGAAAACTGCTACCCAAAAGCAGCAACGGGGGACCGCGGCTAAAAAAGCCGCGCCATCGAAGCAGCCAGGAGAGACGGTGCCAAAGCAGCAAAGACAACCACAGTCAGCACAACAACAGCAGCAGCCAAGGAAAACAGTAGCTAAAAGCAGAGTGCCCCCCATCAACACCCACAAGATGGAACTTAAAGCAACAAAAAGGCTATGTTAGTCCGCCATAGGCGATAAATTTGTTATTAAATGTTTAGGCCAGGATCGACATGCGATATAATGTGAAAACATTGGTGACCACAAGATCGTTCGGGAGTTGCTTGCCAAGACAACCACCGAGCATTATAGTTATACTCCCAAAAAGGAGAAGCAAAAAAGTATGCTTTTGAAAGGGGTAGAGCCTACCTCTGACCCAGGTGAGCTCTTAGCGGAACTCCGCAAGTTGGCGAGCGACGATCTCGAGTTTATCGGGGTCAAGTTGTTCACCACGGCTAAAGCAAGACGGGAGATGCGGCTATTGCCGATAATCCTCGTCACCCTATCACCCAGTAGCCGTCTGGAGAGTCTACGGAAAATCTCCGTCCTAGACTACCAGATGGTAAGATGGGAAAAAATAAATAGACACGGGGACATTCTACGATGTCTTCGTTGCCAACGGTTCGGTCACGCCGCATTCAACTGCCAAATGCAGTCGAGGTGCGTCAAGTGTGGAGAAAACCACAAAGAAAAAGAGTGCAAGCTCGGTGAGGAAAGGGTCGAAGATAAGACCCAATTGAAATGTGTTCTCTGTGATGGAGATGGACACCCTGCTAGCTATCGGGGATGTCTTCGATACCAGGTTGTTAAAAAATCATTAAAAGCTGCTCCAACAGTAACCAGGGACGGAAAATCTCCGTCCTAAACTACCAGATGGTAAGATGGGAAAAAATAAACAGGCACGGGGACATTTTACAATGTCTTCGTTGCCAACGGTTCGGGCACGCCGCATTCAACTGCCAAATGCAGTCGAGGTGCGTCAAGTGTGGAGAAAACCACAAAGAAAAAGAGTGCAAGCTCGGTGAGGAAAGCGTCGAAGATAAGACCCAATTGAAATGTGTTCTCTGTGGTGGAGATGGACATCCTGCTAACTATCGAGGATGTCCTCGATACCAGGTTGTTAAAAAATCATTAAAAGCTGCTCCTAAAGTAACCAAGGACGAGGGAAGGCATACAGCCAGACCAATTCCAAGGGCCGTCGTTCCCCAATTTTCCAACGCCCAAATGGCGGGTGGAGCTGGGAAAACGGAACAACCTCCCCAGAAAGCGGCCGCACAGCCATCTGTGTCAAAGGCATTTACTGGGGAGTCAGAGGTGATGGTCGCGTGTCATTCAGGCACAAATGAGTGAACTATCACGGCAAATAAGTGAGCAGGCGCGTAGGGTGGACTTGATCTCCCATGCAGTGCCGTCGCTTGCGCAATTTTAAGGTTAACGTGTGCGCTGCCGGAGAGGCCTTTTGATATCCTAGCCGTGAATGTGAATTCGCTAGTAAGGATAGAACGACGAACCAACTTCCTTGAGTTGTTAAAAGACCAACGTCCTGATGTATGTATGGTTAGCGAAACTAGGCTAAATCAGCATCACAAACTGAAGGATAACAATTACATTATCATAAGGAGGGACCGACCCAACTCGACTTTCGCGGGTGGGGTTGCGATCTTCTTACGTAAGGGTATTGCTCATAAAGTAATATATAGCGGTGAAGTACGTCGATTCCGGTTGCTGGAAACGTGTATCATATGCATCCCTCTCCAACAGAGGAGGGGGTTGTTTGTGGTCGCACTCTATGCACCGCCGGCAGCTTCTCAAACCTCATGTTTTGTAACAGAGCTCGAAACAATTTTTTGATGTCTGAATCTGAATTCGGATGAAAACTATTTCCTTTTGGCGGGTGATTACAATGCTAAACACCAAGATTGGGGAAATCAATTAGCCATTCCAAGGGGGACCCAGCTATTCAATTGGCTGGGGCTCCACAGCATTGAGTTTAAAGTCGATCTGCTGGCTACTGACAGGCCTTCATATCCTCGAAGTGGCTCTTATTTGGATCCATTGCTTTAAGACTCAAGACTGAAACTGACCGACGACATTTTTCGACGGACGAAAAATTGTTTGACGACGGTTGAGTACGGCAGTGACCACTGTGGACTTGCCGCAGTCATACTGCTTCTGAATGACCTTGTGGAACTGGAGGAGTACATGCCATCGCACTCTTACATCTACGGAACTAAGGTAAGACACGCTAGCCGCGCTTTTCCGGTGCCGTCTCAAGGGAACTTCGTTCGAACGGTATTGCGCCGCCATGCAACAGGAATCTGTCGAACGTTGAGATCGATGGGTACCTGCAACGTATGGAGGATGCAATCCGTACAGTTAATTAAAGAAAATTACAGAATATCTATATCTCTCTTCTGGAACAATAAAATTCGGGCTGTACAGTCCAACAACCCGCGTATGTTTCCGCAAATAAATCAAATTTCTAGCAGAAAAGATCAAAATGACTTTCAGGGTATTAAACTCCAAAGGATGACAGAGAACAAAATCTTACTTATGACAATAGGGATAGATCCGGATGAGGCCATCTTGGTTGATGACCACTTTATAGTGGAAGATGCTCAGGAGAAGGTAGAGACGGTGGGTGCTTTTTTCGAGCGAGTATATAAGGTGAATGAGTGCACTCGCCCGAATTGAGAATAGAGCCTTCGTTGGACACTTCTACCTTAGAGACGAGATCTCGCATTGGCGATCCGAGAATCCGGGTTTCACTAGGTTCAATGAGGACCGACTTGCAAATGCAGTCATCGCCCAGCAAAACGGGAATAACACCCTGTTCGTTTCTAAGATGGACCTCTTGGACATCTTTCACAAAATAAAGAAAAAGAAGTCAGCAGGAGTCGACGGCATACCCAATGTTGTGCTGCGAAACCTCTCTTCGGAAGCGGTGGACATATACACCACGTTGTTCAACAATGCGCGGAATAATGCATATTATCCAGGGCGTTGGAAGACGGCAGTGATCCATCCTCTCCTTAAAAAAGGTAAGGATGGTTCCAATCCAGCGAATCTACGGTCAATTAGTCTTCTTTCGAGTATCAGCAAACTATTCGAGAAAGTTCTCAATAGAGCTCTGTACACATGGGCTGAGGACAAACATATTATTCCAGAAAATAAGTTCGGTTTTAAGGCGAGCCATGATACCACACATGCCGCGTCTAAACTAGTATCAGATACTCAATGGAACAAAGCTAAAAATCAGTGTACCGGTGCATGTCTGGTTGACTTGGAGAAGGCTTTCGATACCGTTTGGCTAGACGGTCTTTTCTATAAGTTGATCAGATATGGCATGAGTAAACCACTACTATATATTCTGAATGACATGCTTCATGGTAGAACGTTTGTTGTGAAAAGTTGCAATAAAACTTCTACCAGAACTTTTAAAATACAGAACGGTCTGCAACAAGGAGCGTTGAATTCGCCTATTTTGTTTAGCATTTTCACCGGCGATCTAATTGGTTCCCTTCACCATGCCATAGTGTACGCCGACGACCTAATCGCGTACAGAACAGGTCCAAATATCGAGGTCATCAGAATACTCTTGCAGTATGACTTCGATAAGATTCGGCAATATTGCGATGACTGGAAGATGAAAATCAACTTCCAGAAATCGGAAACAATTGTGTTTAGAACCTCGTTGGCTCGGGCCTCAAGGGATACGAGAAAGAACTGGAGGAAGCTGGTGATCGTTGATCTATATGGCCACCCACTGCCAAGCAAAGTAAGATTAGATTAGATTAGATAGACATATTTATTTATTCATTACATAATTAATAATTTACAATTTTTAGTGAAGACTCTTAACATAAAAGAATAAATAATAGTTATCATTCATTAACAGAAGTTAGTGTTGAATGAAACATACATACAAAGGGTAAATAAACTGATATAAACTGGTGTGGGGTGACAACAGTTTGGAACAATAAATCACAAATGGAAAAACAGTAGTGAGAAGAAATGAAATAGTATACATTTTGTTTGTTATTTATAATTATTATTAATTAGCAAACATTACAATTATCAGCTTAACAGGTACATTTAGGAGTGAACAATTAACATTAGTTTAATAATAATTTTCAATGTTCTTTAGATCGATTGTGAAAAGCCAGTTTTTTATTTTATTTAAATATGAGTTGAAATTTTCTGTTGTTCTGATTGAAAATGGTAACTTATTAAAAGATCGCGGTGCTGTTACAGTATAAAAATTCGAGAAATGCGTTGTTGTAACTGTAGGTACGGAAGCAAGATGCAAATGATTTACTCGTAAATTGTAAGTATCGCAATTTCTGCTTGGAATGTTACCACTCTGCTTATAAAATTCTTTCAGCACTTTAAAGATGTAAAGGTGTCTTATAGGTAAAACTCGTAGCTCCTTGTATAAGGGCCAGCTTTCTGTGAGGCGATTTTTGTTGCAAATTAGCCTAATAAGGTGCTTCTGTGCAGTCAACAACGGTTTTAAAGTACTTGCATATGAACCACCCCAACTTAGTAAACCATATTGTAGTTTTGAGTGCGCCAAACCGTAATAAATTGAAGTTAGTAATGTTTTTGAACAAAGTGGTTTCAATAGATACATTTTTCGAGTAATTGCTAACAGGTAATTTCTTAGATCTCTAGCATGATCCTTCCAATTAAGATTTGTATCTAGTATTACTTCTAAATACTTATAGTTTCTTACCATTTCGATTTTAAAACAATAATCACAACACAAATTGCTATGCACAAAGTTTTCATTGCCGCAAACATGAACAGGGAAACTAAATTTACTGCAATTAGTCCCATGGAAAATGAAATCGTGATGGCAATTATTCTGACCAGAGGTCTTGAATGACATTATTTTAGTTTTTTCACTAATGACCAACTTATGCACAAAAAACCATTTCCTTAACAGTTCAAGATCATGTTCAACCATCGAGATGCAATCTAATACAGAACTAGATTTATACGTGAAGGAGATGTCATCTGCAAAAGCAGTTGATAGGCCATTAAACGGAAGAGTGAAAAGTGAGTTAATATAAATTAAGAAAAACATGGGTCCAAGAACGGAACCTTGTGGTACTCCTATTTTCAGAGTACAAGCATCGCTAATTTCACCGTTTACGCTTACTCTTTGTACTCTACCTTTCAAATAAGACTGAAGCCATTGAAAGATTATGCCTCTGAATCCTATGCTGTACATTTTACTAAGAAGCAAATCGTGGTCAACCATATCAAAAGCTTTTGTCATGTCGATAAAAAGAGCAAAAGTATGTTTATTATTGTTTAAACTTTCAAAAAGTTGAGAACATATCCTAAGAATCGCATCTTCTGTAGACTTGCCGGAACGGAACCCAAATTGATAATTACTAAAGTAATTGTTTTTATTTAGAAAAGAAGATATCCTTTTAATAATTAGTAATAGTCAAGTACCTCGGCATCTGGCTAGATCAGTATCTATATTTTAACAAACATATGGATGCGGCTCTGGCCAGGGCTAGAGGAGCTTTTAGTCTGAAAAGGCGACTGTTTCACAGCAGTCATCTTGAAAGCAGAGTGAAGGTGATTTGCTACATGGCCCTCATAAGGCCAATGATTGTCTATGGGCGCCCTGTGTGGTTCAATGTTACCGCGTCTCAAATGGAAAAGATTCGGGTGTTTGAGAGACAGTGTCTGCGTACCTTGTCTTGGATTGCACAGAACACCAGAGTCGGAGTACAGAAAATATTTTCCTAATGAGGTCCTTTACAACGGGGCTCAATTAAACAGAATCGACAACTTCATGATAAAACTGACTCGGGGTCACACTGCAAGGTCGATTTTTTCGAAAAATGGCCTGATATTTGGGGCTTACTACCCCAACATAGAATATAAGGAGAGAACACGTTTCAGTGGATTTGTCCCACCGGAGACATTCCTCTATTTTGACATGATAGGTTTGATATAGGACAGATTGGCGGATCCGTTAATCTACCACGTCTGCCGAAAGTCCGTGGAACGAAAAAAAAAAACTTAAAGCAGCATCGAAAAAAAAAATAAAAATAGTATAAAATCAAAATCAAAAAAAAAATGTAAAAAACCAAGCTGCGTCCCAAAATAAAAAAAAAATAAAAAATAAAAAAAAATAAAAAATAGAAAACACAAAAAATTAAAAAAAATTATAAGAAAGCTACTGTGGCTGCTCTAGTTTAAAGTAGTTTTTTAGTAGTTTTAATTGGTTTTAAGTAGTTTTAACTAGGTGTAAGTAATTTTAAGAAAAAGCAAAAAATGATCAAGAAAGCTTAGTTTTTCACTATTTTCTTAGCTTTTATACTAGTTATAGTTAGAAATAGATATTAGATCATAAGGCCGAAAGGCATTAGAAATAAGTTATTGTGTAATTTAGAGTACCCGCCTAGGGTCAGTAAGTTAATTAAGTTATTATGTAAGCTAGTTTAAACATTTTTGTTAGCAAGTAAGTAGTTATAAGAAAGGAACAATAAAAATAAATAAAAAAAAAAAAAAACAAAAGCATGTCCGCCTGTTAATCCAAAGGTTCGAGTTCGAATCCCAACAGAGGCAAAAAGTTTATTCCACGGGTATCGCCTTTCGCTAGGAATTGGCAAGTCCTCAGTTTGTATTCATTACCTTGAAAAGCGCTTTCCTAATTAACCGTTTTTAACCGGCAGAATATTGTAGGTCCCTTCCATTCCCTTACAAAGCATGGTTGTGAGAAATGCGCTAGGCCCAGGGGCTTCTCGCTCTGTTTCTCCGCCCTGTTTATTTATTTTATTTGTTTACTTTGCAATTACTTGTTGAAGTAATGCCAGACGGTATTATTAAGTGGGAAATTTTCAATTCAAAAATGTGCAAGTAGGATTCACCCGAATTTTAAGCTGTTATTGCGGTTTTTGGTAAGAAAATTACTTTTTCATGCCTGCCGAGGCAACCAGATGTCAGTTTTGATTAAAGAGTGATAATGTTAAGAGTGAGAGAGTGATCATTGATAGAGTAGAAATCGAATAAAGAAGATACTGAATAAAAGTGGTAGAATTAAATTAAACACTTTTGTTTTTGAAACAGAAGTGGAGGAAGAGGAAGTTGTTGAAAGTGCAGATTTTTCTAGTACAATGAAGCTTTTATTGGAACAAAAGACGGAACAGCAGAATGTTCTCAAACCACTCGAAGTTTAACAAAAGAATCTGGAAGAGCAACGAAATGAGCTAAGGAAGTACAGAATATTCTCGAAAGACTTGAGGCTCAACAGAATGTTTTGGAAGGTCAGAAAAACATTCTAGAAGGCAAATTGGGCAACATTGAGAAATATGAATATGCCCTTGACGAACGCGTTGAAGGTATGGAAAAACAGCTGCAACAGAGAGAATCGTTTGGAAAGCCGATGCGATAAACAGTTTTCCGTTCTGTTCAAGGAATTAGACCAGATTCGTAAAATCAAAATTCGAGAATATGCTAAAGAATTTGCAAAGAAAAAGGAGATGAAACCCCCAACATTTGATGGACAGTCTTCTTGGCCAGTTTACAAGAGACAATTTGAGGCAGCTGCGACAACAAATGGCTGGGATGACGAAGACAAGTACATAGCACTGATTCTTGCTCTTAGAGGACCAGCAGCTGAATTACTTCAAATAGGTCCAGGTGGTAAGAACGGTGATTTCAGTTCCCTCGTGGCAGCTATAGATAAACGCTTTGGCGATAGCCACTTGAAAGAAGTCTTCCGAGTCCAACTCAATAACAGAGTCCAGAAAAGGGGTGAAAGTCTACAGCAGCTCCAAGCAGACGTCGAAAGACTGGTTCAGCTGGCAAACCCGGATGCTGGAGAAGAAATCATAAACCAGCTTGCTGTTGAGTCCTTCGTTCGTGCAATTGCTGATATACATCTTCAGAGGTCTGTGCGAACTGCTAAAAAAAAGTACTCTTTCTGAAACTTTAGCATTCGCATTGACAATTGAAGCAGCAGAACAGGATTCTCATGGAGAACATCGACTTAGAGAAGCCATAACCGAAGAATGCCCGTGCCAAAGAGCTGAAATTCAAAAGAACCAGCGGAGCGGACTAGCAAGATGTTGGAACTGCAACAAGACCGGGCACTTACAGCTTCAATGCCGACTACCACATCGACTTTATGAAACTGCACGGAGTTATTTTGGACATCGGTTATCAAGTTTTGAAGTACAAAAATAAGGAACTTCCAATGACCTTTTCGAACGAAAGTACGTCGACACTGAGGACTGTCCTCACGGAAGATCTGATTGTGCCTCCTTCTTCTGAAGTGTTCGTTTGGACAAAACTGGAGGGTGAGTTTGAAAGCCTTCGATACCTCATGGTGGAGCCAGACCCAGAGTGTTCCTCCCAAAGCGTCATCATTGGGAAAACACTGGTAGTACCGAAAAACAAAATGGTCCCCGTATGATTACTAAACACCAGACCGTACGATGTAAGGTTGAAGAAAGGTGAAGTCGTTGGACGTTGCGAATCGGTTGCAGCAATTACGAAGATCACAGACGAAGCCCCGAGAAAAACTATAACTCCGGAGGAGCTGAAAACCATCAGAGCTTAAATACTGAATTCATCCAACCTTGATCACCAACAAACAAGGATGGCTGAAAATCTCGTACAAGAGTACACTGATATCTTCGCATCGCAAAAGGAGCAATATGGTAGGACACAGTTGGTGCAGCATCGCATCAACACAGGAGATGCAAGACCGATTTGTCAACCCGCAAGACGCCTTCCACTGGCCGAACAAGGTGAGGTTGTTGAAATGATAACAGCAATGAAAAAGGACGGTCTTATCGAAAATTTCAAAAGGCCTTGGGCGTGGAGTCCAAGTCCAGTGGTGCTAGTGAAAAAGAAAGACGGAAGCACTAATTTTTTGTTTGGTTTGTTTGACGATTTACATATAATTTTGGATCTTTTTCTTTTTCGTTTTTCTTTCTTTTCTTTTTCTTTTTCTTTCCTCTTACAGATCCAACTTATAAAAAAGGCCTCGAAGCTTATTGATACAACGAAAAGGAAAACACCGAAATTAACATGAACAATTTAAAGAACGACAACAACAACGTCACGAAGATGACTGAGGAAGAGGAAAATCTCCTCCTCCACCCATTCTCCAGCTTAGGTATGGAAGATGGAGCGAGTGGTGAAGCTATCATCGTTGATCATATCAGTGATGCTAGTTCCATAGCTGACTCCGACACCTCGAACCTATCGTGCGTTTCCAGGCGGAGTAAAATCTCCAACTTCAAGCGCACGGTAAAAGGCTGGGGAAAATTAACTGGAACGAGATGACAGACATAGAACGGAAAAGACTGCATAACGCAAGAGCCTTTTAAGACAGGGAAAACTTGGGAAAAGACGGGCCTACTGCTAGTCTAGCACCAAGCCAAGGTATGACTGACATTACTGACAAACCTCAAAGAACGACTGACATTACTGACAAACCTCACAACACACGATCCTTTTTGGATGGGGAGGGCTTAGGAAAGGATGGGCCAACTGCAAACCCAGCACCGAACCTTAAGACTTCGATGAGTCCGCCTGTTCCTTACGCTGATAGAATTCAGCCGAAGAAAAAGCTGTTGCAGGGACTACAACTGATACAGGACATAACCCGAAGGACAAACAGACAGACCCTTAAGTACGGAAACACAGCAGAACTTCTCACCCAGAAATGGGAAACGAAGCCTCTGCTGAGTGGAAGGAGGAACGGAAGGGTGAGGGTAGTGTAGAAGGTCGTAGCCCTCCGCAATACCTGAACGTGGCTGAGGAATCAAACCCCGAATACCCGGCACACAACAAAACGACGAAACGCAGAAAGGACCATCAGACGCCTATCTAAAAAGAACCACGACTCCTTAACGGAAAAGGCAAAAAGGGCTCTGGTGAAGTCCAAACGAAAACTACAGACAATAACGCCAACAGACATAACAAAACGAACAGGACAAGACCCGACAGACAAAATCGAGCCAGTTACAGAGCAAACACTGGTGAGGTAGCCTCTCTGCCCCTTATCGACCCCGATATGCCGAGCTGCTCAAAAAGAGCAAGAAATGCCAGCTCCTCCCTTAAAAACTCCTCACCCAACAGAATACCTAAGAGGATTAAGACCTCCTCAGTCCCTGCTGCAAAGGGCCACCTAGTCGCTATCACCGACTTTGGGAAACCCGACCGCAAACTGAGTGAAGACGAATGGCAGTTGCTTGAACTAAGGATCCTGGAAGAGGTAAATGAAGCGATCGTTAAGAGTAGGCAACCGCCACTCTTCGGAGACCTCACTACCGTCCACGGTTTCAAGCTGATGAACTGCGAGGACGAATGGACCTTTCAATGGCTCCAGGAGTTCGTGAAGAAGACGGCAGCTCCCTGGAAGAATGCCGAGCTACGGCTCGTAACTGCCAATGAGATTAAGGATCTGAACCAACCAATGGGAAAACTGTTGGTCAGATGCCCCGCTATTGCCAGCGATCGGCTGGAAAGGTACATCCTTTCACTAAATGCTGAACTTCTGAGTGACCAATGGAAGATCGTGAAGGTGGAGAAATGGAGACAGGAACTGAAGTAATTGTGAGACTGACCCACAACTCTATACCACTTCTAAGAAGAGTCAGCTTCAAAGTTCGCGTTGGCAGCCAGAATCAAAAAACAGGCTAGTAAGGCGTTGTATAAGAAACAAAATATGGAATGGAATTGAAGCTTATACAAATCAAACTCCATCAAAGTAAAGCCGCTTCCGCCAACCTGGTCTACCTCATGGAGAGTAGACAAATTGATGCAGCCCTTATACAAGAACCTTGGGTCGCAAGTGGAAAAATTAAGGGCCTACACTCCAATGTACAAATCCAGTTTTGTCAGCCCAGATAGTAGCCTCAGATCTCAGAACATGCATAGTAGCTAGAAAACAGTTAAATCTTTTTCTTCTAACTACTTATAGCACAATAGACCAGACCGCAGTAAAGATGGAACGCGAAGGACTCCTATCTCTAATTATGGCCTCCATTTAGCCAGCGGGTATCACTTACCAACTGGTAGAATACACAAGTAAGAGTAGACTAGATGTTATTATGGGCTGCGACTCTAACGCACACCATATGCAAAGGGGAAGCACCGACACAAATTATAGGCGGAACTTTTATTTGATTTATTATAAGAAACAATCTTTTGGTTATCAATAGAGGTAACATACCTACCTTTGTTACAAAAAACCGTAAAGAAGCACTTGATATTACCCTAACAAACAACTCGGACAATTGTCCAGTAGAGCAATGGAAAGTACTAGAAGAAATTTCTTTCTCAGACCATCGTCTGATAAATTTGATCACTCCCACAAAAGATCGCCCAATCAAAGCCTTTCGTAATAATATACGAACAGATTGGGCTACCTTTAGCAGGGAGGTAGCTGATAATATAGATTCCCTCAATACTAATAGGAACCTTGAACCGCAAAGCCTTGATAAGTTGACTGCAGAACTCACAGGGATTCTAAGGAACGCCCTGGATAAAAGCTGGCCTCTGATCACAACGGTAAAAAAGAGCAAAAACCCAATCTGGTGGAATAACTAGCTGAGCGGCATTAAGAAAGAAACTAGAAAACTTTTCAATGCTGCCAAACGGACAGGCTCCGAAAATGACTGGGAGCATTACAAATCCAGCCAAAGGAAATTCAAAAATGAAACTCAACGGGCAAAACGCTGCTCATGAGAAATTTTTGCAGTCAAATTGAGTGCACTACCAAATTCGGCCAAACTACGGAAAACCTACTCCAAGGAGACCATACCCCTTGCTTCTTTGAGGAGACCGGATAACCACTGGACTGAATCCCTAGTCGAGATTGTGGAACATCTGTTCGATTCGCACTTCTCTGGATGCAGCCCTATCGAGAACAGTGAAGTAGAAATCGCTAATTACTCTAGACACGAAATTCTGACAGATATAGTAACGGAAGAGAAGTTGGAATGGGCTATCAGCTCCTTTTAACCTTATTCGTGTATTAATGCAGCAGGATTTTTGGCAAAACTTGGGACCAAAGCCCAAAATCATCCTGTGGATTTATACTGCCATTGTTAGACCTATCCTATCTTATGGCAATTTGGTCTGATGGAAGGCGATGGAAAAATCCACGCATTTAAAAACCTTAACCAAAGTACAAAGATCAGCCTGTCTTTGCGTAACTACTACAATGAGAACTACACCAACCGCGAGCTTGGAAGTAATCCTCAATCTCACACCTCTTGATCTCTATGTTCAAGAAGCGGCAGCATACAGTGCACTTAGACTAAATCAGTGTAATGTCTGGAAAACCAGCCAAACGGAAAGCCGATGCGATAAACAGTTTTCCGTTCTGTTCAAGGAATTAGACCAGATTCGTAAAATCAAAATTCGAGAATATGCTGAAGAATTTGCAAAGAAAAAGGAGATGAAACCCCCAACATTTGATGGACAGTCTTCTTGGTCAGTTTACAAGAGACAATTTGAGGCAGCTGCGACAACAAATGGCTGGGATGACGAAGACAAGTACATAGCACTGATTCTTGCTCTTAGAGGACCAGCAGCTGAATTACTTCAAATAGTTCCAGGTGGTAAGAACGGTGATTTCAGTTCCCTCGTGGCAGCTATAGATAAACGCTTTGGCGATAGCCACTTGAAAGAAGTCTTCCGAGTCCAACTCAATAACAGAGTACAGAAAAGGGGTGAAAGTCTACAGCAGCTCCAAGCAGACGTCGAAAGACTGGTTCAGCTGGCAAACCCGGATGCTGGAGAAGAAATCATAAACCAGCTTGCTGTTGAGTCCTTCGTTCGTGCCATTGCTGATATACATCTTCAGAGGTCTGTGCAAACTGCTAGAACAAGTACTCTTTCTGAAACTTTAGCATTCGCATTGACAATTGAAGCAGCAGAACAGGATTCTCATGGAGAACATCGACTTAGAGAAGCCATAACTGAAGAATGCCCGTGCCAAAGAGCTGAAATTCAAAAGAACCAGCGGAGCGGACTAGCAAGATGTTGGGACTGCAACAAGACCGGGCACTTTCAGCGTCAATGCCGACTACCACCAAATAAAGCCGCTTGTCAACATTGTGGAAGCAACGAGACAACAAAAGTCTGACTGTGGAGACTACTATTAACGGGAACAAACATGTGGCTACCATCGACACCGGTGCCACAGCATCCATAGTACGTCGAGACCTAGTAAAGACGACGTGGCTTCATAACACCAATAGCTTTAGTCTAAGAACCGCAACGGGAGAAGCAGCAAAAGTATATGGAGAAGTGTGTCTTAAGATCCAACTGGCCAATCTAGTGTTTACTCATCAATTCCTGGTGGCAGATATATGTGACGAGTGCATCATTGGAATCGACTTTATGAAACTGCACGGAGTTATTTTGGACATCGGTAGTCAAGTTTTGAAGTACAAAAATAAGGAACTTCCAATGACCTTTTCGAACGAAAGTACGTCGACACTGAGGACTGTCATCACGGAAGATCTGATTCTGCCTCCTTCTTCTGAAGTGTTCGTTTGGACAAAACTGGAGGGTGAGTTTGAAAGCCTTCGATACCTCATGGTGGAGCCAGACCCAGAGTGTTCCTCCCAAAGCGTCATCATTGGGAAAACACTGGTAGTACCGAAAAACAAAATGGTCCCCGTACGATTACTAAACACCAGACCGTACGATGTAAGGTTGAAGAAAGGAGAAGTCGTTGGACGTTGCGAATCGGTTGCAGCAATTACGAAGATCACAGACGAAGCCCCGAGAAAAACTATAACTCCGGAGGAGCTGAAAACCATCAGAGCTTAAATACTGAATTCATCCAACCTTGATCACCAACAAACAAGGATGGCTGAAAATCTCGTACAAGAGTACACTGATATCTTCGCATCGCAAAAGGAGCAATATGGTAGGACACAGTTGGTGCAGCATCGCATCAACACAGGAGATGCAAGACCGATTTGTCAACCCGCAAGACGCCTTCCACTGGCCGAACAAGGTGAGGTTGTTGAAATGATAACAGCAATGAAAAAGGACGGTCTTATCGAAAATTTCAAAAGGCCTTGGGCGTGGAGTCCAAGTCCAGTGGTGCTAGTGAAAAAGAAAGACGGAAGCACTAATTTTTTGTTTGGATCTTTTTCTTTTTCGTTTTTCTTTCTTTTCTTTTTCTTTTTCTTTCCTCTTACAGATCCAACTTATAAAAAAGGCCTCGAAGCTTATTGATACAACGAAAAGGAAAACACCGAAATTAGCATGAACAATTTAAAGAACGACAACAACAACGTCACGAAGATGACTGAGGAAGAGGAAAACCTCCTCCTCCACCCATTCTCCAGCTTAGGTATGGAAGATGGAGCGAGTGGTGAAGCTATCATCGTTGATCATATCAGTGATGCTAGTTCCATGGCTGACTCCGACATCTCGAACCTATCGTGCGTTTCCAGGCGGAGTAAAATCTCCAACTTCAAGCGCACGGTAAAAGGCTGGGGAAAATTAACTGGAACGAGATGACAGACATAGAACGGAAAAGACTGCATAACGCAAGAGCCTTTTAAGACAGGGAAAACTTGGGAAAAGACGGGCCTACTGCTAGTCTAGCACCAAGCCAAGGTATGACTGACATTACTGACAAACCTCAAAGAACGACTGACATTACTGACAAACCTCACAACACACGATCCTTTTTGGATGGGGAGGGCTTAGGAAAGGATGGGCCAACTGCTAACCCAGCACCGAACCTTAAGACTTCGATGAGTCCGCCTGTTCCTTACGCTGATAGAATTCAGCCGAAGAAAAAGCTGTTGCAGGGACTACAACTGATACAGGACATAACCCGAAGGACAAACAGACAGACCCTTAAGTACGGAAACACAGCAGAACTTCTCACCCAGAAATGGGAAACGAAGCCTCTGCTGAGTGGAAGGAGGAACGGAAGGGTGAGGGTAGTGTAGAAAGTCGTAGCCCTCCGCAATACCTGAACGTGGCTGAGGAATCAAACCCCGAATACCCGGCACACAACAAAACGACGAAACGCAGAAAGGACCATCAGACGCCTATCTAAAAAGAACCACGACTCCTTAACGGAAAAGGCAAAAAGGGCTCTGGTGAAGTCCAAACGAAAACTACAGACAATAACGCCAACAGACATAACAAAACGAACAGGACAAGACCCGACAGACAAAATCGAGCCAGTTACAGAGCAAACACTGGTGAGGTAGCCTCTCTGCCCCTTATCGACCCCGATATGCCGAGCTGCTCAAAAAGAGCAAGAAATGCCAGCTCCTCCCTTAAAAACTCCTCACCCAACAGAATACCTAAGAGGATTAAGACCTCCTCAGTCCCTGCTGCAAAGGGCCACCTAGTCGCTATCACCGACTTTGGGAAACCCGACCGCAAACTGAGTGAAGACGAATGGCAGTTGCTTGAACTAAGGATCCTGGAAGAGGTAAATGAAGCGATCGTTAAGAGTAGGCAACCGCCACTCTTCGGAGACCTCACTACCGTCCACGGTTTCAAGCTGATGAACTGCGAGGACGAATGGACCTTTCAATGGCTCCAGGAGTTCGTGAAGAAGACGGCAGCTCCCTGGAAGAATGCCGAGCTACGGCTCGTAACTGCCAATGAGATTAAGGATCTGAACCGACCAATGGGAAAACTGTTGGTCAGATGCCCCGCTATTGCCAGCGATCGGCTGGAAAGGTACATCCTTTCACTAAATGCTGAACTTCTGAGTGACCAATGGAAGATCGTGAAGGTGGAGAAAATGGAGACAGGAACTGAAGTGATTGTGAGACTGACCCACAACTCTATACCACTTCTAAGAAGTGTCAGCTTCAAAGTTCGCGTTGGCAGCCAGAATCAAAAAACAGGCTAGTAAGGCGTTGTATAAGAAACAAAATATGGAATGGAATTGAAGCTTATACAAATCAAACTCCATCAAAGTAAAGCCGCTTCCGCCAACCTGGTCTACCTCATGGAGAGTAGACAAATTGATGCAGCCCTTATACAAGAACCTTGGGTCGCAAGTGGAAAAATTAAGGGCCTACACTCCAATGTCCAAATCCAGTTTTGTTAGCCCAGATAGTAGCCTCAGAACATGCATAGTAGCTAGAAAACAGTTAAATCTTTTTCTTCTAACTACTTATAGCACAATAGACCAGACCGCAGTAAAGATGGAACGCGAAGGACTCCTATCTCTAATTATGGCCTCCATTTAGCCAGCGGGTATCACTTACCAACTGGTAGAATACACAAGTAAGAGTAGACTAGATGTTATTATGGGCTGCGACTCTAACGCACACCATATGCAAAGGGGAAGCACCGGTTGATATTACCCTAACAAACAACTCGGACAATTGTCCAGTAGAGCAATGGAAAGTACTAGAAGAAATTTCTTTCTCAGACCATCGTCTGATAAATTTGATCACTCCCACAAAAGATCGCCCAATCAAAGCCTTTCGTAATAATATACGAACAGATTGGGCTACCTTTAGCAGGGAGGTAGCTGATAATATAGATTCCCTCAATACTAATAGGAACCTTGAACCGCAAAGCCTTGATAAGTTGACTGCAGAACTCACAGGGATTCTAAGGAACGCCCTGGATAAAAGCTGGCCTCTGATCACAACGGTAAAAAAGAACAAAAACCCAATCTGGTGGAATAACTAGCTGAGCGGCATTAAGAAAGAAACTAGAAAACTTTTCAATGCTGCCAAACGGACAGGCTCCGAAAATGACTGGGAGCATTACAAATCCAGCCAAAGGAAATTCAAAAATGAAACTCAACGGGCAAAACGCTGCTCATGAGAAATTTTTGCAGTCAAATTGAGTGCACTAACAAATTCGGCCAAACTACGGAAAACCTACTCCAAGGAGACCATACCCCTTGCTTCTCTGAGGAGACCGGATAACCACTGGACTGAATCCCCAGTCGAGATTGTGGAACATCTGTTCGATTCGCACTTCTCTGAATGCAGCCCTATCGAGAACAGTGAAGTAGAAATCGCCTTTGAAAGCCTTCGATACCTCATGGTGGAGCCAGACCCAGAGTGTTCCTCCCAAAGCGTCATCATTGGGAAATTACTGGTAGTACCGAAAAACAAAATGGTCCCCGTACGATTACTAAACACCAGACCGTACGATGTAAGGTTGAAGAAAGGAGAAGTCGTTGGACGTTGCGAATCGGTTGCAGCAATTACGAAGATCACAGACGAAGCCCCGAGAAAAACTATAACTCCGGAGGAGCTGAAAGCCATCAGAGCTTAAATACTGAATTCATCCAACCTTGATCACCAACAAACAAGGATGGCTGAAAATCTCGTACAAGAGTACACTGATATCTTCGCATCGCAAAAGGAGCAATATGGTAGGACACAGTTGGTGCAGCATCGCATCAACACAGGAGATGCAAGACCGATTTGTCAACCCGCAAGACGCCTTCCACTGGCCGAACAAGGTGAGGTTGTTGAAATGATAACAGCAATGAAAAAGGACGGTCTTATCGAAAATTTCAAAAGGCCTTGGGCGTGGAGTCCAAGTCCAGTGGTGCTAGTGAAAAAGAAAGACGGAAGCACTAATTTTTTGTTTGGAACTTTTTCTTTTTCGTTTTTCTTTCTTTTCTTTTTCTTTTTCTTTCCTCTTACAGATCCAACTTATAAAAAAGGCCTCGAAGCTTATTGATACAACGAAAAGGAAAACACCGAAATTAACATGAACAATTTAAAGAACGACAACAACAACGTCACGAAGATGACTGAGGAAGAGGAAAACCTCCTCCTCCACCCATTCTCCAGCTTAGGTATGGAAGATGGAGCGAGTGGTGAAGCTATCATCGTTGATCATATCAGTGATGCTAGTTTCATGGCTGACTCCGACATCTCGAACCTATCGTGCGTTTCCAGGCGGAGTAAAATCTCCAACTTCAAGCGCACGGTAAAAGGCTGGGGAAAATTAACTGGAACGAGATGACAGACATAGAACGGAAAAGACTGCATAACGCAAGAGCCTTTTAAGACAGGGAAAACTTGGGAAAAGACGGGCCTACTGCTAGTCTAGCACCAAGCCAAGGTAAAAATAAATAAATAAATAAATAGGGTGGCGCAACAGAGCGAGGAGCCCCTGGGCCTAGCGCATTTCTCACAACCATGCCTTGTGAGGGAATGGAGGGGACCTACAATTTTTGGCCGGTTCCGAACGGCTAATTGAGAATGCGCTTTTCATGGCAATGAATACTAACGGAGGACTTGCCAATTCCTCGCGAAAGGCGATACCCGTGGAAAAACATTTTTGCATTTTGCCTCTGCTGGGATTCGAACCTCGAACCTCTGGGTTAGCAGGTGGACATGCTAACCATTACGCCACGGGTACCACACCAAGCCAAGGTATGACTGACATTACTGACAAACCTCAAAGAACGACTGACATTACTGACAAACCTCACAACACACGATCCTTTTTGGATGGGGAGGGCTTAGGAAAGGATGGGCCAACTGCTAACCCAGCACCGAACCTTAAGACTTCGATGAGTCCGCCTGTTCCTTACGCTGATAGAATTCAGCCGAAGAAAAAGCTGTTGCAGGGACTACAACTGATACAGGACATAACCCGAAGGACAAACAGACAGACCCTTAAGTACGGAAACACAGCAGAACTTCTCACCCAGAAATGGGAAACGAAGCCTCTGCTGAGTGGAAGGAGGAACGGAAGGGTGAGGGTAGTGTAGAAGGTCGTAGCCCTCCGCAATACCTGAACGTGGCTGAGGAATCAAACCCCGAATACCCGGCACACAACAAAACGACAAAACGCAGAAAGGACCATCAGACGCCTATCTAAAAAGAACCACGACTCCTTAACGGAAAAGGCAAAAAGGGCTCTGGTGAAGTCCAAACGAAAACTACAGACAATAACGCCAACAGACATAACAAAACGAACAGGACAAGACCCGACAGACAAAATCGAGCCAGTTACAGAGCAAACACTGGTGAGGTAGCCTCTCTGCCCCTTATCGACCCCGATATGCCGAGCTGCTCAAAAAGAGCAAGAAATGCCAGCTCCTCCCTTAAAAAATCCTCACCCAACAGAATACCTAAGAGGATTAAGACCTCCTCAGTCCCTGCTGCAAAGGGCCACCTAGTCGCTATCACCGACTTTGGGAAACCCGACCGCAAACTGAGTGAAGACGAATGGCAGTTGCTTGAACTAAGGATCCTGGAAGAGGTAAATGAAGCGATCGTTAAGAGTAGGCAACCGCCACTCTTCGGAGACCTCACTACCGTCCACGGTTTCAAGCTGATGAACTGCGAGGACGAATGGACCTTTCAATGGCTCCAGGAGTTCGTGAAGAAGACGGCAGCTCCCTGGAAGAATGCCGAGCTACGGCTCGTAACTGCCAATGAGATTAAGGATCTGAACCGACCAATGGGAAAACTGTTGGTCAGATGCCCCGCTATTGCCAGCGATCGGCTGGAAAGGTACATCCTTTCACTAAATGCTGAACTTCTGAGTGACCAATGGAAGATCGTGAAGGTGGAGAAAATGGAGACAGGAACTGAAGTGATTGTGAGACTGACCCACAACTCTATACCACTTCTAAGAAGAGTCAGCTTCAAAGTTCGCGTTGGCAGCCAGAATCAAAAAACAGGCTAGTAAGGCGTTGTATAAGAAACAAAATATGGAATGGAATTGAAGCTTATACAAATCAAACTCCATCAAAGTAAAGCCGCCTCCGCCAACCTGGTCTACCTCATGGAGAGTAGACAAATTGATGCAGCCCTTATACAAGAACCTTGGGTAGCAAGTGGAGAAATTAAGGGCCTACACTCCAATGTACAAATCCAGTTTTGTCAGCCCAGATAGTAGCCTCAGAACATGCATAGTAGCTAGAAAACAGTTAAATCTTTTTCTTCTAACTACTTATAGCACAATAGACCAGACCGCAGTAAAGATGGAACGCGAAGGACTCCTATCTCTAATTATGGCCTCCATTTAGCCAGCGGGTATCACTTACCAACTGGTAGAATACACAAGTAAGAGTAGACTAGATGTTATTATGGGCTGCGACTCTAACGCACACCATATGCAAAGGGGAAGCACCGACACAAATTATAGGCGGAACTTTTATTTGATTTATTATAAGAAACAATCTTTTGGTTATCAATAGAGGTAACATACCTACCTTTGTTACAAAAAACCGTAAAGAAGTACTTGATATTACCCTAACAAACAACTCGGACAATTGTCCAGTAGAGCAATGGAAAGTACTAGAAGAAATTTCTTTCTCAGACCATCGTTTGATAAATTTGATCACTCCCACAAAAGATCGCCCAATCAAAGCCTTTCGTAATAATATACGAACAGATTGGGCTACCTTTAGCAGGGAGGTAGCCGATAATATAGATTCCCTCAATACTAATAGGAACCTTGAACCGCAAAGCCTTGATAAGTTGACTGCAGAACTCACAGGGATTCTAAGGAACGCCCTGGATAAAAGCTGGCCTCTGATCACAACGGTAAAAAAGAACAAAAACCCAATCTGGTGGAATAACTAGCTGAGCGGCATTAAGAAAGAAACTAGAAAACTTTTCAATGCTGCCAAACGGACAGGCTCCGAAAATGACTGGGAGCATTACAAATCCAGCCAAAGGAAATTCAAAAATGAAACTCAACGGGCAAAACGCTGCTCATGAGAAATTTTTGCAGTCAAATTGAGTGCACTAACAAATTCGGCCAAACTTCGGAAAACCTACTCCAAGGAGACCATACCCCTTGCTTCTTTGAGGAGACCGGATAACCACTGGACTGAATCCCCAGTCGAGATTGTGGAACATCTGTTCGATTCGCACTTCTCTGGATGCAGCCCTATCGAGAACAGTGAAGTAGAAATCGCTAATTACTCTAGACACGAAATTCTGACAGATATAGTAACGGAAGAGAAGTTGGAATGGGCTATCGGCTCCTTTTAACCTTATTCGTGTATTAATGCAGCAGGATTTTTGGCAAAACTTGGGACCAAAGCCCAAAATCATCCTGTGGATTTATACTGCCATTGTTAGACCTATTCTATCTTATGGCAATTTGGTCTGGTGGAAGGCGATGGAAAAATCCACGCATTTAAAAACCTTAACCAAAGTACAAAGATCAGCCTGTTTTTGCGTAACTACTACAATGAGAACTACACCAACCGCGAGCTTGGAAGTAATCCTCAATCTCACACCTCTTGATCTCTATGTTCAAGAAGCGGCAGCATACAGTGCACTTAGACTAAATCAGTGTAATGTCTGGAAAACCAGCCAAACGGAAAGCCGATGCGATAAACAGTTTTCCGTTCTGTTCAAGGAATTAGACCAGATTCGTAAAATCAAAATTCGAGAATATGCTGAAGAATTTGCAAAGAAAAAGGAGATGAAACCCCCAACATTTGATGGACAGTCTTCTGGTCAGTTTACAAGAGACAATTTGAGGCAGCTGCGACAACAAATGGCTGGGATGACGAAGACAAGTACATAGCACTGATTCTTGCTCTTAGAGGACCAGCAGCTGAATTAGGCGATAGCCACTTGAAAGAAGTCTTCCGAGTCCAACTCAATAACAGAGTCCAGAAAAGGGGTGAAAGTCTACAGCAGCTCCAAGCAGACGTCGAAAGACTGGTTCAGCTGGCAAACCCGGATGCTGGAGAAGAAATCATAAACCAGCTTGCTGTTGAGCCCTTCGTTCGTGCCATTGCTGATATACATCTTCAGAGGTCTGTGCAAACTGCTAGAACAAGTACTCTTTCTGAAACTTTAGCATTCGCATTGACAATTGAAGCAGCAGAACAGGATTCTCATGGAGAACATCGACTTAGGAAGCCATAACCGAAGAATGCCCGTGCCAAAGAGCTGAAATTCAAAAGAACCAGCGGAGCGGACTAGCAAGATGTTGGGACTGCAACAAGACCGGGCACTTACAGCGGCAATGCCGACTACCACCAAATAAAGCCGCTTGTCAACATTGTGGAAGCAACGAGACAACAAAAGTCTGACTGTGGAGACTACTATTAACGGGAACAAACATGTGGCTACCATCGACACCGGTGCCACAGCATCCATAGTACGTCGAGACCTAGTAAAGACGACGTGGCTTCATAACACCAATAGCTTTAGTCTAAGAACCGCAACGGGAGAAGCAGCAAAAGTATATGGAGAAGTGTGTCTTAAGATCCAACTGGCCAATCTAGTGTTTACTCATCAATTCCTGGTGGCAGATATATGTGACGAGTGCATCATTGGAATCGACTTTATGAAACTGCACGGAGTTATTTTGGACATCGGTAGTCAAGTTTTGAAGTACAAAAATAAGGAACTTCCAATGACCTTTTCGAACGAAAGTACGTCGACACTGAGGACTGTCATCACGGAAGATCTGATTCTGCCTCCTTCTTCTGAAGTGTTCGTTTGGACAAAACTGGAGGGTGAGTTTGAAAGCCTTCGATACCTCATGGTGGAGCCAGACCCAGAGTGTTCCTCCCAAAGCGTCATCATTGGGAAAACACTGGTAGTACCGAAAAACAAAATGGTCCCCGTACGATTACTAAGCACCAGACCGTACGATGTAAGGTTGAAGAAAGGAGAAGTCGTTGGACGTTGCGAATCGGTTGCAGCAATTACGAAGATCACAGACGAAGCCCCGAGAAAAACTTTAATCCGGAGGAGCTGAAAACCATCAGAGCTTAAATACTGAATTCATCCAACCTTGATCACCAACAAACAAGGATGGCTGAAAATCTCGTACAAGAGTACACTGATATCTTCGCATCGCAAAAGGAGCAATATGGTAGGACACAGTTGGTGCAGCATCGCATCAACACAGGAGATGCAAGACCGATTTGTCAACCCGCAAGACGCCTTCCACTGGCCGAACAAGGTGAGGTTGTTGAAATGATAACAGCAATGAAAAAGGACGGTCTTATCGAAAATTTCAAAAGGCCTTGGGCGTGGAGTCCAAGTCCAGTGGTGCTAGTGAAAAAGAAAGACGGAAGCACTAATTTTTTGTTTGGTTTGTTTGACGATTTACATATAATTTTGGATCTTTTTCTTTTTCGTTTTTCTTTCTTTTCTTTTTCTTTTTCTTTCCTCTTACAGATCCAACTTATAAAAAAGGCCTCGAAGCTTATTGATACAACGAAAAGGAAAACACCGAAATTAACATGAACAATTTAAAGAACGACAACAACAACGTCACGAAGATGACTGAGGAAGAGGAAAACCTCCTCCTCCACCCATTCTCCAGCTTAGGTATGGAAGATGGAGCGAGTGGTGAAGCTATCATCGTTGATCATATCAGTGATGCTAGTTCCATGGCTGACTCCGACATCTCGAACCTATCGTGCGTTTCCAGGCGGAGTAAAATCTCCAACTTCAAGCGCACGGTAAAAGGCTGGGGAAAATTAACTGGAACGAGATGACAGACATAGAACGGAAAAGACTGCATAACGCAAGAACCTTTTAAGACAGGGAAAACTTGGGAAAAGACGGGCCTACTGCTAGTCTAGCACCAAGCCAAGGTATGACTGACATTACTGACAAACCTCAAAGAACGACTGACATTACTGACAAACCTCACAACACACGATCCTTTTTGGATGGGGAGGGCTTAGGAAAGGATGGGCCAACTGCTAATCCAGCACCGAACCTTAAGACTTCGATGAGTCCACCTGTTCCTTACGCTGATAGAATTCAGCCGAAGAAAAAGCTGTTGCAGGGACTACAACTGATACAGGACATAGCCCGAAGGACAAACAGACAGACCCTTAAGTACGGAAACACAGCAGAACTTCTCACCCAGAAATGGGAAACGAAGCCTCTGCTGAGTGGAAGGAGGGAAGGGTGAGGGTAGTGTAGAAGGTCGTAGCCCTCCGCAATACCTGAACGTGGCTGAGGAATCAAACCCCGAATACCCGGCACACAACAAAACGACGAAACGCAGAAAGGACCATCAGACGCCTATCTAAAAAGAACCACGACTCCTTAACGGAAAAGGCAAAAAGGGCTCTGGTGAAGTCCAAACGAAAACTACAGACAATAACGCCAACAGACATAACAAAACGAACAGGACAAGACCCGACAGACAAAATCGAGCAAGTTACAGAGCAAACACTGGTGAGGTAGCCTCTATGCCTCTTATCGACCCCGATATGCCGAGCTGCTCAAAAAGAGCAAGAAATGCCAGCTCCTCCCTTAAAAACTCCTCACCCAACAGAATACCTAAGAGGATTAAGACCTCCTCAGTCCCTGCTGCAAAGGGCCACCTAGTCGCTATCACCGACTTTGGGAAACCCGACCGCAAACTGAGTGAAGACGAATGGCAGTTGCTTGAACTAAGGATCCTGGAAGAGGTAAATGAAGCGATCGTTAAGAGTAGGCAACCGCCACTCTTCGGAGACCTCACTACCGTCCACGGTTTCAAGCTGATGAACTGCGAGGACGAATGGACCTTTCAATGGCTCCAGGAGTTCGTGAAGAAGACGGCAGCTCCCTGGGAGAATGCCGAGCTACGGCTCGTAACTGCCAATGAGATTAAGGATCTGAACCGACCAATGGGAAAACTGTTGGTCAGATGCCCCGCTATTGCCAGCGATCGGCTGGAAAGGTACATCCTTTCACTAAATGCTGAACTTCTGAGTGACCAATGGAAGATCGTGAAGGTGGAGAAAATGGAGACAGGAACTGAAGTGATTGTGAGACTGACCCACAACTCTATACCACTTCTAAGAAGAGTCAGCTTCAAAGTTCGCGTTGGCAGCCAGAATCAAAAAACAGGCTAGTAAGGCGTTGTATAAGAAACAAAATATGGAATGGAATTGAAGCTTATACAAATCAAACTCCATCAAAGTAAAGCCGCCTCCGCCAACTTGGTCTACCTCATGGAGAGTAGACAAATTGATGCAGCCCTTATACAAGAACCTTGGGTCGCAAGTGGAGAAATTAAGGGCCTACACTCCAATGTACAAATCCAGTTTTGTCAGCCCAGATAGTAGCCTCAGAACATGCATAGTAGCTAGAAAACAGTTAAATCTTTTTCTTCTAACTACTTATAGCACAATAGACCAGACCGCAGTAAAGATGGAACGCGAAGGACTCCTATCTCTAATTATGGCCTCCATTTAGCCAGCGGGTATCACTTACCAACTGGTAGAATACACAAGTAAGAGTAGACTAGATGTTATTATGGGATAGAGGTAACATACCTACCTTTGTTACAAAAAACCGTAAAGAAGTACTTGATATTACCCTAACAAACAACTCGGACAATTGTCCAGTAGAGCAATGGAAAGTACTAGAAGAAATTTCTTTCTCAGACCATCGTTTGATAAATTTGATCACTCCCACAAAAGATCGCCCAATGAAAGCCTTTCGTAATAATATACGAACAGATTGGGCTACCTTTAGCAGGGAGGTAGCCGATAATATAGATTCCCTCAATACTAATAGGAACCTTGAACCGCAAAGCCTTGATAAGTTGACTGCAGAACTCACAGGGATTCTAAGGAACGCCCTGGATAAAAGCTGGCCTCTGATCACAACGGTAAAAAAGAACAAAAACCCAATCTGGTGGAATAACTAGCTGAGCGGCATTAAAAAAGAAACTAGAAAACTTTTCAATGCTGCCAAACGGACAGGCTCCGAAAATGACTGGGAGCATTACAAATCCAGCCAAAGGAAATTCAAAAATGAAACTCAACGGGCAAAACGCTGCTCATGAGAAATTTTTGCAGTCAAATTGAGTGCACTAACAAATTCGGCCAAACTACGGAAAACCTACTCCAAGGAGACCATACCCCTTGCTTCTTTGAGGAGACCGGATAACCACTGGACTGAATCCCCAGTCAAGATTGTGGAACATCTGTTCGATTCGCACTTCTCTGGATGCAGCCCTATCGAGAACAGTGAAGTAGAAATCGCTAATTACTCTAGACACGAAATTCTGACAGATATAGTAACGGAAGAGAAGTTGGAATGGGCTATCGGCTCCTTTTAACCTTATTCGTGTATTAATGCAGCAGGATTTTTGGCAAAACTTGGGACCAAAGCCCAAAATCATCCTGTGGATTTATACTGCCATTGTTAGACCTATCCTATCTTATGGCAATTTGGTCTGGTGGAAGGCGATGGAAAAATCCACGCATTTAAAAACCTTAACCAAAGTACAAAGATCAGCCTGTCTTTGCGTAACTACTACAATGAGAACTACACCAACCGCGAGCTTGGAAGTAATCCTCAATCTCACACCTCTTGATCTCTATGTTCAAGAAGCGGCAGCATACAGTGCACTTAGACTAAATCAGTGTAATGTCTGGAAAACCAGCCAAACGGAAAGCCGATGCGATAAACAGTTTTCCGTTCTGTTCAAGGAATTAGACCAGATTCGTAAAATCAAAATTCGAGAATATGCTGAAGAATTTGCAAAGAAAAAGGAGATGAAACCCCCAACATTTGATGGACAGTCTTCTTGGTCAGTTTACAAGAGACAATTTGAGGCAGCTGCGACAACAAATGGCTGGGATGACGAAGACAAGTACATAGCACTGATTCTTGCTCTTAGAGGACCAGCAGCTGAATAGCCACTTGAAAGAAGTCTTCCGAGTCCAACTCAATAACAGAGTCCAGAAAAGGGGGCAAAGTCTACAGCAGCTCCAAGCAGACGTCGAAAGACTGGTTCAGCTGGCAAACCCGGATGCTGGAGAAGAAATCATAAACCAGCTTGCTGTTGAGTCCTTCGTTCGTGCCATTGCTGATATACATCTTCAGAGGTCTGTGCAAACTGCTAGAACAAGTACTCTTTCTGAAACTTTAGCATTCGCATTGACAATTGAAGCAGCAGAACAGGATTCTCATGGAGAACATCGACTTAGAGAAGCCATAACTGAAGAATGCCCGTGCCAAAGAGCTGAAATTCAAAAGAACCAGCGGAGCGGACTAGCAAGATGTTGGGACTGCAACAAGACCGGGCACTTTCAGCGTCAATGCCGACTACCACCAAATAAAGCCGCTTGTCAACATTGTGGAAGCAACGAGACAACAAAAGTCTGACTGTGGAGACTACTATTAACGGGAACAAACATGTGGCTACCATCGACACCGGTGCCACAGCATCCATAGTACGTCGAGACCTAGTAAAGACGACGTGGCTTCATAACACCAATAGCTTTAGTCTAAGAACCGCAACGGGAGAAGCAGCAAAAGTATATGGAGAAGTGTGTCTTAAGATCCAACTGGCCAATCTAGTGTTTACTCATCAATTCCTGGTGGCAGATATATGTGACGAGTGCATCATTGGAATCGACTTTATGAAACTGCACGGAGTTATTTTGGACATCGGTAGTCAAGTTTTGAAGTACAAAAATAAGGAACTTCCAATGACCTTTTCGAACGAAAGTACGTCGACACTGAGGACTGTCATCACGGAAGATCTGATTCTGCCTCCTTCTTCTGAAGTGTTCGTTTGGACAAAACTGGAGGGTGAGTTTGAAAGCCTTCGATACCTCATGGTGGAGCCAGACCCAGAGTGTTCCTCCCAAAGCGTCATCATTGGGAAAACACTGGTAGTACCGAAAAACAAAATGGTCCCCGTACGATTACTAAGCACCAGACCGTACGATGTAAGGTTGAAGAAAGGAGAAGTCGTTGGACGTTGCAAATCGGTTGCAGCAATTACGAAGATCACAGACGAAGCCCCGAGAAAAACTATAACTCCGGAGGAGCTGAAAACCATCAGAGCTTAAATACTGAATTCATCCAACCTTGATCACCAACAAACAAGGATGGCTGAAAATCTCGTACAAGAGTACACTGATATCTTCGCATCGCAAAAGGAGCAATATGGTAGGACACAGTTGGTGCAGCATCGCATCAACACAGGAGATGCAAGACCGATTTGTCAACCCGCAAGACGCCTTCCACTGGCCGAACAAGGTGAGGTTGTTGAAATGATAACAGCAATGAAAAAGGACGGTCTTATCGAAAATTTCAAAAGGCCTTGGGCGTGGAGTCCAAGTCCAGTGGTGCTAGTGAAAAAGAAAGACGGAAGCACTAATTTTTCGTTTGGTTTGTTTGACGATTTACATATAATTTTGGATCTTTTTCTTTTTCGTTTTTCTTTCTTTTCTTTTTCTTTTTCTTTCCTCTTACAGATCCAACTTATAAAAAAGGCCTCGAAGCTTATTGATACAACGAAAAGGAAAACACCGAAATTAACATGAACAATTTAAAGAACGACAACAACAACGTCACGAAGATGACTGAGGAAGAGGAAAACCTCCTCCTCCACCCATTCTCCAGCTTAGGTATGGAAGATGGAGCGAGTGGTGAAGCTATCATCGTTGATCATATCAGTGATGCTAGTTCCATGGCTGACTCCGACATCTCGAACCTATCGTGCGTTTCCAGGTGGAGTAAAATCTCCAACTTCAAGCGCACGGTAAAAGGCTGGGGAAAATTAACTGGAACGAGATGACAGACATAGAACGGAAAAGACTGCATAACGCAAGAGCCTTTTAAGACAGGGAAAACTTGGGAAAAGACGGGCCTACTGCTAGTCTAGCACCAAGCCAAGGTATGACTGACATTACTGACAAACCTCAAAGAACGACTGACATTACTGACAAACCTCACAACACACGATCTTTTTTGGATGGGGAGGGCTTAGGAAAGGATGGGCCAACTGCTAACCCAGCACCGAACCTTAAGACTTCGATGAGTCCGCCTGTTCCTTACGCTGATAGAATTCAGCCGAAGAAAAAGCTGTTGCAGGGACTACAACTGATACAGGACATAACCCGAAGGACAAACAGACAGACCCTTAAGTACGGAAACACAGCAGAACTTCTCACCCAGAAATGGGAAACGAAGCCTCTGCTGAGTGGAAGGAGGAACGGAAGGGTGAGGGTAGTGTAGAAGGTCGTAGCCCTCCGCAATACCTGAACGTGGCTGAGGAATCAAACCCCGAATACCCGGCACACAACAAAACGACGAAACGCAGAAAGGACCATCAGACGCCTATCTAAAAAGAACCACGACTCCTTAACGGAAAAGGCAAAAAGGGCTCTGGTGAAGTCCAAACGAAAACTACAGACAATAACGCCAACAGACATAACAAAACGAACAGGACAAGACCCGACAGACAAAATCGAGCCAGTTACAGAGCAAACACTGGTGAGGTAGCCTCTCTGCCCCTTATCGACCCCGATATGCCGAGCTGCTCAAAAAGAGCAAGAAATGCCAGCTCCTCCCTTAAAAACTCCTCACCCAACAGAATACCTAAGAGGATTAAGACCTCCTCAGTCCCTGCTGCAAAGGGCCACCTAGTCGCTATCACCGACTTTGGGAAACCCGACCGCAAACTGAGTGAAGACGAATGGCAGTTGCTTGAACTAAGGATCCTGGAAGAGGTAAATGAAGCGATCGTTAAGAGTAGGCAACCGCCACTCTTCGGAGACCTCACTACCGTCCACGGTTTCAAGCTGATGAACTGCGAGGACGAATGGACCTTTCAATGGCTCCAGGAGTTCGTGAAGAAGACGGCAGCTCCCTGGGAGAATGCCGAGCTACGGCTCGTAACTGCCAATGAGATTAAGGATCTGAACCGACCAATGGGAAAACTGTTGGTCAGATGCCCCGCTATTGCCAGCGATCGGCTGGAAAGGTACATCCTTTCACTAAATGCTGAACTTCTGAGTGACCAATGGAAGATCGTGAAGGTGGAGAAAATGGAGACAGGAACTGAAGTGATTGTGAGACTGACCCACAACTCTATACCACTTCTAAGAAGAGTCAGCTTCAAAGTTCGCGTTGGCAGCCAGAATCAAAAAACAGGCTAGTAAGGCGTTGTATAAGAAACAAAATATGGAATGGAATTGAAGCTTATACAAATCAAACTCCATCAAAGTAAAGCCGCCTCCGCCAACCTGGTCTACCTCATGGAGAGTAGACAAATTGATGCAGCCCTTATACAAGAACCTTGGGTCGCAAGTGGAAAAATTAAGGGCCTACACTCCAATGTACAAATCCAGTTTTGTCAGCCCAGATAGTAGCCTCAGAACATGCATAGTAGCTAGAAAACAGTTAAATCTTTTTCTTCTAACTACTTATAGCACAATAGACCAGACCGCAGTAAAGATGGAACGCGAAGGACTCCTATCTCTAATTATGGCCTCCATTTAGCCAGCGGGTATCACTTACCAACTGGTAGAATGCGACTCTAACGCACACCATATGCAAAGGGGAAGCACCGACACAAATTATAGGCGGAGCTTTTATTTGATTTATTATAAGAAACAATCTTTTGGTTATCAATAGAGGTAACATACCTACCTTTGTTACAAAAAACCGTAAAGAAGTACTTGATATTACCCTAACAAACAACTCGGACAATTGTCCAGTAGAGCAATGGAAAGTACTAGAAGAAATTTCTTTCTCAGACCATCGTTTGATAAATTTGATCACTCCCACAAAAGATCGCCCAATGAAAGCCTTTCCTAATAATATACGAACAGATTGGGCTACCTTTAGCAGGGAGGTAGCCGATAATATAGATTCCCTCAATACTAATAGGAACCTTGAACCGCAAAGCCTTGATAAGTTGACTGCAGAACTCACAGGGATTCTAAGGAACGCCCTGGATGAAAGCTGGCCTCTGATCACAACGGTAAAAAAGAACAAAAACCCAATCTGGTGGAATAACTAGCTGAGCGGCATTAAGAAAGAAACTAGAAAACTTTTCAATGCTGCCAAACGGACAGGCTCCGAAAATGACTGGGAGCATTACAAATCCAGCCAAAGGAAATTCAAAAATGAAACTCAACGGGCAAAACGCTGCTCATGAGAAATTTTTGCAGTCAAATTGAGTGCGCTAACAAATTCGGCCAAACTACGGAAAACCTACTCCAAGGAGACCATACCCCTTGCTTCTTTGAGGAGACCGGATAACCACTGGACTGAATCCCCAGTCGAGATTGTGGAACATCTGTTCGATTCGCACTTCTCTGGATGCAGCCCTATCGAGAACAGTGAAGTAGAAATCGCTAATTACTCGAGACACGAAATTCTGACAGATATAGTAACGGAAGAGAAGTTGGAATGGGCTATCGGCTCCTTTTAACCTTATTCGTGTATTAATGCAGCAGGATTTTTGGCAAAACTTGGGACCAAAGCCCAAAATCATCCTGTGGATTTATACTGCCATTGTTAGACCTATCCTATCTTATGGCAATTTGGTCTGGTGGAAGGCGATGGAAAAATCCACGCATTTAAAAACCTTAACCAAAGTACAAAGATCAGCCTGTCTTTGCGTAACTACTACAATGAGAACTACACCAACCGCGAGCTTGGAAGTAATCCTCAATCTCACACCTCTTGATCTCTATGTTCAAGAAGCGGCAGCATACAGTGCACTTAGACTAAATCAGTGTAATGTCTGGAAAACCAGCCAAACGGAAAGCCGATGCGATAAACAGTTTTCCGTTCTGTTCAAGGAATTAGACCAGATTCGTAAAATCAAAATTCGAGAATATGCTGAAGAATTTGCAAAGAAAAAGGAGATGAAACCCCCAACATTTGATGGACAGTCTTCTTGGTCAGTTTACAAGAGACAATTTGAGGCAGCTGCGACAACAAATGGCTGGGATGACGAAGACAAGTACATAGCACTGATTCTTGCTCTTAGAGGACCAGCAGCTGAATTAGGCGATAGCCACTTGAAAGAAGTCTTCCGAGTCCAACTCAATAACAGAGTCCAGAAAAGGGGGCAAAGTCTACAGCAGCTCCAAGCAGACGTCGAAAGACTGGTTCAGCTGGCAAACCCGGATGCTGGAGAAGAAATCATAAACCAGCTTGCTGTTGAGTCCTTCGTTCGTGCCATTGCTGATATACATCTTCAGAGGTCTGTGCAAACTGCTAGAACAAGTACTCTTTCTGAAACTTTAGCATTCGCATTGACAATTGAAGAAGCAGAACAGGATTCTCATGGAGAACATCGACTTAGAGAAGCCATAACCGAAGAATGCCCGTGCCAAAGAGCTGAAATTCAAAAGAACCAGCGGAGCGGACTAGCAAGATGTTGGGACTGCAACAAGACCGGGCACTTACAGCGTCAATGCCGACTACAACCAAATAAAGCCGCTTGTCAACATTGTGGAAGCAACGAGACAACAAAAGTCTGACTGTGGAGACTACTATTAACGGGAACAAACATGTGGCTACCATCGACACCGGTGCCACAGCATCCATAGTACGTCGAGACCTAGTAAAGACGACGTGGCTTCATAACACCAATAGCTTTAGTCTAAGAACCGCAACGGGAGAAGCAGCAAAAGTATATGGAGAAGTGTGTCTTAAGATCCAACTGGCCAATCTAGTGTTTACTCATCAATTCCTGGTGGCAGATATATGTGACGAGTGCATCATTGGAATCGACTTTATGAAACTGCATGGAGTTATTTTGGACATCGGTAGTCAAGTTTTGAAGTACAAAAATAAGGAACTTCCAATGTTTACAAGAGACAATTTGAGGCAGCTGCGACAACAAATGGCTGGGATGACGAAGACAAGTACATAGCACTGATTCTTGCTCTTAGCTCACCCAGAAATGGGAAACGAAGCCTCTGCTGAGTGGAAGGAGGAACGGAAGGGTGAGGGTAGTGTAGAAGGTCGTAGCCCTCCGCAATACCTGAACGTGGCTGAGGAATCAAACCCCGAATACCCGGCACACAACAAAACGACGAAACGCAGAAAGGACCATCAGACGTCTATCTAAAAAGAACCACGACTCCTTAACGGAAAAGGCAAAAAGGGCTCTGGTGAAGTCCAAACGAAAACTACAGACAATAACGCCAACAGACATAACAAAACGAACAGGACAAGACCCGACAGACAAAATCGAGCCAGTTACAGAGCAAACACTGGTGAGGTAGCCTCTCTGCCCCTTATCGACCCCGATATGCCGAGCTGCTCAAAAAGAGCAAGAAATGCCAGCTCCTCCCTTAAAAACTCCTCACCCAACAGAATACCTAAGAGGATTAAGACCTCCTCAGTCCCTGCTGCAAAGGGCCACCTAGTCGCTATCACCGACTTTGGGAAACCCGACCGCAAACTGAGTGAAGACGAATGGCAGTTGCTTGAACTAAGGATCCTGGAAGAGGTAAATGAAGCGATCGTTAAGAGTAGGCAACCGCCACTCTTCGGAGACCTCACTACCGTCCACGGTTTCAAGCTGATGAACTGCGAGGACGAATGGACCTTTCAATGGCTCCAGGAGTTCGTGAAGAAGACGGCAGCTCCCTGGGAGAATGCCGAGCTACGGCTCGTAACTGCCAATGAGATTAAGGATCTGAACCGACCAATGGGAAAACTGTTGGTCAGATGCCCCGCTATTCCCAGCGATCGGCTGGAAAGGTACATCCTTTCACTAAATGCTGAACTTCTGAGTGACCAATGGAAGATCGTGAAGGTGGAGAAAATGGAGACAGGAACTGAAGTGATTGTGAGACTGACCCACAACTCTATACCACTTCTAAGAAGAGTCAGCTTCAAAGTTCGCGTTGGCAGCCAGAATCAAAAAACAGGCTAGTAAGGCGTTGTATAAGAAACAAAATATGGAATGGAATTGAAGCTTATACAAATCAAACTCCATCAAAGTAAAGCCGCCTCCGCCAACCTGGTCTACCTCATGGAGAGTAGACAAATTGATGCAGCCCTTATACAAGAACCTTGGGTCGCAAGTGGAAAAATTAAGGGCCTACACTCCAATGTACAAATACAGTTTTGTCAGCCCAGATAGTAGCCTCAGAACATGCATAGTAGCTAGAAAACAGTTAAATCTTTTTCTTCTAACTACTTATAGCACAATAGACCAGACCGCAGTAAAGATGGAACCCGAAGGACTCCTATCTCTAATTATGGCCTCCATTTAGCCAGCGGGTATCCCTTACCAACTGGTAGAATACACAAGTAAGAGTAGACTAGATGTTATTATGGGCTGCGACTCTAACGCACACCATATGCAAAGGGGAAGCACCGACACAAATTATAGGCGGAACTTTTATTTGATTTATTATAAGAAACAATCTTTTGGTTATCAATAGAGGTAACATACCTACCTTTGTTACAAAAAACCGTAAAGAAGTACTTGATATTACCCTTACAAACAACTCGGACAATTGTCCAGTAGAGCAATGGAAAGTAATAGAAGAAATTTCTTTCTCAGACCATCGTCTGATAAATTTGATCACTCCCACAAAAGATCGCCCAATCAAAGCCTTTCGTAATAATAGACGAACAGATTGGGCTACCTTTAGCAGGGAGGTAGCCGATAATATAGATTCCCTCAATACTAATAGGAACCTTGAACCGCAAAGCCTTGATAAGTTGACTGCAGAACTCACAGGGATTCTAAGGAACGCCCTGGATAAAAGCTGGCCTCTGATCACAACGGTAAAAAAGAACAAAAACCCAATCTGGTGGAATAACTAGCTGAGCGGCATTAAGAAAGAAACTAGAAAACTTTTCAATGCTGCCAAACGGACAGGCTCCGAAAATGACTGGGAGCATTACAAATCCAGCCAAAGGAAATTCAAAAATGAAACTCAACGGGCAAAACGCTGCTCATGAGAAATTTTTGCAGTCAAATTGAGTGCACTAACAAATTCGGCCAAACTACGGAAAACCTACTCCAAGGAGACCATACCCCTTGCTTCTTTGAGGAGACCGGATAACCACTGGACTGAATCCCCAGTCGAGATTGTGGAACATCTGTTCGATTCGCACTTCTCTGGATGCAGCCCTATCGAGAACAGTGAAGTAGAAATCGCTAATTACTCTAGACACGAAATTCTGACAGATATAGTAACGGAAGAGAAGTTGGAATGGGCTTTCGGCTCCTTTTAACCTTATTCGTGTATTAATGCAGCAGGATTTTTGGCAAAACTTGGGACCAAAGCCCAAAATCATCCTGTGGATTTATACTGCCATTGTTAGAGCTATTCTATCTTATGGCAATTTGGTCTGGTGGAAGGCGATGGAAAAATCCACGCATTTAAAAACCTTAACCAAAGTACAAAGATCAGCCTGTCTTTGCGTAACTACTACAATGAGAACTACACCAACCGCGAGCTTGGAAGTAATCCTCAATCTCACACCTCTTGATCTCTATGTTCAAGAAGCGGCAGCATACAGTGCACTTAGACTAAATCAGTGTAATGTCTGGAAAACCAGCCAAACAGGACACGCACAGATCTTATCACGATACGCAGATAACAATATCTGTACGGATTACATAACTCCATACCTGGACTTTAAAAAATTTTTACAACCAGCTTCAAACACCTTACCTGAACGCGACGTCTATATCAATCTATACCAACGGTTCAAAAATGGAAGTTGGAACAGGTGTAGGTTTCTTTTCAGAAAGCCTGAACCTAGCAATTCATTAAGATTTCCAAATGACAGCAGCGTCTTCCAAGCCGAGATCTTGGCAGTTACAAACGCTGCAAAACAGGTGTCTTTGATGGCGCTATCACATGCTGATATCACTTTTTTCATTGACAGCCAAGCAGCAATTAAAGCGATTTCTGCCACTCTTGTCAAATCAAAGCTTGTTACTTGTCTTCTCAGACCATTGGTAACAAAATAATGCGAAAATCCAATGAAAGATGGGAATACCTTACTTACTATTACTTGCTATGGCCGAAATATGATAAAAAAGCATCTGAGAAGCTGCTATCATTGAATAGACCTTCATTTCGAATGCTTATCAGTATCATAACTGGACACAACGTACTAGGTTACCACAAAAAGAAAACGGATCTTTGCACCGATGACCTGTGCAGAGGATGCAATGACGAAGATGAACATGAGGACACCACTCGGAGCATTTTGAAAAGCTAAAAACCTATACATTTATTATAGTTTTAAAATAAGTTGTTCAAATGAATGGTTTTTGAAATATTAGTTTTCAAAGTCAAAATTTTGAAAAAAAACATAATTTTTTTTTAAATCATTTTTGTTTTCAAAATTTTACGTATTTAAGTAGTATTTTTCTGGCTTATTTTCAATGCTCTTATTTACTATTATTAATTGTTGTCTTATTCGGTAGGTTATGTTTTCATTCAACTTTTCCTGTTTTGAAAGAAAAAAATATCTGAAGTGAAGTTAAAACCGAATAATTAAAAAGTGTTTTTAAACAATTTAAAGGGGTCTCCAGCACTTTCTTTTTCAAAATTTATTCAACTGGAATGCCTGCCTACCTGTTAAATTTTAGTTCAAGACCCAACTCGTTATGTCCTAAACCAAAGTTTAGTTCAAATTATTTGTCTATTAGTTGTCAGTCACAAAAAAATTATTTATCTGTTAGCTCCAAACTTTTTTATCAGACATCTGTTGACTGGATTAAGTAAAATTCAATAGATGGCGCTATGTCAAACTTCCAAACGTTTCATATAAGCTACCATTTAATAGCTCCAAGCGATTCTAACAGATGGCGACATCTGTTGACTGGATTGAATTGACGTCACCATGCATGGAAAATGGAAAATGTAAGAATAATGACGGTTATCCAATGTGTCGCCGCAGAAATACTGAGAACGGTGGCCACACTTTCAAAATGCGACTGCCGAATCATACAAATCAAGTTGAACTTGACAATCAGTGGGTGGTAACATACTCACCATTACTTTGTTTCAAAAACTATTTAGGCTCACATCAATGTTGAGCATTGCAGTAAATGATAATTACGAAATAGCTCGATACCAAATGGGTAGGTACATTAGCAGCAACGAAGCTATTTATGTATTTAGCATCTAGCAATACATCTTGAAAACGGTCAACGTGTATACTTAGCTGAAGAAAATGTTATCCAAAGAACGCTTGAGGCTCCAAAATGAAACTAACTGAATTGTTTACATTGTGCCAAAATTATGATATTTTTGGCCAATTCGCATAATTCGTATATATTCGATATATACTGGTGTTCCACATTATTTCACATGGAACAAATCCGGTAAGAAACGGAAACCATGAAAACAAGAAAAACCACATCCTTCCATCACAGGCAAACTTAAAGCTTAGACATAGGGGTGACTTTACACGGTACACCCAAAGCAACATGAGTGCTTCTATTTACGTTTGATATTGGTGAATGTTCCCGGACCAACGTCTTTTGAATTTCAGTTTATGGTCGAGTATTCAATACACAGCAATTGCCAGAAGAGGATAACCTTTGGGAGTTAACGCTTGCTGGTGCCGCATTGACATCAACGCCCAATAACATTCATCAGCTGTTTGCAATTATTTTCCATTGCAAGCACAAACTTTGTGGGAAAATATGAAAATTGTATGACAGAAGACATATTGCATCGAATTAGACAAACACATCAATGCCAAAACATAGATTATCCGCCAGCGACCACAACGAGAATAACAATGTGATCATGATAATTTAGGAACAATTATCGCGAACAGCGAGCTATTACTGGCAGCACAACAAAAAATTATATATGATCGGATTATGCTGACTGTTGCTGCTGAACAAGGCGGTTTTTTTTTCTTGGACGCACCAGGTGGAACCAGCAAGACATTTTTAATATCGTTGATTCTTGCCAAAATACGGTCACAACAGAAAATTGCATTGGCAATTGCATCGTCAGGCATTGCGGCTGGCTACTTTGCTATATTTTTGGCGAACGGCACATTCAACATTCAAGCTGCCATTGGACATTCATAATAAGCCAAATGCAATATGTAACATAAGAAAGAATAGTGAAAAAGCTGCAGTGTTGCGGAAGAGTTCAATTATAATTTGGGATGAGTGCACAATGGCTCACAAATATTCACTCGAAGCATTCCGTAGAACTATGCAAGATTTAAACGGCAATGATTAACTCTTCGGTGCTGCTCTCTTACTTTTGGCTGGTGATTTCCGCCAGACCTTACCAGTTATACCTCGCTTTACTTTCGCGGATGAGATCAATGCATGTTTAAAACAATCATTCTTATTATAAATTAAACAAAAAAATTTTTTATTGGCTTGGATTTTTTTTTTTTGTCCTGGAGTTGTAATTAGTTTTAATACAAAAACCTAAAAAGAAATAAATTTCTTGAAGACATGTTGAATGATAGTGAAGATCAACCTCAACTCCAAGCTTGCGTTTCGCCCAGGTTCGGCAATTGGCTCATCAGTTAGATGTTGCTGAAGTACCCTTCTAATAAGCAAACTTTGTTTTTTCAGCATTAGCATTAGCATTATTTTTATTGAACTTAGAATATAATATGTACAATTTGCTTAGTGAGTATTTATAATTTGTTGGCACAGAGGGGGCCTAACTTTCTTACATTGACCTAGATAAAAAATAATTAAAATTAATTGTTGCTGTGATTGGTTAATCTCATCGTCTGTCGTTTACTTCTGAGGGTGGGGGTTGGTGTCTCCTAGCCACGGTGGTATGCTGACCACTGGTCAGCATAGAAGTTGATGTTCACTTCATCACTTGTAGGGATAAGATACTCATCCAAAAGTTCCATTGCTAGAAGGTACTGCGGGCTTGGACGCAAATTTGTTCGGAATACACCGACACTAATAAGATTTACTGCACTCGCATGCAGTGAATTTTATTTCCAAATGAATGAAAAAGTTATATTGCACTTGGAAAAATAAACAAAGTGTTTGCCATTGCTTGGCTTCTAATTATAAATTAAACAATAAAAAAGTTTTGTCATTGTCTTGGTTTTCTTGTCCTGGAGTTGTAATTAATTAAAATACAAAAAATAAAATCATTTTTATGGCCAAGTGTTGCAACACTTCGATTGACCAAAAACATGCACGTACGGGTACGATAGCAAAATGATCCATCAGAACAAATATTTTCCGAGCAATTACTAGATATTGGGAACGGTAAAATAGAACTGCAACCAAATACGCAGTGCATTAAACTGCCAGACAATTTCTGTACTGTTCTTCAGGAAAAAAATGAATTTACTCAAAGTATTTTTCCGAATGTACAGAGCAATTACTTGAACCATAATTGGCTCAGTCATCGGGCTATTTTGGCAGCTAAAAATGTTGAAGTTGATGAAATTAACTTCAAGACACAACAGTTGTAACCAGGCGATCTGATGTCTTAAAAATCAATCGATATTGTTGTTAATGAAAATGATAGTGTAAATTTCCCAGTTGAATTTTTAAATTCACTAGATATACTTGGAATGCCACCACATTAAAAATAATTAAAGATTGGTTCATCTATTATTCTCCTGCGTAATTTGAATCCACCTCCATTATGTAACAGTAAACGTTTGGTCATTTAAAAAAAAACACCGGAAATATTCTTGAAGCAACCATTTTAACTGGAAAGTTAAGAACCAAGAAAGTGGTCCTGTTGCCATGTATTCCAATGATACCGTCAGATTCTACCATACCCTTCAGAAGGCTACAGTTTCCCATTCGCTTAGCTTTTGCCATGACTATAAATAAGTCTCAAAGCCATTTGTAGTTAAGATTAGGAAAATCCATGTTTTTCTCATGGGCATCTATGTATATGTTGCATGTTCACGAGTAGGAACGCCGTCGAATCTATTTGTGTTTGAGAAATATGGCTTAACCAATATTGTGCACCGATTAGTGCTTAATTAAATTAAAAGTATTTGTAATTCAAAATAATAAATATTATTTTTAAAAGATTTTTAACTTTCCACCCTACCCACCTCATTTATAAGTTTAACTGTCACATGTAAATTACTAAAAACTTTGTAATATATTCACTTGTTACAAACTTGAATAAAAATAATAATAAATTTTAAGTTTAATTTTTTTGTTTTGATTCTTGATTTACATCAAGAAAATTTTGATCAATTGTGTTCAAAGTCCTTCCCCTTCAAATCCCAAACAAGAAAATTTTTATAACAGCTTTGACGTTAACCGTCTTCGTTCGTAAATAATAATTTCATTGTAATAAGGCGTAACGGTGGTAGCAAATCAGTCATGAAGGTCGCCATGTTTTTTTGCAAATAGCATATAATGTAAAAAAGCATTATGGTGCCCATGTCTGATGTTCTCCTACCATTCCCCTTAAATAGTTTACAACAATGACAAAAACGTTATAAACGCGTGGCCGGGTCAGCTAGTGTATGTATAAAAAGAAGTTGATATGAACTTAAATTTTAGTTCATTCAAAAGTGTACATAACTTCGCCCAATTTTAGTTGATTCTGACTGATGTCACAATCAAATCTTTCATATATTTTTGAAAATTCAATTAAGATTATAGAAAGAAAAATAAAAAACGAGTATTTCTTGTAAGAAAAGAAATTGATTTATCATTAGATCTTTAATTAATGTGAGCTATTACGTGTATACTTCAGGAAAACGCCTACTTCAGACCAAAGCAATGCGCAGCTTTTTTTAAAATTCTACAACTTTCCATAACTGTGGACTAGGCCTAATGTTGTGCTACCGTGATACACTCAACTTTTTTAAGCATTCTAAATAAGCGAAAAACTACAATCACATATTGAGTTCACGCAAAACACTAGGAAACTGAACTCAATTGACATACGGTTCAAATAATATAACTTTGGACCTCTATTTAGTTGTTTAGACTTATAGTAGGGGAGCCCAAGAGGGGATTTCGCGCGAGTTACATATGACATAGCAAAGCCACAACAAGACTTAGCACATTGCGGGCAGCCAACCAGTGACCCAAATAAAAGCACAACATCAGCAGCAGAAGTTCAATCGCGGTCAGACACAAGCCAAAACCAAAATACATGGTCATCAAGATTCACCTATAAAAACCAATCAACAATCCAACTAAATCGCCCAATAATACGAATATAGTCAATGTGAGTGCAGCGACGCTAAGGACGGCGGCTCATAGAGACTAAGTGACTAATTTGTAACTTCAATATTTTACTTTTTTGTCATAATAAACTCGTAACGGCCAGTGGCCAATGTATAAAAAATTCAAAAAGTGTTTTTTTTATCATCGGGAGCCACTTAAAACATAATTGGCGCAGTCGGTCGTCCTCTTATTTCAACATTAGAGGATAGTGATACGAATCAACATACATAAGTGTAATTACAATAAAGTGACTTTGGCTAAAGGATCTAGTAATCCAAGTGTAATATCGATATACAAATCGATTAAAGTGTGATTATAATAAAGTAACTTTTGCTAAAGGATCTAGTAATCCAAGTGTAATATCGATATTCATAAATCGATCAAAGTGTGATAAAGTGACTGTGGAAAAAAAAATGGCTCAAATCATGGAGCAGTGTCTGTTCACCTTAACAGAAATTTTAAACCATCAAAACACGGTTCAAAACACAAGGTTAACAATCGAAAAAAGACTAAAGTTCGTTGAAAATTTCACGGGAAAACAAGGCACATTACCTTCGTTCATCGCCAGCACGGAGCATATATTTCAAGAATTCGGAGAGGAGAACCAAAATCTGGTGTTTGCCATTATCTACAACGAAAAAATACAAGGAGCAGCGAAAAACTACTTAGCAGTCGACACACCAACAACGTGGGAAGAATGCAAACAAAAATTAAAAATTCACTTCAGACCATCGAGGGATCAGGGAGCAATTTTAAAGCAGATCTACAGTTTAAAGGTACATAGTATTAGTCAATTAACAGATAAGATTCAAAATATAATTAATTACATAACAGAATGTGCAACTTTTAATGAACAAGGGCTAGAGGTAGCAAACAGTTTATACAGTGCTTTAGTTTCAAAAATCAAAGAGGTTACGGCAGGAGCATTAGCTAGAGAAATTTGTAATGAATATAACCTAGCAGAAATAAGAACCATCTTATATAAATACATAGGTCAGGATGAATACAATTTACGTTCAGAACATACATATAACACTCAATATAAAAACCAGTACCAAAATACAACTTCTCAAAACTTTCAAAATAACAGATACAATTACAATAATCAAAATAATTTTAACAGAAACAATAATTACACTAATCAAAACCCTTTTTATAGCAACAATAACTATCCGAATCAAAATCAAGCTAATAGAAATACTAACAATTATCAAAACCAACCTAATGGGAGAACCCCAACAAGACAAATAAGAAGTAATAATTTTTCAGGACAAATAAGACAAAATCCCTTTAACAGACCTTACAATAACAATTTTAGAAATTCAGGACAATCAGGACAACAAATATTAGGACATAGGTCAGGGCAACAGAGAATTGAACCAATGGAAGTAGATAATTTAAGCCGAACTAATGAGACTAACCAAATAGAAAACCATGAGTTTTTTTATCAACTAGCCTCGGATGAAAGAAAAATCTGTATTCAATTAACTTCCGAAAAAATAGATTACATTGCATTAATTGATACAGGATCAACGATAAGTCTTTTGAACTCATCTAGAGTTCCTGCAAAACTTTACGAACAAATCAACGACACACCTATTCAAATAAATACCATTAAGGGAACGGTTAACGGTACAATGCAAGTTAAAACTAAATGTCCAACACAATTTGAACAGCCTTGCAATGCAAGAATCAAATGGACAAAAGTTGCATTAAATAAACCGTACGATTTTCTTATTGGTATGGACTGGATAAAGAAAAATGCAAAAACCATAGACTTTATAAATGAAAAGATTATTTTGAAGAATGATATACACCTTCCATTCTTAACCATTTTACTTGAAGAAGTAAACGTGTTGGAAGTAAGCGAAGTTTGTAACATTCAAACTGATCATTTAAATGAATTAGAAAAAGGTTCTATAGAAAAACTTCTTCACAAATATAGGAAACTAATTTTTACAGAAGGAGACCAATTAACAAATACTAGTACTGTTGTTCACGAAATTAATACAACAACAGACCAGCAAATAAACTCTAAACTATATAGGTATCCTCCAAAACACGATCTAGAAGTATACGTAAACAAATGAAAGAAATGGAGAAACAGGGAATTATTAGAAAAAGCAATAGTCGATACAGTTCACCTATAATAGTGATTCCAAAGAAAATAGATAGCTCAGGAATCCAAAAATATAGAATTGTAGTAGACTATCGTAAGTTAAACCAAGTAACGGTAGATGATAAATATCCAATTCCTAATATCGAGAGTATATTAGATAAATTGGGTAAATCACAATATTTCAGCACGTTAGACCTTGCCAAAGGGTATCACCAAATATTATTGGCAGAAAAAGACATTGAGAAAACTGCGTTTGTTACCCCTGAAGGCTTATATGAATACGTCAGGATGCCATTCGGGTTAAAGAATGCACCTGCAACGTTTCAAAGATTAATGAACGACATATTACGTGATTATATAAATAAAATATGTGTAGTTTACTTAGATGACATATTAATATTCTCCACAACACTAGAAGAGCATATGCAGTCATTAGAGAAAATATTTAGAAAATTACAAGAAAACAATCTGAAAATACAAGCAGACAAGTGTAGTTTTATGTAACAGAATACTGAATTTCTGGGTCATATTCTAACTAAGGAAGGGATTAAACCAAATCCTAATAAAATAAAAGAAATCGACAATTTACAAATACCAAAAACAGAAAAACAACTCAAGGGCTTCTTAGGAATGACAGGGTATTATAGAAAATTCATTAGGGGTTACGCTAAAATCGCATATCCAATGATAAAATACTTAAAAAAAGGTGAAACAATCAACACCAAAGATCCCCAATATATTTCAGCGTTCGAGAATCTGAAAGCATTAATTATATCACACCCAGTTTTAAAGTACCCTGAATATGACAAAGCATTCGTAGTCATAACGGACGCAAGCAATTACGCAATTGGCGCTGTTCTTTCCCAAAGTGGGCATCCTATATGCTTTGTATCAAGAACGCTTAATAAACATGAGCAAAAATACAGTGTTACGGATAAAGAATTTCTTGCAATAGTATATTCGGTTAATTATTTTCGACCATACTTGTATGGAAACCATTTCAAGATTATAACTGATCATATCCCAAGATAATGACTCAGAATCAAACATGGAACTCACAAACACTGTTCATTCAGCCGAAGAACAACAACTGGATCACATAGGAATAAAAGAAGAGATAGTTAACAAATATAAAACGCAACTAATTTTAACATACGGTACAATAACTAAGGAAATAGAAATATTACACGAACGAAGAATCATACATCTCAATCCTCTTGAAGGAGTAGATAAAATAAAGGATGTTCTTATTAGATTTGTTAAGAAAGGTACAACAGGAATATATTCAGAAGTAGAGGACCATGATTATAATAAAGTTCAGCAAGTCATAATTCAATTATTTTCTATGAACGATAAAATAAAATTTATAAAATGCACCAATAGGGCAACCGAAATCAAAACCGAGGAGGAAATCCATAAACAAATTTCCTTATACCATACTAAAGAATCATTGCACAGCGGAATAAATGAAACATATTATAACTTAAAAAATAAAATTTTTTTCCCCAAACTTCAAGAACAGATACAGCTAGTAATTAACAATTGCAAAAAGTGCCAAGAAATTAAATACGATAGAAACCCCATTAAACCAAAGTATAACTTAACAGAAACCCCAAAACATAAAAATGAAATAATACATTTAGACATATTTCATATTGAAAAAAAGGCATTCCTAACTATAATTGATAAACTTACAAAATTTGCAGTAGGCTATGTAATAACGGACAGAAATTGGAGAAGTAAAAAAGCGATTATAATAGAACATTTCTCGAAATTTGGTAAACCAAAAAAAATTATATCAGATAACGAATTTAAATCAGAACATATTTTAGACTTTCTTAATAGAAGTGAAGTTGAAATACATTTCACAAAACCCAATAGTCACACAGGAAACTCAGATGTTGAAAGATTGCATTCAACAATTCTAGAAAAAATAACAGGTATTGAAGAAAAAGATTTATCAATAGAAATGAAACTACAATTAGTTCTAGATAATTATAATAACAGATATCATTCCACGATAAAGACCACACCTAAGATAGCTAAAGAAGAAATAAATGAATTAATACTTAGTGAAAGAATCGAACAAATGAAACTTAAAAAAATTAACAAACTTAATGAAAAGCGCGAAACTTACTCAGAAGAAAGAGAAGTAGGACCAATAAAAAATTACAAAAATGTTCGACATAAAGAACAACCTAGATATAAAATTAAAAATCTCAATAACGTACATATTAGCAATATTAAAAGACCTCAGAAATTTTCAGGTAATAATACTCCTAACACTATTAGCAACACAAACAACACACGGGATACTTCAAACAACAATAATTAATGAACAAACAGGTTATTTAAAAATAAAAATTCAAGATTTAGAAATTACTAATCAAGCTAATACAATATTACACATTATCAACCCAGAAGAAATCCTTTACACAATCACACTCATACAAACTAACATTAAACACTTACAAATCAAAAACAAAAATATGATATTAAAGGAAATAGAAACACTTATAGCTAAAATTAAATCAATTACACCTAAAGAACAGAGAAGATTTAGAAGAGGGTTAATAAACGTAGTAGGAAACATACAAAGATGGCTCTTCGGAACCATGGATAACAAAGATAGGGAAGAAATTTGGAATTATTTAAATAAAGCAAAAGAAAACAGTCATAACGCAATTGGAGCAGTAAATGAACAAATTAAAATCAACAAACATTTCAATGAATCGATAGAAACATTAAAAACAATTATTTTAGACGATAGAGAAAAAATACTTAATAATTATAATAAAATAATAGATTCTATTGTACAAGAACAATTATTTTTAGACCAAATAACCAAATTAAGATTCATAGAAAACAAAATAAATCAAATTCAAGATAATGTTGTATCAGCAAAATATAATATAATTCACCCCAGTATATTAACATTAGAAGAACTAAACGAATATGAGATTGATTTGCATAAACTGAAATTAATTAAAATGGGTATACTAGAATACAAAAATAAATTTCTTATAATTGCCATTAAAATTCCAAAAAATTATGTAAAAGTAGAACAAAAATTAATCTTACCTTTACCCAATGATAAACATTTTGAAATTGATTACGAAAACGAATATATTATAGAAATAAATAATAGAACATTTATATACCAAAATGATGTTACCTTGCAACAATTAAAACCAAGCAAACATTGTATTCTAACTAAAGATTGTAAATTGAGATATAACAATAAAACCCAAATTGAAATAATAGATGATGAAACTTTAATTGTAAAAAATGCATACAACGAAGAACTAAAACATAATTGTGATGACAGGAAAATTATATTAAACAATAATCATCTCATAAATTTTTTTAACTGTCAAATATCTTTGTTAAAGGAAAGTTTTTATAATAACCAAACAATTGTGCAAGAAAAATATTTTTACCCCGAAAATAATTTTAATACTTCCTTTGAAAGAACGATTACCTTTGATGAGGTTATCTTTAACAATGTTGAAAATATTAAAGAAATAAAAGAATTAAAATATCATAAAAATATGTCATATATTATAGACTTAAGCATGGTTTTTTTAATTATTTGTACAACAATAACCCTTACATGTATTTGTAATAAAGTTTATAGAACATACAATATACAACAATTACATGATAGAATTCAGGAGAATTCTCACTCAAACCGAGGAGGAGTTACATATGACATAGCAAAGCCACAACAAGACTTAGCACATTGCGGGCAGCCAACCAGTGACCCAAATAAAAGCACAACATCAGCAGCAGAAGTTCAATCGCGGTCAGACACAAGCCAAAACCAAAATACATGGTCATCAAGATTCACCTATAAAAACCAATCAACAATCCAACTAAATCGCCCAATAATACGAATATAGTCAATGTGAGTGCAGCGACGCTAAGGACGGCGGCTCATAGAGACTAAGTGACTAATTTGTAACTTCAATATTTTACTTTTTTGTCATAATAAACTCGTAACGGCCAGTGGCCAATGTATAAAAAATTCAAAAAGTGTTTTTTTTATCATCGGGAGCCACTTAAAACATAATTCGCGTTACTCGAGCGCGTCAGAAAATCATATGGGGAGAAACCTTGCACCATGTAATGTACTCCTACCATATATTAAACCTAAATGTTGGGGCGTTCGCTGAGAGCAGCCCGTCAGATTAGTAAAAAAAAGTCGATCATCGGAAATACTCGAGCGCGTCAGATTAAAAGATGGTAGGTTGATTACATCGAGAAGAGTGTATATTTCAATAATCTGACAATTTGAGCGGGGCCTTCGTAAGTAGGCGAGTCACAAAGATGTAAAAAAAAATCGATCTTTCGAAATACTCGAGCGCGATTAATTTTTTTTTTTATTTTGAAGGTAATTTTATCAGGATTACAGAAAACATATAATCGGACATTTTGGTTGGGGCGATTGAGGTAAAATCGTCAGTGAAATGTGTAATATATGATGGTTAATATCTCGGTTAATATTGATATTAGCAATTGGTCCAGAAGACTTTTTTTGTAGAAAACTAAATTCTCTACAAGTTTGTAATTTACAATTTTTCTGTAGCTTTTGTTATTTACGAGATAACTGCGACAAAACGTGAATTTTATGCAAAAATCTGGTTAAGTGGCCCGTACTACCTTCCCGGTATGAGTAACGACTTTGCCAAAAAGAACATTTTTGTAGAGCTTTCAATTTTGAGAAAAAAACATCTTCGGTTAAAGCGATCCCATGGAAAATCTTCACACCTCTTGATCGAGCACTTAAAATTAATATTAAGGGCTCAAACTTTCAGGATTTTTTTTAAAAGTATTTTCAACAAAATTTCGATACAAAATTTTTAAATACATAATATGTGTACATATTTTTTGATTGCATCCAGTAACAAAAAATAGAAACAACAAAGAATTGTTACTTTAAAATTGTCAGACTAAGAGTACGCCCCCATATAATTGTCAGATTATCATCCTGGAGGACGAAGACATCAAGTTGATCACTCTGTATAAAAATCTGACGCGCTCGAGTATTTCAAGGTCACGTGTTTTTTTACATTTTTAAAAATCAGCCATGACTGATCGCCCCACTCAAATTGTCAGATTATTGAAATATACACTTTTTAGAGTACACTTAACATTCACTTTGAAAATCTGACACGCTCGAATAACTTTTTATTTTTTGTTTTTTTAACCTCTCTTTACGCCCATTTGCCCCCAGTAAATCGTCAGATTAATATATATCCGTTATAAGAAAGACAAAGCGCGTATACTCTATGAAAATCTGACGCGCTCGAGTATTTCAATTTAACTGTTTTTTTTTTACATTTTTAAAAGCTCATACACGCCCATCGCCCCACTAAAATGAAAAACTGCCATACACTTTTTTTCGTTTTAGAACGTAAATTTCACAATCCAATAAGTCCCCATGACGCTTTAGTAACTGCAAATTTAGCGGCTCGGGCTCCCCTACTATTAAGTTTGGTGTTAAATAATTATCGTATTCAGATTGTTTGGCCAATGTACTACAAGAAATGTAAATGAACAAATTGAAGCAACACATTGAACAATCGACTATTTTCTGCTTTGGCCTCACAGTGGGGCGAAAAATTAAAAGAAGATTAAAGTGTAAAAAAAATAAAGGGCTTTTAGTTTAGCTAAAACAAAATTAGGTAAAAAAAATAGCTTATAATTTCGCTAGAACAAAATTTTAAATGATTTGGTATGAAGGTTATCCTAAAAGTCAGCCCACAAATTTCTAAATGTAACCGTATGTGAGCAATACCGTAAAAGTAATTTCAAACCACTCTCTGCAGTAAGAACGCTTAAGCATTCCTCCAACGATAGGGAACTTTTATTGAAATCCAGTCGTCGGGTTTTTAGCACCACTGTACATACGGCCAGGAAGTGAAAAATGTTTTCTGATTTGTTAAGGTTACAAAGTGTATAGTTCGGGTTAGGCTCAGTTCTATGAGGCCTTTAGTTTAACTGTAGCATTCCTGTTCGGGCCTTAAATATAAGAATCATCTCCGTTACAGAAAATTCATTCCGAAAATAGTTTGTTCCTCCCAGACTGTGATTCAACCTTTTGTATATTGATCGTGAAACAGACTCTCCAGCCCGGCCAAGAAATGACCGGTACACGTGTTCATCAATGCAAGAAATGCAGTCATAAAAACAGAGCTTCACGAATATAAGTTATCCACGGAGAGGTTAAGAGCAAAGTCGTGTGCCGACGCTAGCTCATTCCAGTCATTAATAGGTGTAAGTATACCGAGAAAGAAACTAACATAATTCTTTTCTGCAAATTGTCGTTAGATTTTTGCATGACTTTAAGAGTGTAGTCAGCAGTAGCTTTTAAATTTTCTACAAATATTTTTGGCAACCCCGATTCGACGTGTATAAATAGTTAGGCGTGTTTGTCGGTAAGCGAAAAATGGGTTTGAAAAAATATTTTTGTGTGTATATTTTCGATATCATAGTTCTTTGTATCCATTGACATCATTCGCGTAACAAAAACAGTTTTTGATTGTTGCAACGAATACTTCAAACTAGGACGCTCGATCTATATTTGTTTTAAAAAAATTTTACCACAGGCAATTGATTGCAGCTTTTGAGCTCGCTAACTTTTCTCTTATGTGAACTTTAAAATCTAGATTAAGAGTTATTTTGAAACCTGAGTGTTTGAATTCTTTCACTATACCTCAAGATTGGAACTATCAAGTATCCAGGTGCGGTCATAATTTTCGAGAGGATCTAAGTACAGAAATACCTACATCTTTAAGTAGTCGAAGTTGAAGACGAATAATGAATCATCATGAAAAACACGCATAAAAGACTTACCTTAAATAAAACCTCGCTTTCAGTCGCTGTTTCAGAAAATTGAATGTGACATATCTCAATTCCAACCTCCTTTGCGGCTTTAATTTTCATACGAATATAAATATTTGAATCATCTCTATTACCGACTTGAACAATGCAAAGTTTCGGTTGAAAACTGGGCAGTTTGGCTCTAGTTTGCACAATATCATTTTTAAGGTCGGTTTTTATTTTCCTGCAAGAAATATGGTATTCACATTTATATGTATGTACGTGTCTTTAAGACCGAGTATTTTAATGTTTACAAATTTATTTACTTAGAAATATCTGCTCCGCTTATAATGTTTAAGCCTGACATTTTATACGCTGGAAAAACAATTGAATTCTAATCGCGATGTTGTACCAAGCACAAAAACAGAAGGACTGAAATCAGGAAAAGAAAAATCTTCCAGCTTCAGATTATCACAAAGGTCATATTTCAGTTGACATCATAAGTATAAAAATAAAAACTAGAAGGGGCTTAGAAAGCAATAACATTATTGTGTGACTTTTTTACTTCTTAAATAGATAAGACTTGACGCGCAATCGAAATAAGATTGAGAATCAATTACAAATAAGATCGTTTGAATGTCGTCAAGATAAAAAGTACTGACGTGGTATATAAATGGAGAAGCTCAGTTCATATATTCGAAAGGGGAAATACATTCTCAAAAAGAAAATACGTTATGTTAAAAACATGTTATAAAACACTGTTGAGATTGTTAAGATCGAAAAAAATAAGTAGTTTGAGGTGCAAAAACACTACTTTCAACAATTTCATCATTTTATGAGACTTTGAAAAGCTGTAACACAAAGTCAAATCAGCTGTTTTTTGGTTTCAAATCATACGCCACACTCTTTCAGAACCTTTTAGTTGTTGTACTCGTATATTAAAGCACAAACAATGGTACTGCACGGATACATCATGAACGCCACCATTTAGTTTTTCGTTCAAAGTTGACAGTTTGGGGGGTTATTTAGACAAATGTTGGAATCCTTACTAATATTATAAATGTGAAAGTCACTCTGTCTGTCACCTTATATGTTACCGTCTCCTGCCCAAACTACGGAAGTCACAGAGATAGTCTAGAACCTGAAGAAGGACATAGGCTATACATTTTATTCCTCTATTCCCACGGGAACGGGAAGGTATACGGGAACTTAGAAACTTCAACACCGATTCCAAAAACTTTTCCACCGATAGAACACCGAAAGAAAAATGCTTGGTTGATTCAAGCATGTTTCATTGTTGGTGGACAATGCAGACAAAATTGTGAAAATCACTACTTTTGTGATCGAATCAACTAAGGCATCGTGATCGAATCAACTAATCGAGCATTGTTGATTTTTATTCGAGCTAAGTATCATAAAAATAGTGATAACAATCACATTCATAGCTGATTCAAACATGATTTAATAGTAAAACGATAATGCAATTGTTGATTTCATTGTTGCTGAACTATGCACATTGTAAGCAACAAAAATCTTCAAAATTTGAGACATTGAGCACGTCTGTGATGATTCAACCAAGACTTTTCATGTTTAAATGAACAAACTAGACTTTGTTGATTTTTTTTGCCTTTAGATACCATAAACATTGATTCATTGATCACTCTTATAGTTAATTTTGAATACTATTTCAATAAATGAAAATTCAATCACAAACGTATTTCAAGAACCAATGTTTAATAATAAATCAGCAAAGCAGCGTAGTTGATATTTGCGCTTTTTAAGTATCGTAAAAATAATCACTCAATCACATTCATAGTTCATTTAAAAAAAGAAAAAGTAAATTAAAATGGTACGTTTCTGTTGCAACAACCAAGGTTTCATGTTTAGATTAACCAAGCAGAGCGTAGTTGGTATTTGCGCTTTTGAAGTATCGCAAAAGTAATCACTCAATCACATTCATAGTTCATTTAAAAAAAGAAAAAGTAAAATTAAAATGGTACGTTTCTGTTGCAACAACCAAGGTTTCATGTTTAGATTAACCAAGCAGAGCGTAGTTGATATTTGCGCTTTTGAAGTATCGCAAAAGTAATCACTCAATCACATTCATAGTTCATTTAAAAAAAGAAAAAGTAAAATTAAAATGGTAGGTACGTTTCTGTTGCAACAACCAAGGTTTCATGTTTAGATTAACCAAGCAGAGCGTAGTTGATATTTGCGCTTTTGAAGTATCGCAAAAGTTATCACTCAATCACATTCATAGTTCATTTAAAAAAAGAAAAAGTAAAATTAAAATGGTACGTTTCTGTTGCAACAACCAAGGTTTCATGTTTAGATTAACCAAGCAGACTTGATATCGTTGCATATTTTTAAGTACTATATAAAAAAAAATTAAAAATATATGCATTAGTTATAAACGGTCGGAACTCTTTTACTTGTTTCTTGTTTGTAAATCGCAGAAACAACCGAACAAGCGAAAGAAATCACTTTGAAGGAAATCTTTCTGATTATCAACATAGTGAATCAACTATCGCCTTACGCGATTTCACTCCTGAATTCTATACATTAACGAAGAGTAGAAAGAAGCCCTTGTTATATACTAAAATAATTACTCATGGTTTAGGTTCCTATTATGAGTAGCGAATCGAACGTTCGACTGGAAGCGAATGTCTTAGAGAAGCTCATTTATTGGATTATTATCATTAAACTTCGTCCATTCTCTTATCTGACATACTACCTTAAATGTCGAAAAAAAAGTTTTCTACAAAGTTTTTGTTTATACAACCAATAACACCGCTATAAAAGAAGCTCGCAAAAACATTCGCTTCCAATCGAACGTTCGATTTGCTACTCATAATAGGAACCTTATATTGATACAGAAATGCGAACATCAGATGCTAAAATTGAAATGGCATATCAAATGGAACGAGGTCGCCAGATTCAGAACAACTAGTTGTACGTAGGAAAATTTCTTGCACCTCGAAAAAATTTTTGATAATATTTTAATAAGCTTTGTAATTTTCTAATTTGTTTTCATCAAATCTTATGTTGAAATGTAAGAGTAGCTTTATACTGTGGTGAACACAACCATAATACTTCCATCACGAACATAGTTGCAACTGAGAATGATTCCAGTACGGTCAACAACGTACGTGATCATTAGGACGCGCTTCATCGATAACGGCATTATTTTTTGCCTTTTGCTCATTCAAGTGTGAAGAGTTGGGTAGTTTGTGTTTGGGGAACAAATTCGTCTGCGCTACTTTAGATTTTATAATGTTTTTAGGCCCTGTATCAACTAAGTCAAAAAATATCGAATATTTTATTTCATTTATAAAAAAAATAAATAATAATATAATTCTTTAGTGGCTGGCTTCATATACGTAAAAAAGAACTAGTTCTCAAAAAAGAAAGAATAATTTTAAGAAAGTGGATTTTTTCTGTTTCTTTTTTTCTTTTTAGAAATCATTCTTTTTCTTTTGAGAATTAATTCTTTTTTGATCATTGTAAGCAGCTACTTACAGTGCATTAAGATATCATAATTCGCTTAAAAAATGTAATTTATTTTTGAATTAATTCGTGCTATCCTTCATATTTCAAAACGAATATTAGGTACCTATGAAAATGTAACCATAATCAGTGTCACACTCATGCACTGCCATTACATTATTTACTTTATGTTTAATTCACAAGCGAAAAATTGAATCCTGTGCCAAAATTCTCAAATTTATTTGGGTTGATATTAAAAGACAGGTATTAAAGCAGGAATTTTGTTTATTAGTTTAACATATTCATTCTATGATGACTTTTTTAGTTTTTTTTAAAACATTTTCTTAATGTCTCTTTTGAATGAAGTAGCTTGACTGTGTGTGTTATCAAAAAATTTTAAATAATCTAAAATAATTTTCTGGGCCATTATTTCCCTAGTGCGAAAGTGGACTAAAAACCAAAACGTTTTTGTCTTATTGTTGTACAATAATATCTAAAGATTTGTTCATGCCATTAAAAACCGCATTGTTTAAACCCGTCTACAACTAAAAAGAGAGAAGAGAACTCACTTTGAAAACTGTTGTAGCCTAAAAGCAATCATACAATATTTGGAAATTGGAAAAAAACAAATGCGTAATATTTATGAAAAAAACACAGTCCATCGCATTGATTTTCTTTGCCTCCAACCTTGTAAGAAATCTTGACAATATTTTAATAAGCTTTGTAATTATCATTTTCCAAATGTGAATCTGATTTGTTGTCATCAAATTGTTTGTTGAAGTGTAAGAGTAGCTTAATACTTCCATTATAGTGCAGTGAACACGAATATGAAACTTTGATCACGTACATAGTTACAATTGAGAATGATTGCAGTGTGGTTAACAACGAACGTGATCATTAGGACGCGCTGGTCAGTGGCAATATTTTAGACTTTATAATGTTTTAAGGCCCTGTATCAACTAAGTCAAAAAATATCGAATATTTTATTTCATTTATAAAAAAAAATAATATATGTAATTCTTTAGTGGCTGGTTTCATATACGTAAAAAAGAACTAGTTCTCAAAAAAGAAAGGATAATTTTAAGAAAATGGATTTTTTCTGTTCCTTTTTTTCATTCTAGAAATCATTTTTTTTCTTTTGAGAATTAATTCTTTTTTTTTTCATTGTAACCAGCCACTTACAGTGCATTAAAACATAATAATTCGCTTAAGAAATGTGATTTAATTCGTGCTATCCTTCATGTTTCAAAACGTATATTACGTACCTATGAAATTGTAACCATAATCAGTTGCATTATTTACTTTATGTTTAATTCACAAGCGAAAAATTGAATCCTGTGCCAAAGCTCTTATTTGGGTTGATATTAGGTGTTGAATTTTCCCCATGGTTGACCCAGGTTTTCTTGACATCACTATGAGTTGTCAAAAAACCTGGGTTTTCCAGTTCTCAAAAAACGCTAATCCACAAATCACCACACATCTCTGTCATTAAAAAAAAAATACATGCCCTTTGACAGCCCTCAAATCGCCACAGCAAAAAGCTAGGGTGAGTTGAGGGAAAACCTATTGCAAACCTCTGGCTCAAAAAACACTCAATTTGACATTCAGGGCGAATTCAGGTTTCTCAAAAAACGCTTTCTGGCGACCCTAGGGCAACCCCAGGGCTTCAACGAAAAAGCTATTAAAAGATAGGTATATATTATTAAAGCAGGAATTTTGTTTAACATATTTTAAGATGACTTTTTTAGTTTTTTTAAAACATTTTCATTATTTTTCTTTTGAATGAAGTAGCTTGACTGTGTGTGTTATCAAAAAATTTTAAATAATCTAAAATAATTTTCTGGGCCATTATTTCCCTAGTGCGAAAGTGGACTAAAAACCAAAACGTTTTTGTCTTATTGTTGTACAATAATATCTAAAGATTTGTTCATGCCATTAAAAACCGCATTGTTTAAACCCGTCTACAACTAAAAAGAGAGAAGAGAACTCACTTTGAAAACTGTTGTAGCCTAAAAGCAATCATACAATATTTGGAAATTGGAAAAAAACAAATGCGTAATATTTATGAAAAAAACACAGTCCATCGCATTGATTTTCTTTGCCTCCAACCTTGTAAGAAATCTTGACAATATTTTAATAAGCTTTGTAATTATCATTTTCCAAATGTGAATCTGATTTGTTGTCATCAAATTGTTTGTTGAAGTGTAAGAGTAGCTTAATACTTCCATTATAGTGCAGTGAACACGAATATGAAACTTTGATCACGAACATAGCTACAGTTGAGAATGATTGCAGTGTGGTTAACAACGAACGTGATCATTAGGACGCGCGCAATTTCAGCATCTGCTCGTCGTCGTCGTCGTCGTCGTCGTCATTTCATTTCTCAATTCTCAGTTCTCGGTTCCAGTTGGTGTTTGTGTTTGGACATTGAAGTGAACGCGTAAAAATTATATTTATCAAAGTGGAAAAAAGGTAAGTCGAAAACTTTTATTATTAATTTGTAGTTTCATTACGTTTACATTTGTATTCTTTTTTTTATCTCTTAATGAGAATAAATACTTACTTTCAGAAAACTTATAAAAGATTTCAACATACATAGTAATTATAATTACTTCGTCATTCGGCTTATGCTTAGCGCATCTTTATAAAATCTAGAATTCCAAATAAGAACTTGGAAAAGGTCGTCGTCAGTTGGTGTTTGGAGACAACAATTATAATAAAAAAAACAGTGGAAAAAGGGTAAGTCAGAAACTTAAAATATTAATTTTGAGTTTCATTTCATTCATAACACCTATGTACCATTTTAAGAAATGAAAATTATGGTCCCTATTAAGTGAAGCGAATCGAACGTTCGACTGGAAGCGAATGTTTTAGAAAAACTCATTCATTGGATTATTATCATAAAACTTCGTTCATTCTTTTGTCTGATATACTACCTTAGTGCATGTCCAGACGGGTTATGCTGTTAACACCTCGTGTCCAGACGTTGTTATAATTCCTCGCACACGTTCTCCATTTTGTGTTGGAAATTTTATTGAAAAAAGCATAACGTTATGAGCATAACCCGTCTGGACACTCCAAGTGTACTGCTTAGGCAGATAAATCTGATTTCATTTTGCGCATCGAGTCCCTTTCTTCCTCACCCCTTTTGCCCAGAAACGACCGATATAACGTTATGGGCATAACACGTGGACAGGGAGTTAAACGTTAAAAAAAAAAGTTTTCTTCAAAGATTTTGTTTCTACAACCTACAATAACGCTATAAAAGAAGCTCTCAAAAACATTCGCTTCCAATCGAACGTTCGATTCGCTACTCATGATAGGGACCTATATTTTTCTTGACAAAGCGATATCGTCAATAAATTTGTTTCATTTTATCAATTATCAATCGATTTCAATATAAGATTGTTTGGTATGTTTCATATACTCTGACCGTAACTTAGATGTCAAAATGATATTCATAAGAGATAATTGTCACAATTTTATAAAAATTAATAATTGCCTCATCTTATTTTCCCATATTTATTTGCTTTATAATTCTAGATCAATATTGATTTCGAAATTTTATTTCCGGGAAAACAAAGTCTTCTTATTGAAAAATGGGACAGTTTCAAATCAGCAAATCTACCGGTTTTCAATGACAAGATTCGAGATAAAAACTTTTTGTCAGTTAAACAAGAAAAAAATTTTAAGAGGTTTGTAAAAAAATCGATTTTATTTTTAACATTATGTAGATATGTATGGATATGGATATAAAATACATTTTCAATCTATTTTTAAGCCGAGTACAATTAACTTTCCGATATGAATGCATTTGAAATATGTGTTAACACACGGTTTTGATATATATATATAACTACCCAGTAATTTATATTGTATGAAACACCCAATCCAAATCTTAAATACCCTACTTCCAATAAATATTCCCAACCTCATACTATGTTTCTCACGAAAAAATGCAACACTTGCACTTCTTTCTCGATACTGTTTATATCTTTTCGTTGCAATAAAATCCACGATCCTATTACAATTCTTTTCCCGCAAAACTAAATTATTGATGAATTGCATTTATGTAAATTAGTATAAAAACTTATAATAAGTTAAGAATAAAGTCACTTATAATTCACATTCTTACTAATTGCTCCTTGCGACTGGTGCGGGGTAACAATAGAAAACAACCTTTTGACTTGTGAATTATAAGTGACTTTATTCTTAACTTATTTATGAGTTTTTATACTAATTTACATAAATGCAATTCATCAATAATTTAGTTTTGCGGGAAAAGAATTGTAATAGGATCGTGGATTTTATTGCAACGAAAAGATATAAACAGTATCGAGAAAGAAGTGCAAGTGTTGCATTTTTTTCGTGAGAAACATAGTATGAGGTTGGAAATGTGAATATTTATTGGAAGTAGGGTGTTTTAGATTTGGATTGGGTGTTTCATACAATATAAATTATAGGGAAATTATATATATATATCAAAACCGTGTGTCAACAATTGTAGTCGATTTTGAACGATCTTGTGGCATTTAAAGCCGGAAAGGGATCGTTCTATCTTTTGTATACTTTAAAATCACCAAATATTTATTTCATCTTTTTAGTATTTTTTGCTTTTGAAAATTGTTTAGATTCGTGTTTGTTTTACGAAAGCCAAGAGTAACATATTAATTATAGTTTTGATTTTTTTCAGATCCAGAAGATGTTTTAACTGTCAACCTGCTCCACGCCATCCTTCCGCCAACAACCCGACAAGCAGCGGTTCCAAGCGAAATAAAAAAAAAAATTTTTTAAGGCAACTATAAAGGACTCCCAGCAGTCATTGGTGGTTGAAGTAGGGGAAGCAAATGATTTCAACCCCACCATCGATAAAATTGCTACAAAGGTGAGGCAACAGGGGCAAAACTTACAGCCACTTATTATACAATGTAGATTTGATAAAACTTATATAGTTTACTTTAATGAAATTATATATAAATTTCAAAATTTTTTACCTGCGTTAGATACTTGCTTTAAAATTTTTTTTTACTCTTAATCTCAAATACACACATCAATGTAAATCTGTTTGGCTTTTCGTACAAAAATTTTTTTTTTTTCAAATTGAAACCTTAGAGAGAGTATGTATCCCCTGATGTTCTTATTCTTATCGAATCTTTAAAAAAATAAAATGTTTAAATGTCATTTATGTTTATGGTATTAAACGATGTAAAAAAGCTTATATGCGACTATAAAACAGTACATTACTTCAAACAAACAGATGATTATCAATGTTTTAGCTGTATGCAAGTATACAACCTTAAAAGTTTTAGAAGACATTTTGAACGATCATGTAAGAGCCTAAACTTAAACTCGTCTGATTCTCCGCCCTCGCTTAGTCAAAAGAACCATGTATTTTTTTAAAATAACTTTCAAAGTGATAATCTAGAAGAAAGGAAGAGTACTTATGAAGAATCTAATTTGTTTAAAACTGTAGAATCTTCTGCAATAAGCTTCCTCTGTAACTTGTATGGAAATGCTAATTTATCGCGTAAGATTGTAGAAGATATAATTAATGCATTGACAGAGGGATTATTTTCACTTATATTTAAAAAATCACATCCAGAGTTTTATTTCAACGCTTTTGAAATTTTAAAAGATTCTCAAAATTATTATATTTATATTATTAGTGAATTTCATTGGCCTCCTGTGTCTTTGCTTTCAAACCCTAATGGTAAAAATTTTATAATTTTAAAGTTTTTTTTGAATAATGTGTTTATATTTTATTTTATTCTTTAAGAACATTGTTTAAAATTTTAGAAAAAAAAAAAACAATAAAAAACAGTTAAATTAAATGAAAATCAACTTTTCATTTTACCTTTTTAGAGTTCACAGATTTTAAAGTAAGTATGAAACCAAAAAACTACTGAAGATATAGCGTTGTCAAGCAATCACAGTTGTAGTGGAAGAATAATGGAAACATTATAGTTCAAGCATGAACATTGTCGTTTGACAATGAAATAAGCATTGTTAAGCAATCACAGTTGTAGTAGGTGAACAATGAACGTAGTTAAGGAATGAAGGAAACATTATAGTTCAAGCATGAATATTGTCGTTTGACAATGAAATAAGCATTGTTAAGCAATCACAGTTGTAGTAGGTGAACAATGAACGTAGTTAAGGAATAACGGAAACATTATAGTTCAAGCATGAACATTGTCGTTTGACAATGAAATAAGCATTGTTAAGCAATCACAGTTGTAGTAGGTGAACAATGAACGTAGTTAAGGAATAACGGAAACATTATAGTTCAAGCATGAACATTGTCATTTGACTATGAACGTGTTTCTAAATAAACATATTCATTCAACAACGTACATGGCTAAACTATCACCAGAGTTGTTTATCCATCACGGTCATACTCAAAAATAATTTTTCAGAAGTACAACAGCCATGATAGCTTGAGTACGAAAATACTCAGTGTAACACAAATATTGTCAAAAAACTATTAGCCGTGATACATCGAATACGAAATCAACCCCGTTCATTGTAAAGTTTTGATAAAAGAATTTAAAAAAATTAATCACGCGATCATAGTGAAATCAAGCATGAGTCTTGGTTGACGCCAAATTAACCAAGGATATTGGTTGATATCACCAACGTTTTTCTTTCGGTGAATGCTTCACTATCCCAGAGTAACATAAATTTTAATTCATCCACATATTCCTGCATGAACAGGAGTCCTTACTAATATATAATAAGTGTGAAGAAGCTCTGTCTGTCCGTCATTCTATGTTACCATCTCCCGCCCAAACTAATAAACCGACTTAAATGAAATTTTTTACAAAGATTGTTCTGAACTTATAGACGGACATAGGCTGTTTTTTATTCGAATATTCCCACGGGAACCGGTCCTCACTATAGTTATAAATGCAAAAGTAGCTCTGTTAGTTCATTTTTCTATGTTACCATCTCCCGCTTAAACTAATGAACAGATTGAAAATAATTTTTGTACAAAGATTGTTCAGAACCTGAGGAAGGACACAGGCTTTATATTTTATTCCTTTATTCCCACGGGAACGGGAACGTATACGGGAACTTAGAAACTACAACATCGATCTCAAAAACTTTTCCACTGTTAGAATGCTACAGTATCCTAGAGTAACATAAACTTTAATTCATCCACATATTCCTACGGGAAACAGAGTCCTTACTAATATAATAAGTGTGAAAGAAGCTCTGTCTGTCCGTCGGTGTCGTTCTATGTTACCATCTCCCGCCCAAACTAATAAACTGATTTAAATGACATTTCATACAAAGATTGTTCAGAACCTGAGGAAGGACTATATATTTTTCCCTATATTCCCACGGGAGCAGGAACGTATACGGGAACCTTGACACTACAGCACCGATTTCAAAAACTCTTCCATCGTTGGAATGCTCCATAGTCCCCGAGCAACATTAACTTTTAATTATCCCCATATTCCTTACGGGAACGGTCACCATGTTTCCATGGGAACGGGAATCTTTATTAATATTATAAGTCCGATTTTAAATTTGTCTGTCCATTTCCCGTTGTTACCATTAACCGCGCAAACTATTGAACCTATTTATATGAATTTTGGTACAGAGACAGTCTATAGAAAACCTGAGGATGGACATATTATATGTTATGCAATTTGTTTTATCCCTGTATTCCCATGGGAACGGAAACTTAGAAAATACAGCACCCATTTCAAAAAAAGTCCACCGTTAGAATACTACACTATTCCCGAGTGATATAAAAGACTTTAAGTCATCCTCCGGAAACGGCCCTCATATTCCCACGGGAATGAAAGACTTTAGAAACATTATAAATCCGAAATTAATTCTGTCTGTCTGTTTTTCTTTGATTATATTTACCGCCCAAACTATTGAACCGAGTTATATGAATTTTGATACAGAGATAGTCTAGAACCCAAAGATGGACATCCTTACTAATATAACAAATCCAAAATTAACTCTGTCTTCCACCCAGAAAACTGATCCGATTTAAATGGAATTTAATTCAGAGATAGCCTAGAGCCTGAGGAAGGACATGAGCTTAATAAGTAATCCTTGAAACTGCTGGGTCAATAAAAGTTCTTTCACTGTGGGGTGATTTCTGTCAAACTGTCGAAAATACATTTGACCTGAGAAGAAATGTCTATCTCGATCTTCAAATAAATCGGGAATGGCTGTGTGAAGGGTCGATTTCGGCGCCGACTAATGAGATAGTTAACCATATAAACTAATAAAATATGTTTGACGTATTGGGCGATGTAGGCGAATGTCTATCAATAGACAACATTATGGACACTGAGCAAGTCACGTCATACCTTATAGAGTTTCTCAATTTCTTAGGATTATTATAAGTGGCAGCAAGTTGGTGTTCCAGTAATCCAATAATGAGTAATCCAGAATTGTAAACAGCTACAAATTACACACCTGAGATGCGGCACTATAAAAATTTTTAATTCCCACTGATTGGTCATTATAAATAATAGGCTCAGACGCTTTAAGTTGCGGGTGTTCGTTTAGAAAAAAATCTCATGGCAACTTTATGTGGCAGAATCACTTGTATCAATCCCACAAAACTTTTTTATTTAGCAAAAGATGGAAATAAACTTAAATAAAATAATATAACAATAGTTTACTTAAACGCATGAATGTGTCTTATTTGCAAAATAAGTAGACTTAATTAAGAATGCTTCCGAAAGTCACTATTCCACGCGGACGAAGTCGCGGGCACAGCTAGTGTATTTATAAATACGAAATTGGCTAAGGCTTGTCCAACTCTTTAGACACCGTCTAGCTGGACAGTTGTCTAAGGATGTCCTAAGCAAATTTTATAAATACGACTGTCTATGTTTAACAGGCATTTTCTGAAAAAATGAACTCAGTCAAAATTTTGCTTGGGGACGAAAAAAAAAAAAAAAAAACTGGCAACTAGACTATAGAAGTCCAATTTAAATAGTGTCGTTGGGAAGAAAAAGCTGGGCATATAGGTACTTAAAAAGTGAAAAGAGTCTTCTTTAGTTTTAAGACTGCATATTGAGCAGAATTGATTAAAACTTCCATTGTATGGGCTTCCATTGAAAAAGAGTATTTCACATCTTATTTTGAAAGTGAGGGATATTTCTCTGTAACTGTAGGTACACGTCGAATTAAAACTGAATTGAATGCTTAAGCTTTTTAAAAAAGAATAAAACTTTATTAAATTCAAGAATAAAAATATTACCGAGATCTCTTATGAGATCTTACCCGCTCGGTGTCAGACTTAAGATTAATTTTACAATCTTCTTAATACTATATCATCTCCAATTGAGTATGGTATTTATCTTATATCTATGAACAGACAATGATCGTGAGACAATATCGATCTTGTCCGTCGGATGTTTATGTTTATTTTAATAACTTTAAGAAGGTGTCGTATGACAAAGAAATGTGATGACTGATGAGTCTGCATATCGTTAACTCCCCTCTCACCCTGGAAGTGATCGTCCCGATCGCTCTTCTATTGCTTTCCTGGTTTCTTGTAAACATTTCAATGATGTCATTTCAAATATTTTTCGGTTTTCTTTTTCCTGTCTCAACTTGTATATTTTCAACAGTTTAATAACAATATAAATGCTAAGTACTAGAACAATATTCAAAGTTATACCATACAACATTGGATGTTCTTTCATATCTTTAATATAAGGTCTTATGAGGTCAATGTTGGAAAATTTTAGCTTTTCGTCACTTGATTCTAAATATTTCAAAATGTTTAATTCAATTGGTGAATTTAATTTCATGTGTTTCAGAATTTCTGTTCTCTTATTTTCATATCTCTTAGAATTAATAGTTACGTTATTCTTAAAATGGATAAGATATATACCTATGTATAGTTTTTCATTTATTGTGGTTTTTCCACTTACAAAAATAATACCGTCTTTAATTATTTTGACCTCTGGATTATTTTCTTTTACTTTGTGACAATCTGCTTTCTTATTATTCAACAAATTCGTTAGGCAATTAGTTTCATTATTCACTCTACAATATATATCATTTAATTCTTTAATGCAATTTGCCATTTTATATTTTTCTTTATATAACACAACTTGATTGGGTAATGATAGTTTTCCATCACCAACATTTATACTTTCAACAATATATTTTTTATTTATTTCCGTAACTAGCGGATATTCAATATAAATTAAAATTAAATCTTTATTCTGAATTATCTTAAAGTCAGATGCATCTAACACATCAGCTATCGAAATTGGTAAAGTTTCAGTATTGATTATTTTATTCAAATCATTCATATTTAAAATTACGGTATTCAAAATTTCATTCTTACTCAAATTAATGGCGTTTATTATTTCACGTAAGTCCTCTATTATCAGTCGTAATACTAAATCGTCCTCTTTGTCTATTTCGTTATCTTCTGCTGCTAGTTTCTCTATAGCCTTAAATATCTGTGAGTTGGTCTGGTATTGTTTATTATTTGATTCTATTAACTCTTGCAACTTTGTTTCAATTCTAACTTTGTCGTCGTGATCTGGACTTCCAGATATCCATTTCCATAATGTGCCAATTTCATTAATACCTCTTTTGGATCTGTTTCTTATCGTCAATTGCTCTAGCAATCTGTCTGCCGTTTCCAGATTTCTAAGTTCTAACTTGGTCAGTCGAGTATTTTTTCCTTTTATGTTATTAATTACATGATACAATTCTCCTGTATCTTCGTATAATGCAGCAGGTCCGTCCTCTATTAGAATGTATTCCTCTGAACTATAATTAGTTATCTGCACTTGTGCAGATGTTGTGGCTAGCAATGCCAAAAATCTCAAAACTGTACTTATATACATCTGAAATTTAATACAAATAATATTTTATTTCTTTATGTTGTCTTTATGTATAATCCTGTCTTTACTGTCAACTACAACCCTTCCTCTATCCTCTTTAACAATTCGCTTTTTAAATAAAGGTTTAACTTTACCTTTCCTACGTGTTGATTTTTCGTGTATCTTTTGTCCTGGCCTAAACTCAATTTCAGTTCTATTTTTATTGAAATAAGAAAGATCTTTTTCTTGTTTTGTTTTCAATACATCTGTAAGAGATTTAAACTTTTCAAAGTTATGGAAGACCTCTAATGGTTGTTGATTCGTTACTGAGTGAATAGATTCATTATATTTCTTTACCACAAACGGCATAATAAATTTTGTGTCTGCATGAATTTCTGTTTTCGTAATGCGTATTAGTTCTGTTAGTGTGCTATGTACTCTTTCAATCATTCCGTTGGTTTTGCTATGATTCGGAGCTACCTTTTCGTGTTTGACCCCAAATTTTTCTAATTCTAATTCTGCCGTCGGAGTACAGAATGTTCTCTCATTGTCTGTTACCAAAACTTCTACTTTCCCAAACACTGGTAGTGTTTCAATTAGTTTTTCCTTAGCGTCTATTTTACTGTCGATATGTCTAACTATTAAAAATTTTGAAAAAGAGTCTATCATAGTCAAAAATTGATCGTTGTCAATGTAGTATAGGTCTGCATGTATGCGTTCCCCCCCTTTCTTTGGAATTGGAGCCTCTCCAATCTTATATCTCACAGGATGTCTGTCATATTTGTTTTCCTTACAAACAGAACAGTCTTTCGCATAATCAAGTAATTGCTTAAAACATTCGGGCCAGTAACATTTAGCTGAAATTTGTTTAAAATTTTCTCTAGAGTCTCTATGTGCTCTATTATGTTCCTCTTTCATAATGGTTATTTGCATGTCTTTGTCTGTTATGTCTTCTACAAGATTTGAAACGTACGCAAACTGTGTTGTTGGGTATTCGTTTAGTAATTTGTCTTTAATCTTAAATAGAGTCTCTTCTGTTGAATATATTGCGTTTATTCCCTTCCTAATTATTTCTTTCAATTTAGTGAAAACGTCATCATCTTTGTATTTAATAGTATGCCTCCAATATCCTTTATGAATTTGTTCACTATTTATATTATTGGAATCTCCTTCTTCTATAATTAATTGATTTCTGAATCGATTGATTATTCCACCTAACCTTCTAATTTCTTCTCTTGGGCTGCTGTGAGTACTATGTACTGTAGCTAAATCTTCACTATTTTCCATTATATTTATTTCTTGACGACTTAATGCATCTGCTACAACATTTTCCTTACCTGGTTTATAATTTATTATTAGTGCATATTCTTCTATAAATGCTTTCCATCTCTTCAATTTCGTATTAGGGTTTTTATCAGATACAGCAAAGCTCAATGGTTGATGGTCCGTGTATATGCGAATTCCAGTTTGGCCATATAGATAATTTCTCAAATTTTTCAGACTCCATACTATTGCTAACAATTCCTTTTCATTGGTAGCATAATTTTGTTCACTTGCAGATAACGTCCTACTTACAAAGGTTATTGGCTTATTGTCTTGGCTTGGTACTGCACCTATGGCTGAGTTACTTGCATCAGTTGTTAAATCAAATGGTTTATCGAAATCCGGTTGATTTAACGTAATTTCTTCTGTAAGCTTATCCTTTAATACCTGTAACGCTTTTTTGCCTTCTGAATCTAATTCAATATTTATCCTCTTACTGTTTATTTTTTCGTTTCCCCGTAAATACTTTGTTAACCCTTTGCTTATCATTGCATAATTTCGGATAAATTTCCTATAATAACCTGATAGTCCAAGAAAACTTCTCAATTGACGTAAAGTCTGTGGTTCGGGATATTCCCTAATTGTTTTTACTTTATCTGGATGGGTTTTTATGTGGTTATAGGATACAACATATCCTAAGAAATCCACCTCTTCCATAAAGTACTTACTCTTTTCACTGCTAATTCTCATGTTAGCTTCTGAAAGTGCTTTAATTATTATTTCAATGTGATGTAAGTGTTCATCATGTGTTCCTGAAAATATTATAACATCATCTAGATAAACATGACAGAATTTCCCGATGTATTCTCGGAGAATGTCATCCATAGCTCTTTGAAATATGGCTGGAGCGTTTTTAAGCCCAAATGGCATACGATTAAATTCGTACTTCCCGTTGTTGACTGAAAATGCAGTCTTCGGTCTATCTTTTTCATTAACAAGGATTTGATGAAATCCTGATTGTAAATCTAAAGTAGAGAAAAATTTTGACTTGCCTAAATTATATAAAATTACTGAGGTTTCTGCCATGGGATATTTATCAGACTTCGTAAAAGAATTTAATTTCTTGTAATCAATTACCATTCGTAGTTTCTTTGTGCCATCTTCATTGAAACCTTTTTTATCTACCACCCAAACTGGACTGTTATACGCGCTTCGACTTGGTTTTATAATATCGTTTTCTAATAAATTTTGTATTTCTTTATTAATAAACGCGGAAGCAGATTGCGGATATGGGTATGCTCTTTGCCAAACTGGTTCTTCATTTACAGTATTTATATTACATTTAACATTTGTATTATACGGTAAGTAGTTTGGTCTTTCCGTAAAAATTCCTTGATATTTCCTTAAAATTTCCTTCAATCTATCCTGGTATTCCACCTGCATATGGGTGTTTATTTGAAGACTGTTAACTAATTTATCATTATATATCAGAGGTACTTTGCCTCCATTGAATTCCAAAAAACTGTCTGCTATATTTATTTTGCAATTAGATTGTCTTAACGTATTTATGCCTATTATAGCATCATAGTCTTTTAATTCTTTTAGCTCATAAAAAATTTCCCAATTTCCAAATATGTTTATTAACTGGTACGTATCTATGATACTACTACCATGAACACTTTTTACTTTATTACTTGCTTTCAATTTCTTACACTTATTTATATCTGGTTTAACATAATTATGTGTCGCACCCGTATCTATTAATATTTTGTACACTTGACCTGTCGTTTTATTTGTTCGTATAATTGTAGGCAGGTCGTACCTCATTCTAAAAAAGAATCTCGTTCATTAAGATGATTTATTCTTGGTGTTTTTGTTAAAGGCTGCTGATTGCTATTAGGCCTATCTCGTTTAAACGGATTGTTGTTGGTGCGAATCTCATTATTGAATCTCTGATCCCTATATTGATTTAAAGGTATGTTTCTCTGAAAATTATTATTTCTCTCCGGTCTGAAATTACCGCTTCCCTGATCTATTCTCTGTTGCTGTTCATTATTCCAAATTCTTTGTTGTGGAGCCACATGGTGTCTCTGTGACGAATTCGCAAATGGTCTTTTAAAATTTTGGAAATTCGTTGGCCTTGGTGGTAAAATACCAAGAGATCTGTTTTGTACCTGTTGATTCTGATTCATAAGTCTCGTATTTTGATTCATTTGAATTTCTTGTGCTCTAGCTAGAGCATTTGGGATATCCCCTGGGTTTAGTGCGAACACCAAGTTGCTCATTGGCTGGTTGAGCCCAGTAATAAAAACCCTTAGTGCATTCTGTCTTGCCACTTCCAGTAGAACTCTTGTTTCTGCCGTTTTTGGCCCATAACTCATCATAGTTTTGTTTGTTATTAAAGTCAATAATCTGTTAACTTGGTCACAAAATTCCTCCAACGTCTGTCGTCCCTGTTTTGCGTTAGTTAGTTCCGTTTGTAACATATGGATCGGTCTTTTGTCCTCATATGTTACGTCTAGTCTTGCTAATATAGCACTGGGATGAAGTGGAGTCCCGTGTGATGTTAATACATCATTAGCTTTCCCTACAATTTTGTTTCGTAAAATATTCACCGCTGTGAAATAACTCAAACTACCTATGCAGTGTTCATATGCCTGCATGCAATGTACTGCGGATGTGCGCCAACTAATGTAGTTGTCGCCATCGAATTTTTGAAGACTTTTGACTAGATCTAATCCTTCCTTTGTATCGTTTGATGGATCTATTTCTACATCTTTATATGGGACTATATTATCCGTGGGTAACAGTCTACCCAAAGCTGTTGTTAACTCCGTTATTCTTATTTGTAGATCCCTAGTCTGCTCAGTGACCGCCATAGCAATCATTGACCCTACCTGCTCTACCGATAGTGCCATTTTCTTATCTTGTTATTATAATAAAAAAAAAATTTAAACTTGCCTAATTTAGGTATATGTACGTGTATATAAATATATATGTCCTAATATAAAAAATATACTTATAAAAATGTTACTTGTGTTACTTTGTTGCTCCCTGTTGTTCCTCGTTCTAATTGATTTATCCTCTGCACGGCTTCTAGTAGGTTGTTTTTCTTCAGCTTAGGTTTTTTTTTTTTAACACTTTTTATCTAGTTTCGGCTAGATAGCAACCTTTCAGCTTAGTTCTTTTTCTTTTTAATTTTTAAACACTTTTTATCTAGTTTCGGCTAGATAGCAACCGCATGAGAGGTGGGCAATGTTTGTTAATAGTTAACAATTTTATTTTTTTGTTTGATTTCACTCCTTCTTTCTTTATTATATTCACTTCAACACATTTTTCTTTTTTTTTCTCTTTTTGTTTTGGATTTTTCGCTTATAATTTTTTTTATTTCACTCTTTCTTTCTATTATATTCACTTCAACACAATTTTTTTCTTCTCTTTTTGTTTGAATTTTCCGCTTCTAATTTTTTTTTTAATTTCACTCTTTCTTTCTATTATATTCACTTCAACACATTTTTTTTCTTCTCTTTTTGTTTGAATTTTCCGCTTCTAATTTTTTTTTAATTTCACTCTTTCTTTCTATTATATTCACTTCAACACAATTTTTTTTCTCTTTTTGTTTTGAATTTTTCGCTCTATGAGCGTATGTCTTCTGATCTTTTTTCACTTCACTTGCCTCCCAGTGTTTTATGTTGGGTAGGTCTTTTTTGTTTACCGGTTCACTTGCGATAGATAAAACTATCTTTTCCTCTTTTACGGAATTTTCACTTTACGCGAAACAAGTGTTCCTGCTCTTCGGGCGCCAATTAAAACTGAATTGAATGCTTAAGCTTTTTAAAAAAGAATAAAACTTTATTAAATTCAAGAATAAAAATATTACCGAGATCTCTTATGAGATCTTACCCGCTCGATGTCAGACTTAAGATTAATTTTACAATCTTCTTAATACTATGTCATCTCCAATTGAGTATGGTATTTATCTTATATCTATGAACAGACAATGATCGTGAGACAATATCGATCTTGTCCGTCGGATGTTTATGTTTATTTTAATAACTTTAAGAAGGTGTCGTATGACAAAGAAATGTGATGACTGATGAGTCTGCATATCGTTAACTCGTCGCGTAAATATTTCATCTCTAGCAAATTAGTGTTAAGCTGTGAATTCTACTCTCAGAGTTGCGAGCTGTTACTGAGAAATCATCACGTACTGAATCTTCATACTTTTGTATTATTCTGTAGAGCTGGTTTTTACAAGATTTAAGTTATCTACACTCATTACGATTTCTTCATCACAGATAGCTCCCAAATGTTTCCATTTGGCCAGCCACCAATCTTCATTCCTCAATTCGTACATCAGCATCTTTCTGGTTAGGCGAGTATCTGCCTGGGAGAGAACTTTAAAAAAAATAGTCGGCTTGCAGTTTTAGTGTGTAAGTAAACAGTTTAGGGAGTCCAGATTCGAGATGAATGGCGTAACTTATAGTATTAAGTGGTAACTTGAACAGTTTCTTTAAAAAGTTTCTTTGTAGTTTTCCGATGGTTTCGTATTCATCCCTACCCCAGATCTGCGCCGCATAACATAGTTTACTTTACTACAGCATCAAAAACTTTGTACTTAGCTGATAAACTAATTCGGCTATTCAGGAAGATGTTGTTCCATGCTACATTCAAAAGGCTTTGAGATGTCTTCGACTTATCTTGAAGGTGTGAGCTGAAATCTATGTTACGAGTTAGTTTCACTCCCAAATACTTATACTCGCCTACAATATCCAAACTAGGTCCAATTGTTTCGGGTTTGGGTTCTAGTGAAACGGTCAAATACCATTATATTAGATTTGTTGATGTTAATAACAAGACCCCATTCTTGACAATAGTCTGACAGACGATTGATCATGAGTTGAAGATTTTCTGGAGACTCTGGCAGTATGACCAGATTATGTACATTAGTACATACATTAATTCTTGAGCCGTTAACTCCATTATTGTTTCGAACCAGTCAGATAGTGTTGATCCGTCCCACACAACTGCTCTTCACTCCGCATAAAGTCTTTGGATAACGTTGATGGATTTCGTTGATATAGCAATTCTTGAAAGTTTATAAATGAGGGCTACCGCGAATAACTCATGAAGAGATAATTAACGTGTTGAAGAATTTAAAAGATGGCAAGGCAGCAGGCTCCGATGGAATACCTGTTGAGTTCTATAAGTATAAGTACGTTACCTTTGAACTTATAAATAAGGTCAATTATTCTTTCAACCGAATCTTGGAACTTGGAACCGTACCACAAGAGTTTAAAGAATCGTTAATATTTCCAATTCACAAAAAAGGAAGCACGCAAAATCCGGAGAACTATCGGGGGATAAGTTTTCTTAATGCTTCGTATAAAATATTTACAGCAATTTTTCAACAGAGGCTCAATACGTGGATCAACCAAAACCATGGTTTCAGGACGGGGTACTCTACGGTCGATCATAGTTTTGTGCTAAAAAGCATTGGGGAATCTTTCCTTCAAAACAGAAAAAAACTTTACAGCTTCTTTATCGATTTCAAAGCAGCGTTTGATGCGGTGGATAGGCAAGCGCTTATCTACAAGCTCTATGGACTTGGGATGTCCACAAAGTTTGGAAAAGTTTTAGAAAATCTGTATAAGGAAACTAAGGCAGCAGTTTGGAATGGAGAACAATTATCCGAATGGTTTCAAACGGAGTCTGGCGTTCCACAAGGGTGTGCACTGAGCCCTCTCTTATTTGCGCTTTTTATAGAGGATCTAACGGATTGCATTTCCGGAGGTGTAGAATTTGCGGGAACAATTATAAAGGCCCTCTTTTACGCTGACGACATAGTACTACTATCTACCTCACCCCAATCGCTTCAATTGATGATCAATCAACTGCATAGGTACTGCACAGCGTGGAATCTTCAAGTTAACTTAAGCAAATCAAAGATAATGATTTTCAGAAATGGTGGAGGAAGAAATAGCCAAATCGAAAGATGGTTCTACAATTCAACACCTATTGAAGTCGTGAACGAATTTTAATACCTAGGAGTGTGCTTGACCAAAAACCTAAGCATGGAAAAGCATCTGAGTGAACAACTAGTTAAGGCAAAGAGAGTTGGAGCCACGTTGGAAAAGTGTTTCTCTAACAGAAGTATAGCTCAAAGTTGTAAATTCCGTGTGTTTGAAGCAGTTGCTGAATCTATTATATTCTCTGCGTCACAGGTACCTGCTCAGGTTCTACATTAAAAGGATATATTCCCAAGAAAGCTGCCTCATACGTAGTCAACCGAAAATACAGTTGGTATGCGGAATGGAACGAGCTCGCGCAATGGTGTGGTATGGAGCTAGACTTGCACATTGAAAATGTCAGCGTATGGAAAGGTCAACTTTATAAGTTAATAGCAATGGTTGATGAAAAGCTTAGAGAGAAATACATCGAAGATGCCACCAGCTCAGTACACCGAGTTATTTACAGTCGCCTATGCCATAACCTAGGACAAAGAAACTATTTCAGAGACCAGAACAGTGTGGAGCATATCTCGATGATGGTGAGACTACGTGCAGAACTTCTACATTTGAATTATATGCAACATAGAGAGGGCTTTCCCAGCTTATGCAGTCTGTGTAATCGGGGGGAAAGAGAAGATATTTTCCATTTTCTAGGAAAATGCCCGGTTTTAATGGAAACTAGGAGCTTCTTCTTAGGCTTTTTTTTTTATAATAAGCGCGCAGATCAAGGGGTTATGAATACCCTTATAATGTTATAGAACACAGTGCAAGCATTTCAGAAAATAGGAGAGGATTTGAAAGGAGACACCGATGCACGTTGCTTTTGAATCTTTGTAAATCGTAATGAAGGGGAAATACAGAGCCAGGTAAACATTCCACATTCGGGTGGTGCGACTAAAATAAGAATCTCTATACTTGACTGTACGCCCGAAGTTGGGCTCAAGGTAGAACTGATGAGCATTCCTAGCGAGGCGAGTGTTGCGGCTAGGGGGAGGAATGCAACTGGCTATTTCACTAGAGCACTGTTTTTGAGAAAAACGATAAAAGAGAGAGGCAATTGAACAACCACCTATCAATTTGAACGCTCTATTTTGTACCCTATCAAGGAGGTGCAAAGATGTTTGAGAAGCACCTGACCAGATATGGGAGTTATACTCCACTTTTGGGCGTTTGAATGCCTTATAAATTGTAGCCAGATCAGAAGGGATGAAGAACTTCCTGCATCGTCTCAAGAAACCTAAGCATTTAGCAGCGTTTTTGGCGACTTCAAATATGTGGTCATTCCAACGAAGATCATCGTTTACACATACCAGGTACTGACAGCTTTTCGGTTTCTTCGATGCAGGTACCATTCATGAATAATGGCAATGGGGGAATGTTTAGCTTCAACGACAAGAGACAGCATTGAGTTTTCGAAGCATTGAATTCTACTCGGTTCATAAGACCCCATGCAACAATGCCGTCAAGGTCAGAATTCAATGAGCTTATCATACGCAACCGTTCCAGTTCCACATCTGAAGAGCAGGGACGTGAATTTGGAAACGAATATGAAAAGCTGAGGGTCGAGTCGTCAGCAAAACAGTTAAGCGGATTAGAAGTTTCAAACAAGAGATCATTAATGAAAATGAGGAAGAGAGTCGGAGACAAAACGGAGCCCTGGGGTACACCAGCATTTATAAAAAGGGTTTCAGACTTGAAGCCATCCAATACAACTTGTATTGAACGGTCGGAAAGGTAGTTTCTAATCCAACGAAGAAGAGACTCATCGATACCAAAAGCACGCATTTTCGATAAAAGAGCCTGATGCCAAACTCTATCAAATTCTTTAGAAATATCAAGCGCAATAATCTTACTTTCTCCAAAACAATGTAAATATTGGATCCACTTTTCGGTGAGATAAGCCATCAAATCACCAGTGGATCGTTTGCTACGAAAGCCGTACTGACGGTCATTAAGAAGCTTTCGTTCTTCAAGATATTTCATTAGTTGACGGTTTATCAACGTTTCCATGACCTTGGAAAGAAGGGACGTAAGTGCAATTGGACGGTAATTGGAGGGGGAGGAAGATTCGCCTTTTTTATGGACCGGCTGGACAAATGCAGTTTTCCATCTGCTCGCAAAAATCCCAGCAGAATAGGAAAGATGGAAAAGTTTACGCAGTGGCTTTGCCAGCGTAGAAGAACACCTCTTCAGAATAACGGCGGGGATACCATCTGGACCAGCGGATTTAAGTATGTTGAGATCTTTGAGGACTCTCGCAACCGAGCGAGTTCGAAAAAATATCTGTCATCAAAGAATTTGCAGACTCGAGCTCAGGTGGAGCCAATATGCTATGAGGAAGTGTCGAGTTGGCAGCAAATTGAGCTGTCAGCAAATTGGCTTTGTCGATGGAGCTGACATACGGAGAGTCATTGAAGACGAGCGTTGGGACCGATGACGTGGTCGAGTTCTTAATGTTCTTAACAAAAGACCAAAAATGTTTGCTTCCTTTTAGACACAACAGTATTTTTTGCCTTACTTTATGGTCATGCAAAAACTTATCTTTTTTTATATGAGCATTACAGATATTTCTGGCCCGTTTAAACAAATCTCGGTTTTCTACTGTAGGGTTGTCTTTAAATTTTCGAAAACTACTTTCTCTATCCTTAATCGCCTCTTTACAGCTTAAATCAAACCACGAATTCTCTTTGGGGATGATACTTTTTGTTCTGTAAGGGACAAAATTTCTCATGCCGTTGAGAATTACGTTAGATATTATATCAGCTGAAGCATCAACGTTTCCGTCGAGAAAGCACAATGACCAATTAAAACTTCGAAAGAAATTATTCAGACCGTCCCAATTGGCTTTCTCATATTGCCACACAGTTCTTTTAGGGACTTTATCTTTTTTTACCGTGACGGAAAGCGAAAAATCTACCGATATGACACAATGGTCCGATTTGCCTAAGGGAGATGATACTACAACCCTGTATTTTTCGGGATGAGATGTAAGAAATAAGTCAAGAGTGTTGGCTGCAGGGCCTTCAATATCAGGAGTCAAGTTGAGTTAATTCGTTAAACTCAGCGAACATCTCAACACATTTTCCTTCGGGTGTTGTCTGGCCAGAATGTCGAAGCCAACCAGAATTGTGTACATTTAAATCGCCCGCAATTGCGATTTCAGTGTGAGGATACAGGGAAAAAATTCTTATTATGGAGTCAGATAGCGCATCAAACTCGTTAGAGGTTGAATTGCTATCTAAATTGGGGCTTACGGACGGTGAATTTAAACCACATGAAATTAAAGTTCGTATTAGAACACAGGCCGTATTGTGGTAGAAGCTGGTAAGCAATATCATTCCGAACAGGAATGGTGCAGGAGGGAGATGAAGGAAAGCACTAGTGTTTGGTCTATTTTTTATATATATATATATAAGTTATATACGCTCCGAAATGCACTCCAGCAACAGAGGCAAATCTTCAACATGATAAGAATGACATCATGTTCAACAAGCCAAAATAAAAGATAACACAGCACATGCAGCTGTAACAATAAAGATAACACAGCACATGCAGCTGTAACAATAAAGATAACACAGCACATGCAGCTGTAACAATAAAGATAACGAAACTGTAGATATAAATAGCACCTAGATAAAATATTGTTAGTCAGAATTAAGAAAGTCTTCAGTCTACGAGGTACTCTCGTTACAAGACTAAATAAATAAGTTTTGAGAAAATAAAAACTCTTAGTTTCATTAAAAACAAAACTGGCGCAGTCGGTAGGATAGAGTTAAATTGATTCTATCCTAAAAAAATCTACAATCCGTTCCGGTACAGTGAATTTAATTTTCTAATAAAAGTTTTCCTGCGAAAAAGTTTGAACGAATATTTGAATTAATAACAAAATCGGAACCGCGACATCCTTAATTATTTCAGTGAAAAACCGTACCAACATTGACGGAAAACATTTAAATAATTTAAATCAATTCAGTGAACTAGAAACAGAATCCTTAACGAAAATAAAGATTTTAAATCTGGTCAGTGAATCCTGATTAGTCCATGACTCAACCAACGCATATGGTGTATGTCAGAAAGTCCATAGAGGAAAACTAATCAAAACAAACATTAGATTAAGTGAAAATAGAAATTGCAAATAAAGAAGAAAATAAATACGAAAATAAATCGTGTGAGTAGAAAAATAAAAAGAAAAAGTGACCAGTATAAAAATAGAAGAAAAGGGCAGCATCCGAGCCCCGACTTAAGAAGAGTAGATGTCCAGAAAATTTAAGAAGTGGATTAAAACTAGCTACAGACATACTGACGAAGAATCATTATCAGGAGAAGAAGCAGATCAACATTTAAACAACATAAGAAACCAGGAAATACCTGAGCACATCAGTAAGAATAATTGTAAGCTAGAAAATAATAAATTTGAAGATTTTGAAAACAATAAATTAAAAATTAATATTGAAAATAATTTTGGTGAAAAAACTATAGCAGAAAATAAAAATAAAAGTGAGTTGAAATTAGAAATCAGTTACCAGAATACTAACAAAATGTCCTTAGCTACAGCCAAGAAGAGCTTAACGCTCGACCCTCTGAAATATATAGAGAAGTTAAGTCCTTTCGATGGGAGGACAGAAGATTTATACACATTTCTTACAAATGTTGACGGAATTATTCCAATCTTGAATGAGTATGATAATCAGAGCCAAATCATGTGCATTAATATCCTTAAATCGAAGTTCATAGGAAAAGCTAAACTCTGCATTGAGATACATCCTCACTTACAGAAATGGACCGACATCAAAGCGATGTTGATCTCTAATTTTGGCGGCTTTAAAAATAGCATTCAGTTGTATGAAGAACTTAGACAGATATGTTTTAGAGGAAATATCCTTAGATTTTATAATGACATTCAAAAAACACTTTGCGATCTTAATCAAAAAAGTGTACAAGAAGATAAAACACATGAAGTAAATAATAATAATTTAACGGCTTTAAATATTTTTAAAGAAAAACTACCAGTACATATGCGTACCATCCTTTTTGCTCTCAAGCCTACCAGCTTACAAGAAGCTTTACATCAGCTATCTGAAGCTGGTTTTGTTAATACAAATCCTATTGATGAGAGCCAACAAAAACGTCAGATGAATAATAGAAACTTTCAACCTAAACTTTACATCCCACAACAGTATAGTAATAATTCTTTTAGACCTCAGAATAATTTTCAGACTAACTCCCAGAATAATTCTCAGAATAACTCAGGACAATTAAGAAATAATTTTAGTAACAACTTTAGACAGAACAATTTTAGACCACCCTACAATCACTTCAGTAATCAAAATAACTTTAGACCCCCATTTCAAAATAATCGTAACCCTAATAGAAACTATAATAATCAAGGGAATGAGCCCATGGAAGTCGATCCAGGCTCGAGCCAATTCAGGAGGAATCCTAACCTAAGCAATAGGCAGGTAAACTACAATAGAAATGTAAGCCCAAAAACTGATCCTGCGGGATACGTAGAAACAAATACTAATATTAATAATAACCCTGCGGGATATCCAAAAACAAATAATGAAACAGAAAATTTTCAAATACCAGCCTCGGATTGCCTTTTGTTCGGATAGAAAAAGCAGGCAGGATATTAAGAATGCTAATCGACACAGGAGCGACGAATAGTATATTAAACTAGAAAGACGCTCCTCAAAATCTAATTAAAATACGAACAGAACCATTAAAAATTAATACCGTAGGAAACCCAATCTTAGTTGAAAAAGAAGTACTCTTACCAAAAGAAAAATTCATTTGGAAAGTTACTGAAGACTGTTTATTTCAGTTAATGACTTTCAGTCAGAGCTTTAACGGCATCATTGGCAACAACATTCTTATACCAAACAATGGAAAAATTGACTATGCAACTAAGATATTAGAACTAAACGGAACTAAAATACCAATCTTTTTTGATGAAACAGATGAACGTGATTATTCCATGGAGATAAATCACTTAAATGGCTTAACGCCTCACGACACTATTTTCGACGAATTTGAAAAGAAAAATATAGACCACATGAATTCAGAAGAGAAAAAAATTCTATTTCAAACTTTAAACGAATATTCAAACGTATTCTTCCACAAAGGCGATGATCTCTCTTTTACATCACACGTTAAGCATAAGATACCAGTACAGGATAATTCTCCTATTTTTACTAGAATCTATAGATATCCCGAAGTACACAAAAATGAAGTAAACAACCAGATTCAAGAACTATTGGATCAAGGTATCATTAAACATTCAACTTCTCCCTATAATGCTCCGATTTGGGTTGTAGGTACCTAAGAAAATAGATAAGATGGGAAATAAAGAATGGAGAATAGTAATAGACTATAGAAAACTAAACAAGATAACAAAAGAAGATAAATTCCCGATCCCACTCATAGATGATATTTTAGATAAGATGGGACGAGCAAACTATTTTTCCACACTAGACCTTACGAAAGGTTTTTACCAAATTGAAATTGATCCCGAAGACCGAGAAAAAACAGCCTTCAGTACTTTATCAGGTCATTACGAATGGATGCGTATGCTATTCGGTTTAAAAAATGCACCCGCAACATTTCAGCGGAGATGAATGAAGTTTTAGGCGATTACATTGGCAAAATATGCTACGTATACCTAGACGACATTATTATTTTCTCAGCTTCCCTTCAAGAGCATACACACCACTTAAAATTAATATTTGAAAGATTACGAAAAGTTAATCTTAAAGTTTCACTAAACAAATGCAATTTTCTTAAAAAAGAAAGTGAATTTTTAGGTCATATAGTCACACCAGAAGGCATAAAACCAAACCCATCTAAAATTCAAACAATTAAAGATTTTCCCCTTCCAACTACGATTAAAGAAATACAATCATTTTTAGGTCTTACCGGTTACTATCGCAAGTTCATAGAAGACTATGCAAAGATAATAAAACCTATGACCTTGTACCTGAAGAAAGATTCTAAAATTGATTTAAAAAATTAAAAATACATTGGCGCGTTCAATAATTTAAAAATAGCTTTGCAAGATACATTGATAAACAGACACCCAGATTTTACAAAAGAATTCACACTGACAACCGATGCTAGCAACTTCGCTATCGGTGCAGTCCTAAGTCAATCCCACGGACCATTATCTTTTGCTTCACGCACTTTGAATAAACATGAGTGTAATTACTCAACCATAGAGAAGGAACTTTTAGCTATCGTTTGGGCCACCAAACAGTTTAGACATTACCTTTACGGTAGAAAATTCAAAATATTAACAGACCATAGGCCTCTAGTTTGGCTCCAAAACTTAAAAGAACCTAATTCAAAATTACAACGATGGAAGATTAAACTCGAAGAATACGACTTCGATATCGAATACATCCAAGGCAAGGAAAATAAAGTCGCTGATGCTTTGTCAAGAATTAAAACTGAACAGATAAACGCATTTGAAGAAGATCTCGTGAGTACCCAGCATAGCAATGAATCAGACAGTTCAAATCTTATCCCAATAACAGATAAACCCCTCAATATGTTTGAACGCCAAATAATTGTTAAAACAACAAGGGTAGATTCCCGAGAAATAACATTCCCATACGTAGGAAAAAAACAAATAGTAATTACAAGAAAGAATTTTACCTCTAAAGACTTTGAACAAATAATTTTAGAATGCGACATAGGAAAACCTAACGCAATATTTTTTGATAATGATGACTTACCACTAAATAGATACGAACCAAACGATGAGTTATTTCTAAAATTCCAAGAATACTGGAAGCAACACCATTACAAACAAAAACTATACAGAACCATGTCCAACTTAACGAACTTACATTCCCCAGAAACTGAAGAAATAATTAATAACACTCACAAAAAATACAATCACATCGGTATAGAAAAGACGTACTTAGAAATCATTAGAACCTATTATACACCAAATCTTAGAGAAAAAATAAATAAAATAATCAATAATTGTGAAACTTGCAATCTTAAAATAGAAAGAAATCCACTAAAACTCCCATATGAAAAAACTCCAACACCAACAGGTCCCCACATACATTATCACATGGACATTTGGCCCATTCCTAGAAATGGAAACTACCTAACATGCATTGATAAATTCTCTAAATTTATCGCATTAGAAAGACTAGAAACAAAAACCCAAGCTGACGTATTAACAGCAATGACAAAGATATTCATTTGCTTAGGTTATCCAAAAGTCTTAACGACCGATAACGATAGATCTTTTCTTTCATATACAATACAACAATATCTCAAAGATAACGATATAATGAATCATATAACCACGCCTTATCGCCACACAGGCAACTCAGACATAGAACGTCTACATTCCACTCTAAACGAGCACATTCGACTTTTTGAAAAACAAAAACCAAATTTAGTCGATAATGTAACACGTACCATAGAGGTTTATAATAACACTATTCATTTGACTACACGGGAAAAACCAAGTGATATACATTTTGGTAGAACAGACAATAAAATTGTATTTGAAAGAATTGAAAGTACTAAAGAAAAAGTTTTAAATAAAATTAATAAAAACAGAAAAGATACGGAGATAGATCCTAATTTTACAAAAATAAATAATCCAGAACGATACGACAAGTTGAAGACAAAACACAAAAAGGTGAAAGTGTTAGAAATTAATAAAAACAAAATAACAATACGACCAAATAGAGACCCTCAAAAATTACACAAAGATCAATTTAGAAAAAGAAAGAAACAGTTTAAAAATGATTCCATTAAAATTGATAATAGCAGTATTTCTATGGCTGTCAACGTTGACCCATAGTCAAGAGATACAAATGTATGAAATTACACGAGAATTTGCGATTATAAAAAATGAATCAATTAATTTGATAGAGGATTACAAGACAATAGTGCACGTTATAAATTTAACCAAATACGAGCAAGCAATATCTAAACTTAAAGAACAGTATAGGCTGATTCCAAACAAACGATATAAACAAATTAGTGAAATCACAAAATTAGAAACTAAAATTCAAACATTAATACCCCATAAAATAGTTAAAAGAGGAGTTATAAATCTAATTGGATCAGGCATGAAGTTTCTTTTTGGGACAATGGACGATGAAGATCACCAGAATATAGAAAATAGACTGAAAGCCTATGAGGAAAACAATGAAGAAATAATAAAAAATAACAACCAACAGATAAAGATTAACGACCATTTCAATGAACAATTTGAAAGACTAATAGATACAGTAAACAGAAGGACAACTTTAATCAACGAACTAAAGAACCAAAGAAGCGATGTAAATGACCTTAGAACGGAAATAGAATTTTTTAATCAGATTAATGAAGTAAAATATGCTTTAGAAAAAATAGAGGATATTATTTTAACAAGTAGAACAGGTATGCTAACTCAGGACATTTTAACTCTTGAAGAAATTCAAGAAAATAACATAAAGTTCGATAAATTACAACACCTAAAGATAAAATTAGCAGTTTACAAAGTTAATATCTTAATAATAATTTCTATTCCCCAATTCACAATTGAACGCTATAACAAATATTATATCCAAAATTTTCCTGTTAATAATAAAACTTTGAACTTAATCACAAACATAATTTTAGAGAAAAATAATAAAACATATTTCCCAGAAAATGAAGTAGAAAAATTAGAACTAATAAAAGACGAATGTATTAACGATTTAATATTTGAAAAACCACTTAAAGATTGTAAAAGAATTAATTTTAACCACACAGAAATAAAAGAAGAAGGAGAATTTATCGTAATAAAGAATATTGAACAAACTCCTATTAAACAAAACTGTAATGACTTAAACTACACTATTAAAGGAAATTATCTGATTAAATTAAGAAATTGTAAACTTCAAGTAAAGAATAAAAAATTTAACCGAAAAGAATATCTTGGAGACTTAATAGTCCCAATATTAGATTACAAATTTGCAACAGACAATAAAGATATTGATTTAATTGAATATAAATTTGTACAAAATATAAAAGAGCTAAGCAACATAGAATCTAGGCACAAAACAATAAGCTATAGTTTAACATTGGTATCAATAGTTTTAATCTTAGTAATAGTAATATTCATTTGCTTAAAAAGAAAAAATAACAGCCTCAGTACCAATAATACCGTGAATCTACCATCCGTAGAGTTTCATCAGATGGACGATTCAAAGGGGGGAGGAGTTATATACGCTCCGAAATGCACTCCAGCAACAGAGGCAAATCTTCAACATGATAAGAATGACATCATGTTCAACAAGCCAAAATAAAAGATAACACAGCACATGCAGCTGTAACAATAAAGATAACACAGCACATGCAGCTGTAACAATAAAGATAACACAGCACATGCAGCTGTAACAATAAAGATAACGAAACTGTAGAAATAAATAGCACCTAGATAAAATATTGTTAGTCAGAATTAAGAAAGTCTTCAGTCTACGAGGTACTCTCGTTACAAGACTAAATAAATAAGTTTTGAGAAAATAAAAACTCTTAGTTTCATTAAAAACAAAACTTATATATATATATATATTAGACTGTTTCAAATTTTTTTTTTTTTTTTTAATTTTCTCCGAAACAGGTTTAAAAGTTTCGTTTAGGTATATAAAGACTCCAGTTAAAATTTAAAATTTTAATAAAAATATTTAGGGGTGGCGCATCGCACATTTCGTTTTCCCATAAGATTAACATAGGGAACATTGTTTTTTTTGCTTCTGATTTTTATAACTAGCCAACGAAGCATCGTAACGAAAATGTAAATACATTTTCTTGTAGGAAATTGAATGCTCTACAAAAATTTTCTTAGACAAAATTTCGTAAAACTAACTGTAACAAAGTTACAGCCTGTCAAAGTTGATTTACCTATAATTCGACCTTTTTTTTGAATATTCCAGCGAATGCAGGTCTTATAAATAAAGTGGACATGAGTTTCGTTGGAAAACATGCATTTTACTATAACTAGATGATAATTAATGATTGCAGCAACAATAAAATAATTTTTCAATAGAAATTTGGTCGGAAATTTTTTTTATCGTTTTATTTATTTATTTTTAATGGTAAAGTTTTTTTTTCACCACTGTAACTAACGGAAAACACAAATAAAGAGACAAGTGATTTTCTTTGATAAATCTATTATTATAGCGATGGAGATATATGACTACTAGTATAGTTAGTTCGTTAGTCAGTCAGTGGAGGCGTGAATATGAAGTCACATTTGTTGGCCACAAAACTGGTAAATGCTCCTGCGTTAGTGATGACTATTTTCATTACTAATTATTCGTATATATTATAATTAATCTTATAACATTTATCTTTTTCTAGTAATTCTGAGTTTACGTTAACCATGGACAACCTGATGCGTCTTACTGGTGATCCAGTAGAAAACTTCGTTGGACGTAAATTGCCTTGTATAAAAGAGGTTATGTCGGCATTCCTATATCAAACAACAGTTCTCAAACAACAGTATAAACTCAGTTTTATCACCACAATCAAAAAAGTTGAGCAAATGTGGTTTGAAGCTGGCATTCCAACGTGTGGAAAAGCTTACGCGATTAAAAAACTCAAAAAAATAGTGGAAGAGGAAAAAAAAATACGAAAAAGTCATAAGCGCAAAAATTCCGCCACACAAAAAAGGAATGAGGCAATTTTCATTCAAAAATTAAACAAATTATTTGACATTGCCAAAATAAATGTGGAAAAATACATCGATGGAGGTAGAAAATTATTCTTGGAGGGTCAAAGAGCAAAACATCGATATGGATTTATGAATAAAACCACTCTAACAGAATCAATAAAGGAAAATGAAGATGTCATGGATGTGGATTCTGTTGGTAAGAATTTTTTTTTTATTACTTTCGCTGTTTAAATTTAACCAATTAATGCTCAGAATTAATGCTTCGATATCTGAGTTCGAGTTGTCGCCATGCTATGAAATCGAAGAAAAAAATTGATTTGATTATTGATTGATGATTAAATTGAATGATTATTACCTAATCAATACTAACATTTATAGATATAAATGAGCCTGGTAGCAGTACGATGTCTCAAAAATCAGCAATATCAGAATTATCAGCCACAACATCAGATATAAATGATACTGGTAGCAGCACGATGCCAGATACTCAAAAATCAGCCATATCAGAATTATCAGCCGCAACATCTAGTCAAACATCGACTATTATTTCTGACTTTGAGAAGCAGCTGAGGCAAGCAATTCCAAAAGATAAAATTGATGTCATGACACCTGAGCTCTCTGCCGTACTTGATCGAGCAAAAATTAGTAGCAGGAATCCTACTTTTGTTTTAGCTGCTGCTTATAAGAGTGTAGGGATTGATCTCTCTACTGTCAATCTCAGTCATAGTACGATTCATCGGGGGCGTATTCAATTCAGAGCAGATATCGCAAAAGATTTGAAAAAAGAATTTAAAATTGAAGACCGTTATGTTGTGCATTGGGACGGAAAAATACTCCGTGATATTGCTGGTACCAAATCTCTGGATCGTATCGCAATTATTTTATCTGTCTCTGGAGTTGATCAACTCCTCGGAGTTCCAAAAGCTGATAACGGAACTGCACATCAACAAGCTGAAGCTGTTGTTACGACGTTAAATCAGTGGCGAGTTGGATCTTACGTCAAAGCGATGTGTTTTGATACGCCAGCTGTCAATACTGGTAAAATTCTATTTCAATTACATTTGATTTAAAATTGGTTAGATAAATATGCTTTCAAGTGATTTCTCAAGTTATTCTGTTTAACTACGATGTTTAAATATATATTTTTTTGATTATTGTTTTATTTCTTTGATTGATTTGTGCTGTATAAAAATTCATATTGTAGGTATGCACAAAGGTACATGTGCTTTGATCGAAAAAGCATTGAACAGAAAACTAGTATGTATTAGAAATATCAGAGAATATTAAAAAGTTGAACCATTAAAAATGAAAGTTAATATTTATTGAACAAAAATATACTGCGTGTCTGCAAGACAAAAATGGAATGTGTACATGGAGCAGTGGCGAAGCGTCCATATAAGTCGATTATTTCCGACTTACCTTTTGAAATTCACATCCGAAACATCTTAGACTTCTGGCAACATGAATCAAACTTAATCATACACAACATTTTTTTAACAACTACCACTCTGCTTTCCGTTTTATTCTACACACATGTTGTCTCTTCAATTCACTCCATAAACAAACACAAAACTTTAGCAACATACAAGGTAACCCCAAATATTACGTCTTATAAAACTTGTTGCTGGATAGAACAAATTTGTGTTCTCTCCTCTTTTTTCTTTTACCAAAAAATATGACGGTAGAACATCGTCTTATTTTCTTCCATAAGAAAGCATGTATTGAACAGAGAAGAGCCTAGCGCTAGGCACCTCTCTGTTCAATACATGCTTTTTTATGGAAGAAAATAACCCGGTGTTCTAGCGTCATATTTTTTGGTAAATCTGTTGTTTGTTATCCCTTTGTGCTCTGAGCACGTGAATATAGCGCCGGCGCAGTAGCCCAGTACTCATTTGCAGCATTGCTTCTGCACACTTCGGTGTTTGCATGATATTGGTTTTATAAAAGAAAAAAACGCTTTCCTTCGTATTTCTTCCCATGGACACATGCTTATAAACAAAAATGTATGTTGCAGCTTGCAGCTTGAGGTAGGTCTCTACTTGAAGAACAAGAAAATAACACGCTGCTCTCCGACTTATTTTATGAATTTGTATGTGTCTCTGCACTGGACTCATGTGTCAAAGCTCAAAGGTTGCCACTTTGATAACAAATATGCGTGGATATTAGATCTCATAGCATAAAGCATTTTTTTGGGAGAAAATGCAAAAAATAATGGGAATTTTTCTAAAGTGGCACAAGTGGCCTAAATCAATTCAGTTCCCAATGAGCCGTATTTTATTTGAAAAACGCTGTTTACCAGCAGAACGCAGTGCAATACTTATTTAAATTGATTTAGTGCTTTTGGTGATTTTTTTAAATATTACAAATTTAGGCTTTAAAAATTGAAAAGTGCAAAAAGTCTGAAAAGTTTTCCGATAGTAAGTTTCAGTGGTTTGATTATGACCTTAATATCTGTTGACTGTTGCTTAACTGATTTTCACTTAGAGGAAACAAATAGTTTTAATAATTAGCTTAGTTTTATAAAAAAAAAGTAATGAAGCTATACCTTATAGCAAAGTTGGTTTGAAATACTTGACTTTTTGGCTTGATGCCAAGACAAACATTCCACAAAAAAAAATTTCAAGTAAACTTTTTTTGTTGGTGACTAAGTTTCCTTCGAGTTACCATTTGGAATTATTCACCCCTCGCCACTGACATGGAGTAATAATAAAAATGAGTGTAGACACATGACGCTCTGACAGATGGTGGTTGACAATAAAGAACAGAGTGGTCACAAAATAGTTGAGGCATTCCAACACTCCCCCTCACTCTGTAGGCTTTAGTTGTAGTTGTAGTCCCATTGCTTTTTGTAGAGTGTCATGGCGAGGGTCTGCGAGTCCTTTAGTCAAAATGTCAGCTTCCATGATTTCTGTAGGCTTGTATGAGACAACTATGTCTCCATCTTGAACCTTCTCTCGTATAAAGTGCTCTCGAATGCTGATGTGTTTTGAACGAGCACTTACTATGGGATTTCTCGTCAAGTCCTGTGCAGCGAGGTTGTCATTGAATAGTTCTATAGCTTCATGTTTTATGCCCATGTCCGATATTAGTTGTTTAAGGGGCATGGCTTCCTTGGCAGCATCTGTTAATGCCATGTACTCAGCTTCCTGAGTGGATAAAGCAACCGTTCTTTGCTAACGGCTCTCCCAGCTGATTGCAGCTCCTGCAAATTTGAAAAGATAACCAGTGTAGGATCTTCTGTCTTCTGCGCAGGATCCCCAGTTTGCATCGGCATGTCCCTGGAGTGGTTTTCCAGTCTTTTGGTAGACAAGAGCCAAATCTCTAGTACCCTTTAAGTAGCGGAGTACCCGTTTGGCTGCAAGCCAGTGAGATTTATCAAAACACATATTATACTGGCTCAGATAACTCACACTGTGACTGATATCAGGTCTTGTTCCCATTGATAGATACATTAGAGCTCCGATGAGACTCTGGTAAGGATAGTCTGGTAAAGTATCAGATGAGTTCTTAATAAGTTGAGTACCAGGAGCAAGTGGAGTTCTAACTGGTTTGCATGTGGACATGTTGAATTTGTCGAGAACTTCATCTATATATCTTGATTGTGAAGCATAAATCTTGCCCTCCTTTCGTGAAAATTCGATTCCAAGGCAGTGTTGTAAGTCTCCTAGGTCCCTCATTTCAAATATGTTCATCAATAACTTTTTTACAACATTAAGTCTTGCCATGTTATTAGATGCCAAAATTATATCGTCCACATATATGGCTAATAGAATCTTATCTCCCCCTTGAAAAGATAAGTATACACATGGGTCTGCAGGAGATGCCTGAAAACCGAGCTGCTTAACTTTGGAGTCCAATTTTTGAAACCAATTGCGGCCAGCCTGTTTCAAGCCATATAGTGCTTTATTTAGGTGACAGACTGTCTGTCCATCTGTTTGTTTTAAATCTTGGAGCATTTGCTTAGAACGTAGAAAAATTGTAGAATCCTCCGCTTCGTTTTCATCAATCATAATCTCTGTCAGAAAACATTCAAGGTTTGCTGGCTTCTCCATAAAAATCTCTTCGTTGATTTCACCATTTAAGAACGCTGTTGATACATCCAACTGATTAATGTGTAGATCTTCTTCAACAGAGAGAGCAAGCAGGAGTCTTATTGAGCTTAACTTGGTTACTGGGGCATATGTCTCGGTAAAGTCCAATCCAGGTCGTTGTGCAAAACCGCGTGCGACTAAGCGAGCCTTTCTTCGTTCTAGTTCACCTGATGGTTTGTATTTACATTTTAAAATCATTTTCGATCCTATTACATTGGAATCTTTCTTCAACGGAACAATTTTCCAAGTGTCATTTTTGAGATGTGCTCGGAGTTCATCTTTGACTGCATTTTGCCAGGCATCGGCGTCAGGTCCTTGTAGCATATTATGTTCTGGTGATGCTGTCATCACATAATCGAGGGTCCAATTCGGTGGTTGAAGATTAGTACGATCTCGTAGTCTCATATTGGTGCTTGAATGTGGAGCTTGAGATAGTTCATCTTCATTGTTAGGGGGTGATTGATTATCATCTTCGGTATCATAAGTTTCATCATCATCAGTTGATTCAGACGTAGAAGATTGAGCTTCAGGATTTTTGAGAAGTCTGAAGTCTGAAGTAGAATAGGAATTTAGGTTTTTATTGCCATCAAGAAGTTTCGGCACGGATGTTGTTGAAGTTTCGTAGAACATCTTGTTTAGGGTCCTGACATCTCTGGTGACTATGATTTTCTTCTTAATTGGATCCCATATTCTGAAAGCTTTTGATTGCTCAGAATAACCAACAAAAATTCCTTCAATGGCCCTTAAATCAAACTTTGATTTATTCTTATTTTTGTTTAAGTAAAACGATTTGGAACCAAATATTTTGAGGTGTTTGACAGATGGTGGGTGACCAAACCATAATTCAAATGGAGTTTTACCATTTAAACTTTTTGACGGCGAACGGTTTATCAAGTAATTAGCACAAAAAACTGCTTCAGCCCAGAAAGAATCAGGGAGATGAGATTCTAAGAGAAGGCAACGAGTTTTGTCAAGCACTGAACGATTTTTTCTCTCAGCAAGGCCGTTCTGTTGGGGTGTATAAGGTGCAGAAAGTCTCCTTTGAATGCCATGATGAACCAAATATTTGCTGAATTCTTTACTTGTATATTCAGCAACCCCATTATCGCTTTGGAGAAATTTTATGTGCTTACCTGTGAATTTTTCAACTTCACATTTGAATTCCTTAAAGTGGCTTAGAACTTCATTTTTCTGTTTTAAAAAATAAATTTTTGTGTATCGGCTGTACTCATCTATAAATGTCACAAAGTATCTACATCCTCCATGAGATACTGTACGCATTGGTCCAACAACATCTGAGTGCACTATTTGAAGTAATTCTAAGCTCTTCTGCTCAGAGTTGGCTTTGAATGGAAGACTGGACATCTTTCCTCTAATGCAAATCTCACAGTCATTTTGAGATTCAGAAGGATTGAATTGTAGACCAATCATATTTTGATTTTTGAGAGCAGTTTTCAAATCATGTTCATTAATGTGGCCTAATTTTCGGTGCCATTCCTCAATTTTGAATGAAAAATTCGAATTAATATGAGATAAACATTTTTCAGAATCAGTACTTTTTAGATAATATAATCCATTTGTGCGAGGGGCTTGAAAAATTGTATTTCCTTCAGCATCAATTATGTCAGCTTTGTCTTTTGTGAATTTGACATTGTATCCACTATCTGTTATTTTACCAACCGATAAAAGATTACAAGATAGATTTGGCACAAAAAGGGTGTTTGGCAAATTTACAGTATTATTTTGGCCAAAATTTATTTTTACTAGGCCTTTTCCATCAATTGAAGTGGTGTGTTGAGTTGATGCTAGTTGTAGAAAGGCATTATTTACCTTTGACATATCTGAGAACTTATATTGGTCAGAACACATGTGTGACGTACTTCCTGAATCGAGGCAGAACCAAGTAGGTGGTTTAGGATTGCATGGTAAAATTGAATGGCTTTCTTCAGTAATAAAGGTTTTCTCATTATTCTTGTTAGCACTATTTTTATTTTTGAACCAACAATTATCAGATGTATGATTATTTTTGTTACAAAACATGCATCTAGGTTTTTGGCTGTTATTAGTTTTGAAATTTTGCCTTTTTTTGTTTTTGAAATTTGTTTTACCCGTTTGATTTCTGAATTTTGTGCCATAAAATGCATCCTCTTGACTAGATACATCGTTTTTTCTGGCTTCTGCTTCCTCCAATATTTTAACTTTGAGATCTTGAGGTCTTGGTAGGGTATCTCGAGTCTCTATGGCAACTCTAAAATTTTCAAATGTAGGAGAAAGACTGTAGAGCATCATAATGCTCAGGAGATCAGGATTTATTTCTATGCTCATGTCATTCAGTTTGTCTACTGCATCCATAAATGTATTTAAATGCTCTCTGACATCATCAGTGTCCTTCATTTTGTGTAGCACAAGGCGTTTTAACAATGTAGCTTTTCGAGCAGGACCATCACTTTGGTAGATGGTTTTGAGAGTAGCCCAGACGTCTTTAGATGTGGCACAGTTTCTAACTTGTTTAAGTTCACTTGGCGAAATTATTAGGAAAAGATCCGACCTTGCACTTAGATCCTCCTGCATCCATTTTGCTTTGACATCAGCAGCGCTATTTTCGTCTGGTGTTTTATTTTCGCCGGTAACGTAACTCCAAAGTCCGGTTTTGATTAGAATGGCTTGAGCTTGGACTACCCATGTATCGTAATTATCTTTACGTAAGGGTTCTATCCTACAATTACTCATGAAATTGCTTGCCATCTTAGCGTCGAAAAAAAATGTCGAATCGGGAGCTAACAGGTAAAATTGCGTACCTCAGCAAAACGATCACAACTTTTCGTGAAACTATTTAACTTCTTCTTCTTTTGCGTATTGCGTAATATCTGGAACCATAACCTATTAGAAATATCAGAGCATATTAAAAAGTTGAACCATTAAAAATGAAAGTTAATATTTATTGAACAAAAATATACTGCGTGTCTGCAAGACAAAAATGGAATGTGTACATGGAGTAATAATAAAAATGAGTGTAGACACATGACGCTCTGACAAATGGTGGTTGACAATAAAGAACAGAGTGGTCACAAAATAGTTGAGGCATTCCAACAGTATGGCTTCCCTGTCGCCATCATATAATGGAAATTGTTCTAAGAGGAGTTTTCGAAACATTTTGGAATACGACATCTGGTCCTAATGTACCAATGTTCGTTCGCTTCAAAAACAATTGGGACAACATTGATCAATCTAAATATAAAAGCGGAATGGAGGATGAAGCTGTAGCAAAAGTTATAGAAAAAGAACGTTCTGAAGTCGTAGTTTTCATCAATAATTGTTTGCGGGTAAACAAGATTTTTAATTTGTTTGCTAATATCAAGACTATAAATTTCAACTGTTAATTTTTTCCCCCCTTAGATGTCTCAACCTCGCAATGATTATCGAGAACTTCTAAAACTATCGCTTATTTTTCTTGATAGTTGTCCAACAGACACAGCTTCGTTCAAACGTCCCGGTGCCATGCATCATGCTCGATGGATGTCAAAAGCCATCTACAGCTTGAAGATGTTTTTATTTCGAGACGAATTTAATCTTGCGGTCTACGAAAAAAAAAGTTTGAGACAAGTTTGTATTTTTGTTATTTTATTTTATATAAAAGCTTGGTACACTTCGACTTCTGCAATTTCGGCGCCAAACAATGATTTGGAATTCATGAAAAAATTGATTCTATATAAAAAAGTGAATCCAGCGGTCTCACGTCAAGCTTGTAAAAAAATGATGGAGCTTTTGTGGTACCTCAATGAAGAATTAGCTACGATCTCATTATTTAACGACGATGTTCCTATCAATATTAAAAAAAAAATTGTAGTCGCAATTTCGAGTCGAGAAGGATTAACAGAAACGAATTTGCGGTACAATATAACCGATAACGAATTGGACTCATTATTAGAAAAAGATTTAAGCGATTTCGTCTCAAAAAATTCGTTGGAACTGTTTAAGAAATTCGATTTATCGTACGATTTTTTGGAAAAAGATATCTCAAAATGGTCCAGGGATGATAGTTATAAAGAAAATGTCAAATTTTTAAAAAAATTAAGCGTCACTAACGATGTAGCGGAAAGAGGTATTGCATTAATTGGAGAATATTCAAGCAGCCTAACTAAGGATGAAGAACAGCTGCAATACCTTCTACAAGTAGTCCGCAAGCATCAGCGATGTTATCCAAATTGTTATAAAAAAAGTCTCGTATAACAAATTAATGTAAATTTGCATAAATATTAGAGGGCATATAGCAATTGAAATAAATATAATTTATAGATTTATCAAAGAAAATCACTTGTCTCTTTATTTGTGTTTTCCGTTAGTTACAGTGGTGAAAAAAAAACTTTACCATTAAAAATAAATAAATAAAACGATAAAAAAAATTTCCGACCAAATTTCTATTGAAAAATTATTTTATTGTTGCTGCAATCATTAATTATCATCTAGTTATAATAAAATGCATGTTTTCCAACGAAACTCATGTCCACTTTATTTATAAGACCTGCATTCTTTGTTACAGTTAGTTTTACGAAATTTTGTCTAAGAAACTTTTTGTAGAGCATTCAATTTCCTACAAGAAAATGTATTTACATTCTCGTTACGATGCTTCGTTGGCTAGTTATAAAAATCAGAAGCAAAAAAAACAATGTTCCCTATGTTAATCTTATGGGAAAACGAAATGTGCGATGCGCCACCCCTAAATATTTTTATTAAAATTTTAAATTTTAACTGGAGTCTTTATATACCTAAACGAAACTTTTAAACCTGTTTCGGAGAAAATTAAAAAAAAAAAAAAATTTAAACAGTCTAATATATATACATATATAATTGGGTGACACACAGCACTGAATGAAATTTATTCACTGAAGTGATTTTATTGACATACGGCGCAGAGCGGCAGAGAAATTTTTAACTATTGATTTAAAGGTTTTGGTAATGAATTGATTTTAACTATTTTGTTTTTTGTTTTATTTTTTATTTTTTTTTTGGGGAAGAAGGCAGATTTAAGTTGTAAAAGAAAAAAGCACGGATTTTTGCTGTGGACTTTAGCGCGGTGTGTGTTGTCGCGTTTGATAGCAGATCGGCACTGAATGCAATTAATTAACCGACAGTGAAATGATAGAGTATTTAAACGAAATGGATGTGCAAAAACTTTTCATGTACTGCAAAGTCGCGCAAGCTTACAGAAATAGAATTCTCTCCGAAAACTTTTGAAGCAAGAAAAATTAATAATAATTTATTAATAATATAAAAAAAAATAAGAAAAATTTGTTTACGATATTTAAGAGACTTAAAAAACACAACTAATGTATTTATGTAATTTATTAGGATTGTCAACCAGGCAGACGGCATTGCCATTCATTTGATTTTGTTATACATAACGATTTAAATAAGAAAATAAAATCTATTTACTACTACTACTACTAATACTATAAATGAGGGCATTTCTGTTGATAAGATCAGCAGTATGACAGAGAAATCGAATTTAACACAGGTCAGGGTACACCAAAGTTAGCTGTTTTTAAAAATGTCAAAAAGTAATGTCAAAGTTGAGAAACGGACTTTACTGTGAAACAATTTTTTTCTTAGAATATGACCAAGAATCACATCCCGAAGTATGTAATACGAATTACGGGACACGCTGTATAAATGATGGAAATTCATCAATCATCACAAGAAGAATGCAATTAAATGGAAATTGTTAAAAAGTTAAAAAGGAGCTAGTTCAAGACAAGAGAGCCTCAAGCATATTTCCAGAGACGGGGAGAGTACGATAACTTTGGCGACAAAAAATAATAACGGGATTTGGTGGAGGGGTTCAATACAAGCATTTTCTGCTATGGGAGGGGGGTCTATCTCCCCCGTTTAGGCGGTAGGGGCAATTTTATAAAAATTGACTTAAAATCTAAAATCTGAACCCTGCGGAAAAAGGGTTAAAATAATGAGCCCCCGCGAAGCGGGCCATGCGGAAATTTGTTGCATACGGAAATTAATTGCATATATGCACCTGCCTGATGAATTTTTATACTTTCACTAGTCTATTTCCTAACATTTTGTAAATTCGTACGTATTTCCATAATTTTTTGAAAATATTGCATACTACAATAGTTTTACTATTTTTCAATTATCTCAAAAACTATAAGACATAGAAAAAAGTAGTTTACAGCTTTTGATAAAAAATTTATTAAAGCAACTAACTACATCAATTTTTTTTTTATTGGCATTTGAAATCACGAGAAACATAATACTCAAAGTGATTTTTTCAAATTTTTTTTCTTAAATTTTGACTTTGAAGTCAGTTATTTCAAAAACTATAAATTGAAATCACTTCATATAAAATTTATTTTAAAGTGCAGATTTCTGGCTCTCATAAAAAGTATAAATTGTTACTGTAAATTTTCCCGTTGTTCTACTCGCCAAAGTTATCGTACTCGTGCCCCAGAGACTTATGCTTTCGGGTTCGTAGCTTAAGAAGTATCTTTGTACAGCAGTTGCGTGGTTACTTTGATTAAGGGGATCCGTTCTAATTCAGTCTCTCTGTTGCTCTCATAGAAAAAAGTTGCAACTCATTGAGTGGTTAAAGTTAAATCTTTTCGAAATGGAACATGGCCGAGTGTTACTAGATAATCTTTTTTTAAGTGGAAATAAAAGTTTGACCGATGATTCACCAGGTTCAAAGTTTTTAATTATAGAAAGGTTGGGTCTTAATATGAGCATGGAAATAGTTTCGCCTTTTCTTCTCAAAAAAGTAATTTCTCATGTTTGTGATGACATCCTAAATTGCGCGAAATTAGAAAATTGAACTATGCTCATAATCACCAAAGATAAAGAACAAGCAAATCTATTTATATAAAAGAAAGTCGTGTTAGTTACACAATTTATAACTCTAGAACGGCTGAACGGATTTGCGTGGAAATCGGTGGAGAGGTAGCTTAGGACCAGGAGACGGACAAAGGATACTTTTTATTGCTATATTCCCATGGGAACAGGAACGTATACGGGAACCTAGAAACTACTGAACCGATTTCAAAAATTCTTTCTTCGTTAGAATGCTATACTATCACCGAGTAACATGAACCTTAATTCATCCCCATATTTCCTCGGGAAAGGGATTCGGAAAGCAAACTAAGAAACTACTGGACAGATTTCAAAAATTCTTTCTGCTCTACAATATCTCTCAGTAGCGTAGATAAAATTTCATAAATATATTCCCATGGGAACAGAAACGGGAACTAGAATGGGAACATTAAAACCGCATGACTGATTTCAAAAAAGCTTTTAACTTTAAGATGTTATATTATCCCTAAATAACATAAACTATTTTATCCTCAAATTCCCACGGGAACCGGGCAAGGCCAGAAGGCTCAGCTATATATATTTTTTTATCAGGGAACGGGACTAGGAACGGAAGCCAAGATACTAATGGACAGATCTCACAAATTCTTTCAGAATTCGGATGATATATTATCCCTCAGTAACTATGATAATTCAGTCAAAGAAGCAGAAACCCCCGAAGGAGCTACTCCAACATATTTGGTTTAAAGGTCTTTCAGGGTCTTTCAATACTAGGACAGGGTATTGAAGTAGAGATGGTGGCGGATGAGCTCCTGGTGAGCAAATGGCAGCACTCACACCCATGCATATGGGTACTGACACTGGATATTCCAGCCCTTTATGTCCGAAGGGATCCAAAAGGACCTGGCCCTCCAGGTTGGGGGTTGTGCGCAGGGTTAACTACCCAACCACGTAAAAAAACATCTGGTTCCGAAACAACCAATAGCCTCGGATTACGATAATGATTTCAAAGTTGACGACCCAAGCTCCGGATATGCACGTGGAACGTTAGATCACTTAATGGATTACGTGCAGCTGGAGAATTAGCGGACGCCCTGGACTGCTGCAAAGCAGACATAACTGCTATCCAAGAAGTGCGATGGAGTGGATCGGGCATAAAGAAGATGAAAAACTGTGACATCTACTATGGCGACTGCTACAGACAACAGAAACAGCGCTTATTTGGGTGCGGATTTGTCGTTAGAGGAAGACTCAGGGATAAGGTGATTAGCCAAAATCCAGCCAATGAGCATATAACGACCATCCGCATCAGGGCTAAATTCGCCAGCATTAGCCTTACATGCGCCCACGCCCCCACAGAAGAGAAAGACGACGATTCCAAAGACTGTTTCTACGAGCTCCTCGAAGAAACATATGAGCAGTACCCTAGACACGACGTGAAAATCGTTCTTGGCGACTTCAACGCTAAACTAGGGAAGGCAGAGCCTCAACGACAAAACCTCTGAAAACGGATTAAGGCTAATCGATTTTGCTGCGGGGCTAAATCTTGTTGTAAGTAGTACACGGTTCTAAAGGGCGGCCGTGGTGCAGTGGTAGAGTGTTCAGTAGGTAGGCCGGATGCGTGGGTTCGAATCCCGCTCTGGGCATCTACTTTTCTTTCAGCCTCCCAGTTTCGTATGGACGCCGCCCTTGAGGTTATAAGTGAAATAATTAACACTTTATTTCCACTACTGCAACACAGAAAAAAGGGAAGGCTGCTACCCTGGTAGTACAACGGGCCGGTAATTAAGTCTGAGTTCTCCAGATTAGCATGTAAGCCTCCTCTTTAATAATAAAAAAAAAAGTACACGCTTCTCGCATCTCAAAATTCATAAAGGTACATGGCGATCCTCAGAACAATTAACCGTCAACAAAATTGCCTATGTTGCGATGGACGCAAGGCACTCGATCAGTAGAACGAGATCTACAAGGAAAGAAGAAGGGAAGAACACCAAATTCCCAAAAAGAAAAAGAAGCAGCTTGAGAAGCGCTCGTTTGAGGAAATTGAGAGATGCCATGACAGGAACGAGATTCGGAAGTTCTACCAAAAGGTAAAAAGATCCTACCAGGGTGGCAATCCCGAACTCAAGCTTGTAAAGACTAGCAGGACAACATATTTGTAGAGTCACAGTCGCTACTGAGGATCTGGAAAGATCATTTCTGCAGACTGCTTAACGGCGATGAGGACACAAATTCCGCTGTCAGGCAGATTGCACCATTTAGCTTGGACGATGATCCTAGAAGAAGTTAAGCTAAAATCAAATAAGACTGCAGGTGCAGATGGCCTTGATGTCGAAATTTTGATGCCGAACTTTTCAAGGCAGCTGGAGACCAGTTGGAGAGGAGCATGCACCAGCTGATCTGCATGATATGGTCGGAAGAAAGCATGCCCGATGAATGGAACCTCAGTATCGTATGCCCGATCCTAAAGAAGGGAGACTCTCACAATTGCGCCAGTTATAGAGGGATAAGCCTCCTTAACGTCGCTTTTAAGATCTTGTCTCCGGTTATATGTGAACGTCTGACACCCCACGTCAACAACTTGATAGGTCCTTATCAATGTGGTTTCAGACCAAAAAGTTCGCAATAGACGAAATTTTCACATTACGTCAGATCTTGGAAAAAACCCGAGAGTATAATATCGATATTCACCATCTCTTTATCAATTTCAAGGCCGCGTATGACGGTATTTACAGAGACGAGCTGTACAGAGCCATGTCTAATTTCGGCATCCCTGCAAAACTCGTACGACTATGCAGGATGACTTTAGAGAATTAACGCTGTCCCGTCAAGATCCGTAAAGAACTCACCGAGACCTTTGATGTCGAAAAAGATTTCAGGCAAGGCAACAAACTGTCATGCTATTTCTTCAACATCATACTTGAAAGGATTGTAAAAAACTTAAACGTCAATACCATAGGAACAATCTTTCAAAAGTCTGTACAATTATTCGCGTATGCAGACGACATTGACGTAATGGGAAGAAAAAAGCGTGATGTCATAGGTGCTTTTGCGAGCATTGAAACAGAAGCGGCCAAAATGTTTAATGGTTAATGAGGGCAAAACGATGTTGTCATCAAACAAGGACACAGAACATCGACGAATTGGACAAAACGTCGCAATAGACAGACATAACTTCGAGGTAGTACAGAACTTCGTCTACCTAGGATCCGCTATAGACACGGAAAACAACATCAGTGCGGAGATCAAAGGGTTAAGAAGGCAATTGATAAACAAAACCCTCTCCAGAAAAACCAAGGTAACTTTGTATAAGACCTTAATCATCCCAGTCCTGCTTTGCGGCGCGGAAGCATGGACCTTATCGAAAGCGGATGAGGAAACCCTTGGTCGTTTCGAAAGAAAAATTCTCCGAATGATCTTTGGTCCCGTATGCGAAGGCAATGTGTGAAATGAAATCGCGGAAGGGGAAGACCTCGTCTTAGGTGGCGCAATCAAGTGGATGAAGACCTCAACCAACTTAGAATGCGAAACTGGAGAGAGCTCGCCCGATATCGAAGTCGTTATAGAAGGATGTTGGTTGAGGCCCAGGTTCACCTCGAACTGTAATGCTCACCTAAGTAAGTACGTAAGTAATTAAGGTAATAGTTCATCCCTATATTCCTACGGGAACGAAAACATGAATCTCAAAAACAATTTGACCGATACCAAAAATTCTTTCGAATTTAGGATGATACGCGAACGTGATTGGGAACGCAAACCTTATAAGACTTTTGGAACAATCTCAAAAATTCTTTCTTATCTTATAACTCAAGAACGGCTGAACCAATATGGCTGACAATCGGTGGAAAGGTAGCTTAGGACAAGCAAAAGGACCCGTTTACAACATTTTCATCCCGCCACGGATAAAATGTAAACGGAATGCTTAAAATCTGAACAGGAAAAGTAAGCATTAAAAAAAAACGACATTGGGCTTTGACTATCATTTCATTGACTCAAATAAACAAAAATTAGCGTGAAGCAGAATCGACATCAACACAATGCGCTAGATTTCATTATAAACAAAACGCTGTTCTTAAAAAAATAAAGAAGAAAAGTTGACTTATTGTAACAGACTAAGGGCCGGTCTGTTCAAGTGTGGTTAAATCTGTGGTTTGGTTACCAGAGATTTTGCTTAACCCGTGGTTATGGATCTATGGTTAAGGAATTGCGTCTTTTCACTATTTTTTCGGCCTTGGTTAACAAACCGTAGGTTATCGAAAAATTCCAATATTTTTCCAGTCTATCTGTCAAATTAATCACTAACCCTAATCAATGGTTATCTTTTTTGGTGACATGTGTTATTTGTCGGCAGTTCATAGTGAGTTATTTTATAATTATTCATGTTTTTTTTTTCTATGTAATTCATAATTTTTGTTATTTTTGAAGAAAATGTCACAATCAAAGCAACGATCTGCGAATTTCTCCAAAAGTGAAGAAGAAAAACTTGTAGCTTTGGTGTTAGAAAAAAAGAACATTTTCGAAAACAAGAAAACTGACCAATAATTCCTCGTCATCACTAACGCCACTACCATCAGAACTCCACAAATCCCAAACACAATTTCCACGTGAACTAAATTTGTAAATAAAACAGTATTTTATAAAAAAGAACTAAAACAAGAATAATATTGGAGATAAATATAATGAAAAATTAAAAACAAACACACTCCATCACACTGAATTGTTGTATAGCCAAATGATGAGTCAAAAATAATGCGTGAAGACAGATTAACCAAACGTGAAAAGACGAAATTCCAGTAAATCGATGGTTAAATCGCGTTAACCGACCAAAATCGACTGGTTAACAATTTCTCTGGTTAGTTAACCAAACCATTCATTTGTTAACCAAACCAAGGTTGAAAAGACGCATTCTATGGTAACCACTGGAAATAACCACGGGTTAAAATTAACCAAACTTGAACAGACCGGCCCTAAGCATTGTCCAATTTATCAAAAAGTGTATGACTCAGCAGAGATCTTAACTCAACAACCTGGGCTGCTTTAGACATACTCAACTCATATACCTCTTATCCCTCGACATTTACGGCGTTGCTCAGGTTTGTATTTTCGAGGTTCCGTTCCTTCTATTCCCATGGGAATGTGCGGATAAAATATAGTACATTTTACGTATCCCTCCTTAATGTGTCATCTTTAATTCGAAAGATCTTTTGAAACTGGTCAAATATTTATTTGAGTAGACATATACAATAAGATACAATATCTTTTTAAGTAGTACAATCTTGACAGTTATTTGTAAAAGTGTGTTTCATTTGGTTCATAGTTATATCCAAAAACAAAAAATTAAATGAATCATAAAAAAGAAAAAGGAAGAAGAATATTAATGATTAAGTTCTCAGAGAGAGAAAGATAAGAAAGAATAATAAAAAAAGAAATGCAATCATCACTACCTTAACTCTGCAAAAATACTTTTAGTTTAGTTTGAAAGAGTTTAATACAGCTAATCGTTCTTAAAGATTGCGGTAGAGCGTTCCAAAATTGGCGTTCAGATATTAAGAACGTGTATCGCAAAGGTGCAAGATATAAGGCTCTAGAAGACTGCGAGTGGCGTATTTTATTATAAAGGTATGGAGGTTGACGTGTCTGTATTATATTATTCAGTAAAATTAGAGTCCGGAACTTGAAAAGATTTTCTAAGCTAATGCAATAGAGAGATTTTGAGAAATAAGAGACATGATCATATCTTCTTAATCCAAAAACATATCTAGCTATGCTATTGAACGCAACATTGAGTTTTCGCTTGTGTTCATAGTCACAGTTATAAAAGATTTCACAACCATAGAGCATTATAGGCACAAGCAATGTTTTGGCTAGTATAATACGTGTCTTAAGTGGTGATATTTTTTGGTTGATCCATAAGAGGCGAAGACCTCCGAAAATTCTACCTATTGTAGGACCTAGGTTTCTAGCTGATTCAGCAAACTCAATTTTTTTTATCGTTCAAAAGTATTTTGGGAAAATCTGACGTGTCTATGGTTTTTCTTGCAATGGCCAAGCATTTTGATTTATCTGGATTGAGACAAAGTCCATTTTTCTCTGACCAACACTGAATATTCGCAAGGTCTTCATTGACTTCAACAGTACCATTTTCAACCATTCCCAGAGAAAAAGTTTTGCGCAACTGAACATCGTCAGCATACATATCCAACTGGCAATTTTTCACACATAATGGCAAATCATTAATATACATACAAAAAAATAGAGGTCCTAGAATAGAACCTTGTGGAAACCCTCTATTCACTGAAAGGAGATTTGAGATAGAGCAACTGGCAACAACAACTGCCTGAGATCGCAGACTCAGGTAAGATTTCACTAGCATAGCCGAAGATGTAGAAAAATTGAACTGAGTAATTAATTTTTTAAAAAGTATTTTGTGATCAACTGTGTCAAAGGCCTTTGAAAAGTTCAGCAGGACTAAAAAGGTCACATCGTCACTATCAACGGCTTGTCTAATACTTTCTACAACGTTAATAAGTGTTGTTGTGCAGCTGTGCCTTGGACGAAAACCAGATTGATTGATACAAAGCAAGTTATTATTTGTTAGATATTTTCTTATCTGTAAATTCATTAACCTCTCTAAGACTTTTGAAAGGAATGGTAGTATCGCGATCGGTCGAAACTCGCTTCCAGTTTTAGGAATTGGAATAATCTTAGCTTTTTTCCAATCTGATGGAAATACATTCGTCATTAAGATTGTATTGTAAAGGTGTGTTATGTATTTGAGAATATAAGGTAAAATCGATTTGACAAAGACAGGGTGAATATCATCAATTCCAATCGAATTAGACTTTACTTTAATGAAGCTTTCTAAAACGTCAGCTTCATTTACCTGTGAGAAATTAAAACTTGGATAGGAAAAAGATACATTTTCAATTGGAATTTCCGATGTCTCATTAACGAGTTTAGAGTTTGGAAGATCTAAAAACTTTCTATTCACTTCGTCGCAGTCAACATATTCACAATTCGTATTTTTTTGCTTGCCAATGCCGATTTCACGTAAATTTTTCCACAAATTTTGCCCAGGTTGTGAAAGTTTCAACTTTTCTGCAAAATGACGTCTCTTTGCTTCTCGTATCTCTAATGTTACTTTATATCTAAGTCGCTTGAACTCAACATGCAACGAATGTAGTCGAAAATATGTCCAACGTTTATAGGCCTGGTCGCGATCGTGTATTAGATTTTTTATATGATTATTAAACCAGGATGTATTTTTTGGTCCAACTACTTTTATTCTCAGCGGGATGTGTGTTTCAAATAAGTTTTTTATGTTCTCTTGAAGAAAGGATACTTGATCATTTACAAAAGGCATTTGATAAACACGAAACCATTCAATTCTTTTCAAATCATATTCCAATAGACTTCGATTGATGTGTTTAAAATCTCGTTTAGGTTCCCGATTCGTCATGCATTCGCTATGAACATAAACAAATCATAAAGTCAATCGTTGAATGTTTTTCACATGGTCAATTATAGGTGGCATATTCACGAGTCGGAAAATCATTTGCATTATTTGTTCTCGCGCCTGATGGTAAGATGAAAAATATCGTCTATCACACGGTGCTTCAGTAAAAAGTGCAACACAAGCACATAAATAAATCTATCTATATATAAAATAGGATGTAAGTTTGTTTGAATGTATGTCCGGAATAGACTCCTAAGCCACCCGACGGATTCTTATGAAATTTCCAGGGTTGACATAGCTTAATCCAGAGATGGTTTCTGGCAAGATTTGATCCAAATATTCCAACAGGATCGGGGTTGGGAACGGAAACTTAGAAGCTGCTGGATTGATTTCAAAAATTCTTTCAGCACTAGGGGTGCTTTATTATCTCCCTCCATGAGTAACTTAGACTATATTTCACCCCTTTAATTCCACGGGAGCAAAAACAGGAACGAAAACGGGAACATCAAAGTTACTTGACCGATTTCGAATATTGTCTTCTTGCAGTGACACTTGTATTTCATTCACATATTTCCGCGGGGGAACGGGAACAGAAGATTTCCACAGTAACGGGGTTGGGAACGGAAACTTAGAAACTACTGGACAGATTTCAAAAATTCTTTCGGTATTTCGATGCCACATAATCTTTTTCAACACGGGGATGCCACATAATCCCTCAGTAACTTAGCGTGTATTTCATCCCCATAGTCCCACAGCAACAGAAACAGGAACGAGAACGGGAACCGTAAAATTATTTGACCGATTTCAAAGATTCTTTCGGCTCTAGGATGTTACGTTATCCCTCAGTGACATAGACTTACATTTCATTGACACATTTCCATTGGAACGGAAGAAACTTAGAAGCTACTGGACAGATCTCAAAAATTCTTTCAGTAGTGGGATGCCACATAATCCCTCAGTAACTTAGCGTAGACTTCATCCCTATAATCCCACGAATAGAAACAGGAACGAGAACGGGAACCTTAAAGTAATTCTAAAATGTAACATTATCCCGCAGTGACATAGACTTTTAATTCATTCAGATATTTCCATGGGAACTGAAAATTCCCACGGGAAAGGGGTTGGGAACGGAAACTTAGAAACTACTACACTGATCTTAAAAATTCTTTCAGCACTGGGATGCCACATAATTCCTTTCATTCATTCATTTTCTATTTCTACTTCACATTATCCCATAGGAACAGAAACAGGAACGAGAACGGGAACCTTAAAACTACGGACCCGAGCAACACCGGACGGCTCAGCTACTAGCTAATAAATCTTAATAGTTTGAACGCAAATATTGTCATTAAAATATCGGAACATCCCACCCTAAATAATGTAAAAGGTGTTATTTACTGTCCTGATTTGAACATTCTGGAGAAAGATTATATTCTCGAGAATTTAAAAGACCAAAACGTCATTGATTTAAAAAGAATGAAAATAAAAAATAAATATTCAGGTGTGTTGGACGACAGTATGTTATACTACACCATAATTTTTTCTACCTCTAGTCTTCCCGAATATGTAGGTTACATTAAAGCGAAAGTAAAACCATATATCCCTTTCCAGCTCAGGTGCATGAACTGTTTACGCTTTGGACACATTGCGGTTGTCTGCAGATCTACAAAAGCTTGTTCTAACTGTTCAGAATAATTTCACCTCAAGGACAGCGAAGAGAAATGTACATACCCAAGCAAATGTGTTAACCGTCTGGGCAGTCATCACACATTGTGGAATTTATGCCCTATCTATTTAAAATAGAAAGAAGTTCAGCGAATAAGAGTACTGTAAGGAGTTGGCGTAAGAGAAGTGCAGAAACAGTATCGTGAGAAAAATTCGTTTATTTTCACTCGGCCGCTTACTTAATCAAACTGTTATTCAGGAGAAAAACAAACAAGCAGCGAAAGTCAAAACTGGAGCACCATACAACCAATGACGTCAGAAGCAATTTACGTCAAACATCATCACCCATGGATATTCTTATCTCTCCAAGCATAACAAAGCGACCGATGAAGCTAACAGATTAGGCCGGCCATTGACGACACAATATAATTGCGCAAACTGACTTGAGCAAAAATCAAAATCGTTTTGATTTTTACACAGTTCTGCACAAACAGCACAAACAACCCCATTCACAGCACAACTGAACTTCGCAAACTCTAATTTGCGCAGTTATATTGTGTTTGTGTCGTCAATGGCCGGCCTAAAGGGCCAACTATAATGCACTTTGCCGCGCTTACGCCTACTTACGCGAACGAGCCAATACACTATTTTATATGACACTAACTATAATAGACGTTCTTCTCAGTTTCGTTAAATTTCGCTCACTTTCGCGCAATTAAGCAAGAGCCATTGAATTGGCTCGAACTTACGTAAATGTCAAATCTAAAGCGTATCAACCATAGAGGAGGAAAAGAAGAGAGAAAACCAACACTTCTCTTGCCTCGCAACTTCCAATTGTCTACATTGTGTGGTGTGGTTTGCCCTCTTGTGTATCTCTTCTGTGCTATCAAATCAACTCAACTCAGCTCAACGCGTGTTTACATGTTAAGTAGCCAGAATCCATTATAGTTACTTTTTGTTTTACGAACATTTTCGGAAACTTTTCGTCTGGTTTTTGACACTAGCCTAAGCTGAGCTAAGTGCATTATAGTTGGCCCTTAAATCTTTGGATTTTTCCACAAAGAAAGTAGTAACAACTGATCAAGGCACAATCGAAATATATCCAACATAATTATCAAACAGAGCAAAACGTAACATTAAAAATAGAATAACCGATAACTGTAGTTTATCCAGTGACCGACCTACTATCGGAATCAGATCTAGTATGAATAATCTAAATACAAGGTGTCTCAAAAGTAAGTTCACATTTGCTTATCTTATTACGCGAAAGCAACTATTCTGAGGGGCGCGGGGGGTATGTCAGTCGGTAGTCTGGCTCTTGGGAATTTAGTCGCTATGGAGCGTTTCTCTGGTGCGGACCGTGCGTTGTGCGTACGTGAGTTTTACAAAAACGGTAATTCGGCGACTGTAGCGCGTAGAAAATTCGAGATGATCCAAACCTCTCGATTCGGAAGCGTGCTGTTGCTTTAAATGTGCACAGATCTTCATTATGCCGCATTTTACACAAAGATTTAAAGCTGCACCCGTACAAAATTCAGTTCGTGCAAGAACTGAAGCCTCAAGATGCTGGTCAGAGGCTTGCCTTTGTAAATCAGATGAATTTTAGTGCCCGACTAAATGAATGCCGAGAGCGCAACGGTTTACATTTGGACGATGTTATTTTTAAAAAATAAATTCCCAAACAGTGTACTTCAATATAAAATAAACATTTTTTCAATAAAGCTAAGACTTTTCTTTTAAAAAAAGATTTAAATGTGAACTTTCTTTTGAGACACCTTGTATAATCCAATGGAACTGTGATGGCTTCTAGAGTCATCACAATGAATTTCAACTCCTTACGAGTAAAGGGCCAACTATAATGCACTTTGCCGCGCTTACACCTACTTACGCGAACGAACCAATACACTATTTTATATTACACTAACTATAACAGACAGGTGGCCAGGGTCATAAGACCCAGGAACAGGTGAAGCGCAATAAAAGTCTGGTATTCCATGAAACTCTAGCCTCTCCGTTTTCAAGACCGTTATGCGTTAGCAAATAACATCCTGCTCGAGGTGCCACTGCAACTTGCTTACGCAATAACCGAACATAACGGATCTAGACCAGTAAAGGTCGATAAACAATCCTCAAGCCAGTGGTTGAACAGCGACGCCGAGAGCTGAATGGCTTAAGAGTTCTTAGTCGCTAGTTGCAAACTCTGGATACCTAGGCAAATCCAGTTTAAATTATAAGTCCTTTACGTTGGCATAGGGCTCTGCCAATGGTGACCTCCTCTCCCTATTAATCGTGGGTACAAGATAGATATTTTTGATGTAAATTTTAAAGAGAGTGATGCTGCTCTAAGTGCATCCACACCAATGGAGACAGGTCTTGACGACCTTCCACCTATTGGTTCTTTGGAGGAGGCGAAGCTTCTTAACGAGGCTGCCCCTACAACACACACTGATCAAACGATCAAATCCACACAAAAAGCGCGCGAGTTACACAAATGAAAGTCAGCAAACTAGACGACGGGACATTTGTGTTGCTTCGCAACCCATAAACTGTCGATGCATCAGTTTCCTATGTGAACCTCACAATATCCGAAGGCCATAGGAAACTGAATGCAAACCCTAAATTGTCAATGCATCAATTTCCTATGGGAACTTCTAACTACCGAAGGCCATAGGAAGCGGAATGCATTGACCTTTAATTTAAGTAGGTATCTAGTGAAAATGAATGGACGGACTATAAATCAGTCCTCACAAGAAAACAGCTAAATCTCACAATAGGTAAATCAGAAAGGAACAGACAATTCGACACCAATCGTGGTTTGAAGATGGAGCAGTTATTAGAAAGTGTTGTTAACACTTTAAACGCTTTGACAGCTGTTCAAAAGCAACAGCAGGAGCTTCAACAGTTTATGGCGCAACCAGCAGTATTATTCAATAAGCGAATCGCTTATATCAAGGAGTTTGGAGGAGAAAAAGGAGAGCTAACACAGTTCTTGACCTGTGTTGATGCTCATCTGGCGGCCACCCCGGAGGCACAGAAGACGGAAATATTTAAGGCGATATACAACATAAAAATTGTAGGAGCTGCAAAAAGCCTTTTGTATACGACGCCGTTGGTTTCCTGGGAACTCACCAAGCACCAACTTATTCAACATTTCCGGCCCATCATTAACATCGACAGCATCCTGCATAAAATAAGCAATATTAAGGTAAATACTATTTTAGAACTATGCAATAAAGTAGATTATTTGTTGAAGGAATGCCATGAATATGCATTATATGAGTCAAATAAATCAGAAATTATAAGCTCATGTAAGCAATTAATTATTGCAAAAATTAAAGAACTAGTAGTTGGGCAATTATCAAGGGAAATTAGAAATAGCTTCGATTTATATATCGTATAAGTATGTGTTGCTGAATAGACGTGTCTTGCAAAGTAGCAATTTTTTATTTAATTTTCAAACGTTAAAAACGTACCAAGGTCGCTGTTCTTATACTCAAATTGAGCAAAAACCAAATCTCTTCAATAGTTAAATAAAATAACAAGTGTCAATAACATTCTGATTGGATAATTTAAGTTTTATTTTAAATAATTTGTCATTCAGTTTGGACTATTACCTAACCTCAAAATAAATATCCAACAAAAGTGATTAATAGAGTGATTATAACACTAATACAAGAACTAACTCTAATACTGTGTGCGATATCGATGTTAATCTTTTCTCTTAAAACCTAAAAACTTAAGATCGTATATTCATTCCACTCAATTCCATTGCCTCCCCTGAAACTTACCGCAATCATCTTACTAGAACGTCTTCATGTCATCCAAGCGCAATCGAAAAATCTCCGCATCCTCTCCTGAGCAACAGCAACCGCTCCCCGAACCAAAGCAAAAAAAAAACCATCATATACGAAAATACACCTTTAAATCACTTATCGGTTTCGGAACACTCGGAAATGACACAAGCCGAAGAAACTCTTCAAAATGAAAGTGCAAATATTGTTGCAATACTCTCTTCTAAATTGGATAAGTTTGAAGAGAGAATTACAGCAAAACTTAACAATGATGTTTTAAACTTAAAAAAAACAATTGATGACGTCAACAATAAGATGAAAACAATTGAAAACAAATTAAATGAAATCGAGGTCATTAAAAATGAAAATTTATCACTTAAGGAAGAACTAAGAAAACAAAATGATGCACTTCAACTGATAACCGTCCGAATTGAAACATTTGAAGAACGACAAAAATATAAGGAAACAGAAAGCGATGCACTGATACATGGATTACCAATGCTTGAGAATGAAAACTTAATTGAAATTTTTAATAAACTATGCAAGAGTATTGGTTTAAAACCATTGGTTGTTCGCGATATTTTTCGATTAAAAAAACAAATATCTCTTGCTCCACCAGTTGTAGTAAAATTTCAAACGACGCGCGATAAAAGCACAATGTTACGATCGATCGCCAATCACCGCACAAAAACAAAAAAACCACTCTGTCTTCACGACCTAGGACTATCTTCTGATGGTACTGTTTATATGCACGAATGTTTGACCACAAAAAATAGAGAACTATTGCAGAATGCACTGAGGCTTAAGAAGAACGGAAATCTATTTACTGCTTTCACACTTCGTGGATTTGTTTACATAAAAAAGAACCGTATGGACAAAGCTCTCTTGATTGAGAACATCGAAATGCTGAATGACTTTGCTGCGAATAACTGATGACAACAGCTGATCTACTTACAATTCATAATTCTCATCATATATAATACATCTTTATTACTATTATTATTTACATATACATTAAACCTTTTTTGTTTTGATTCTCTTTTCTCTTCTCTATTTCTTGTTTTTATGAATTGTGTAATATTAACATCATCGTCATCATTGTCGTCATCGTCTTTATCAGGATTTTCACTTTTCTTATCTACCTTGTATTCTTATACTATTTTGTTTTGTTTAATGCATCTCAACTTTGAGAGCTTGTGCAGTTTTTTATTTAATGATCTGTTTATTAGGGCCTTTTTGTGTCCTTTTCAATTTAAAATAAAAAAGTTGCATGATTGACATAAATGGTCAAGATGGAGTGTCCATTATCGAATATGCTCATAACACACGCTCTATGATTCGGGTTTTGTGTGGGCAACATAGGGGATTGAAGGTGTGCCACATAAATGCACAGAGCTTGAGTCCCAAACTAGACGAGTTTCAGCACTTATTTGTTAATTCTGGGATCGACGTGGTATGTGTTAGTGAAACTTGGTTTTCTCAAACTTCTGTGTGTCGGGTTGAGGGATTTGATGTTTTTCGATGTGACAGAGTAGGTCGAGTTGGAGGTGGTGCAGCAATTTTTACACGGAGAGGTTTATCCTGCAAGGTTATCCGTAAAGCCCCACCTGGTTGTGAGATTGACTATCTTTTCATCGAAATCAATACTCACAATAATACTAAATTATTGATAGGATCAGTTTATAGGCCTCATCGAAATATCAACCTAACTCCACTCTTTTCTGTTCTTGATGACTTATCATTTGTTTCACCATTTCTTATAGTTGCTGGAGATTTCAATAATAATGTACTTCAAAGCACAGAGCTTACTAACAATATGAGATCACTGAGCCTTTTTCCAGTAAATGTTTCAACACCGACACATTTTACTAAAAACAATAGTACCCTCTTAGATATGTTTTTCGTTAGCCATTTAAGTAAAGTTCTCCTCTACAGCCAACTTACTGCTTCAGCTTTTTCCAATCACGACCTCATCTACTTAACTTTCGAATGTTCGGCAGATATTTCTCCTTCTTATTTCACTTTCAGAGATTTCAAAAATATTAATAAACATCAATTGGAAATCGATTTGGCTTCTATTGATTGGTATCAGATTTACTATCTGTCATCGGTAGATGACCAGTTATCTTTTTTGCTAATGAACATTAACTATCTCTTCAATCAGCATGTTCCGCATAAGAAAGTTTTGCAACAAAATAAGTCTGGGTATCGGTTGAATAACAACATAGTTAAACTCATCAGAGAGCGTGACATGGCCTATAGACGATGGAAAATGTTTAAGCTTGATGAACTACATAGTGCTTATAAAAGGTTAAGAAATAGAGTGGTATGTGCTATACGGGAATCAAAAAAGCAGTTTTATTCTCTTAAACTTGATCCTAGTCTAGCAAAAGATAAACTTTGGAAAAATCTGAAAGATATAGGTGTAGGTAGTAAGAATAATAGTAACTTATCTAACGTTGACTGTGAAGCTTTGAACAAAAATTTCACGCAACTAAATAGCTTAGATCGTAGTTGTCTACCAGATGAGGGTGAAATTAATTTCGTCTCTGTAGACAATCAAATGTTAAAATTCAATTTCTCGGCGGTTGAGGAAACAGATGTACTTGAAAGTTTCTTAGCAATAAAATCCAACTCTACAGGGATTGATGCCATGCCACCAACCTTTCTTAAAGCAATTCTTCCTTATATACTTAAATATATCACTCATTTGTTTAATAACATTTTCATGACGAGCACATTTCCACATGCTTGGAAACAAGCTAAGGTCATTCCAATTCCGAAAAACCGCACTTGTGATGAATTTCGACCGATTGCTATTTTGCCTTTTCTCTCTAAAGTCCTGGAAAGAATCATGAACAAACAAATTCGCTGTTTTTTATCTGAACATAATCTAATTTGCTGTTATCAGTCCGGCTTTAGGGCTAGACATAGCTGTACAACTGCTCTAATTGACGTTACAGAAGGAATAAGAAGTGCAGTTGATGATGACAAAGTAACAATCCTTACACTTCTAGATTTTTCAAAAGCGTTTGATACGGTCAATAAAAATATACTATGTAAAAAGCTCTTAAGCAAATTTAATTTTTCATCGTCATCAGCTAAACTAATTTACTCCTACCTATCTAGACGATCGCAGGCTGTTTTTGTTAACAATACTTTGTCTTCTGCTCTTCCACTGCATAGAGGTGTTCCACAGGGTTCCATACTGGGTCCTTTGCTGTTCTCTATGTATATTAATGACCTCTCTTTTTGTTCCCTTAAGTCCTCTTTACACATGTATGCAGACGATGTACAATTATATAACAGCTTTCCTATTGGGATGCTTGAGAATGGTGTTCATGAAATAAACAACGATCTGCAAAAGATTGTACTATGGTCTCAGCAAAATGATCTTTGCCTGAATGCCAAAAAATCAAAGTGCATTGTGATAGCGAGAACACTTTTAGATACATCATATTTTCCTATGGTTCACATGAACAACACCCCGATTGAATTTGTTGACTCAGCAAAAAACCTAGGACTTACTTTCAATCGTACTCTGACCTGGAATGATCATATCAGAGTTACTTTAGGAAAGGTTTATGGAGGCTTACGATTACTCTGGGCCTCCCAACATATGACCCCGCTCAGAACACGAATGATATTAGCCAAGACGTTGCTTGTTCCTATTTTACTGTTTGGCTGTGAAATCTTCTGTAATTGTGACTATGTACACAAGAACAAACTTAATGTAGCTTTTAATAGTATAGCACGGTATGTCTTCGGAAAAAGAAGGTGTGATCACATATCTAATTACTCAAATTCTATGTATGGTATGACGTTTGACGATCTTCTCAAATGCAAAACACTAACCCTTCTGTTTAATATCATACAACTTCGCCAACCCGAATATCTTTTTAACAGAATTAATTTCCCTCGATCAAATAGGTCTGGCAACCTTATTCCTCTTCGTTTCTCATATCTTGTATCTGAGCGCCAGTTTTATGTCAATGCTGTTCGACTATGGAACTCACTCCCCACTCATTTAAAAATGATAAACTGTACAACGCAATTCAATAAAATGTTGAAGGAATACTATAAAGCAATTTGATGCTTTGCCCAAAAGCTGGGTGTATGTTTGTGAGGCTGATGGTGATGATGATGATGGTGATGGTGATGCGTATCATAATTTTCTTTTTTTTTCTCTTAATTTTCATCCTTTTTTTATAAATTATTCTGATATTTATTCTTTTTTTTTTTCTTCATTAATTTTTTTTAGAAATTTTTTCTTAGATTTGTTCTTAATATTCTATTTTCTTATTTAAAATTTTTGAATTATTTTACTAACATACTTAAAATTAAATGAAATATCAATTTCTGCAACTTTATACGTTATTTAATATAAAAGTACTACGTACTGATATTTGCTCTAATTTAAAAGATATTGTATCTTACTGAGTAATTATAACAATAAACTAAACTAAACTAAACTAAATAGTATATTGGGGATTCTTCGATCCTATATTCCAGATAGTGAGTTAAATTTAAAGAAATATCAGAACAAACATGCACCAAATATGAACTCGGAAGTTCAAACTCACAGATCAGGAGAGAATAGATATGCTTGTAATAATAATAATTATAACAGACATAATACTTATTTCAATAATAACAACAACTACAGTTACAATAGCAACGACAATAATAGAAACAATAATAATAGATCAGGCCAGAGTAGAAACAGATATTCTTTCAACAATAGTTCAAATCAAACTAGGCAAAATAACTCTCAAGTTTTTAATCCCTCGGGTCAGGTTAGAAATAGGTATCAAAACCCTGTGCCTATGGATGTTAATAATGTAACCAGTAGAAATGAAGAAATTAACAACTTAGATCCCTCGGTTTTTCGGAACTAAGCCTCGGAAAGAAAATATTTTGCAATTTATCTATAGGTAGTAAAACATATAAAGCAATGATAGACACTGGCTCTACAATCAGTTTAATTAATGCATCTAGGGTTGATTGTAGTTGTTTTCCTGTTATTGAAGAAAAATCAGTTTGTCTAAATACCATAAATAATAAAACAGTAGAATTAATACAAATAGTTGTCACTGACGTACCTAAAGAATTCCGAATGGGAAGCGAAAACAAATTAACATTACCAGCTATCCCATACTTAGATTCCCAAATTTCGATAAAAAGTTTACGGTATTTACCGATGCGTCAAATTTCGCTATTGGTGCGGTCCTCACTCAAGAAGGTCAACCAGTTTGCTATGCATCGAGGTCTTTAAACGACCATGAAAAAAATTATTCACCTACTGACAAAGAATTCCTTGCTATTGTTTGGTCAGTGACATATTTCCGACCATACCTCTGGGGAAATAAATTTAAAATAGTCACAGACCATCAACCCATTAAGTATCTTAACAAAAAATATAATGGAAAAGAGTTTTCAGCAAGAAACCAAAGATGGTTACTTAAATTATCTGAATTCAATTATGACATAGAGTACTTAAGGGGTAAAGACAACGCAGTTGCAGATTACTTGAGCCGCATAAAGGATGTTGACCAGATAGATGATGAGTCTGAATCAAATATGGCAACAATCCATTCAGCACCAGAGCAGCAATTAGACCATTTTCCAATAAAAGAAGACATTGTTAATAAATACAAAACACAAAAAATTCTTTCCAATTCAGTTTTAGTAGAAGTGGAAGAGAGTCATGGTAGAAGAATCATCCACGTAAATATGACTAAAAATCAGTTATATTGGCAGGATCTCTTCAAACGAAACCTGATAAAAGGGAAAGTAGGCATTTATACAGAACTGTCATACCATGAGTATAACAAGATTCAGAAATGTCTAATAGAACTTTTCAGGGACCATAAAAACCTAACTTTTATTAAATGTACAAAAAGAGCTCTTGAGGTAGGAACAGAAGCTGACATTTGTAAGCAAATTTCCTTATACCACGTGAAAGAGAGCAGTCATTCTGGAATAATTGAAACTTATAGAACTCTAAAAAATAAGTTATACTACCCAGGATTAGCTAAGCAAATATCCAAGGTTATAGGAAACTGTCAAACATGTCAGGAAGGAAAATATGATAGAAAACCGATAAGACCGAAGTTTAAACTAACAGAAACTCCGAATAAAGGAAACGAAGTATTGCATATGGACGTTTATCATTTCAATAAATTAATATATCTGACATTCGTAGATAAATTCACTAAAAAAGCTTATGGCTATAGTTTAACCAGCAAAAACTGGACTAGTAAACTAGAATGTATAGACGATCAATTAAATAAATTCGGAAAACCCAGAAAAATCGTTTGTGACAATGAATTTAATTCTGAAAATATAAAAGAACACTTTCGAGAAGAGGGAATAGAAATGCACATGACAAAACCAAACTCGCATACTGGAAACTCGGACATAGAAAGATTTCACTCGACGTTATTAGAAATTTTGCTAACAATCAAAAATAAAGATATGTCCACAAATCGGAAAATATTCAAAGCTATTCAAATTTATAATAACAGATACCACTCCACATTAGGTATGAGTCCCAATGAAGCCGAGAAAACAGATCCGCTAATTTTTTAAAAAAGAAACTAGAAGAGAAAAAGAAAAAAATTATAGGTAAAAGAAATACTTTTAGGGAAAGCAATGAGGAAAATCGAAATGAGGGCTATATAAGGAATTACAAACACTTGAGACACAAAAATGAAACATATTATAGAAAACATTCTTTAAGAAATGTGGACCCCACTAATATAAAAAGACCAAATCAATTTGCAGGTAACCTTATGGCTGAAGATTGTTCTCATGATGATGACAATAATGGTAGCGGAACCGACACCTCTAATATCGCAAATTCAAACGGACCAAGGTTACACTATTCTAAATCGCGGTTCAGTAGAACTAATCAATAATACCCAAACAATTGTTCACATTATTGATACCAGAGAAATTGCAGCGGCAGTTGAAGCCATTGAAATTAATTTACAAAAACTAAAAATAGAAAATAGCTTATCAATAGTTAACGAAATTATAAATATTAAAGCAAAAGTAAGAACTATTGCATCCACCTTCCGACAAAAGCGAACAAAGAGAGGTATAATTAACTTTATTGGAACTGCTCAAAAGTGGTTGTACGGGAGCATGGACGATAATGATAGGCAAGACATTTTACAACATTTTGAAACTGTTGATATCAATAGCAGAAATGCGATAGGAAATTTAAACAAACAGATAGAAATTAACGAGCATATAATCTTATATATAAAAATGAATCACAAAATGTGTTGGTAAGCGCATAACTCAACAACGCCTGGACCAATTTGGCCAATTCTTTTTCTGTTGTGTTTGTTATTCTAAGGAGAAGGTTTTTATGATATAAGAAATTTTAAAATTGATATTCCCACAGGAACGGGTTTGGGAACGAAAACTTAGAAACTACTAGACAGGTTTCTTAAACGATTCGAGCATTAGGGGTGCTACATTTTCCCCCTCCATCACTAATTTAGATTATATTTTTTATCTATATAATCCCACGGGCACAGAAACGGGAACGAGAGCCGAAATCTTAAAGTTACTTGACCGATTTCAAAAATTCATTCAACTCTTGGATGTTACATTCATACCTCAGTGACATAGACTTATGAATGATTCCTGTCAAGGGTTGATCCCCATATTCCGAAAGGAACGGGTTGGGGAATGGAAACTTAGAAACTTACTGGACAGCTTTCTATAACCCTTCCTGCACTAGGATTGCTACATTATCCCCCTTCATTAGTAATTTAGACTATACATACAAAAATTTTAATAATAAAAGAATTTTATTATTGTTAGTTGGAGTATTGTGATTTAAAAATCGAAAAAGAAAGTTTTTTGTGACCTTCACTCCATTTATGCGTTTCGCCCAGGTACAACTGTGGGACCACGGGCAAAACATATTTTTAGGTGCATGAATGTAATCACATTCCCCTAAAAGTATAAAGTTTACAGTGTGTTTGCACTGTAAACTTTATATAGGTGTCGGTAAACATCGACCAAAACATTGCGTATTAGAAGGGTACAACAGCATCTAACTGATGAGCCCACTGTTGTACCTGGGCGAAACGCATAAATGGAGTGAAGGTCACAAAAAACTTTCTTTTTCGATTTTTAAATCACAATACTCCAACTAACAATAATAAAATTCTTTTATTATTAAAATTTTTGTATGTAAACATTAGCCAGACCACGGGCAAAACATATTTTTAGGTGCATGAATGTAATCACATTCCCCTAAAAGTATAAAGTTTACAGTGTGTTTGCACTGTAAACTTTATATAGGTGTCGGTAAACATCGACCAAAACATTGCGTATTAGAAGGGTACAACAGCATCTAACTGATGAGCCCAATTTAGACTATATTTCATTCCTATAATCCCACGATAACAGAAACGGGAACGAGAACGGAAACCATAAAATTATTTGACCGATTTCCAAAATGCTTTCAACTCTAGGATATTACATTATCCCTGTGACATGGACTTATAAATGGTTGCAGTCAAGGTTTGTTCCCCATATTCCCACAGGAACGGAATTTAAAAAATTGCACGGATATTCCGACAGGAACGGGTTTGGGAATGGAAACTTAGAAACTACTGGACAGATTTCTATAACCTTTCCTGCATGGTACCCGTGGCGTGATGGTTAGCATGTCCAGCTGCTAACCCAGAGGTTCGAGGTTCGAATCCCAGCAGAGGCAAAAATGTTTTTACAAGAGTATTGCCTTTCGCGAAAAATTTACAGGTCCTCCGTTAGTAAATTCATTGCCATGAAAAGCGCTTTCTCAATTAGCCGTTCGGAACCGGCAGAAAATTGAAGGTCCCCTTCATTCCCTCACAAGGCATGGTTGTGAGAAATGCGCTAGGCCCAGGGGCTCCTCGCTCTGTTTCGCCACCTTTTTTATTTATTATTCCTGCATTAGAATTGCAACATTATCCCTCTCCATTTGTAATTAATATTATATCCCTATAAGCCCACGGGAACAGAAACGGGAACGAGAAGGGGAACCATAAAGTTACTTCAGCGATTTCAAAAATTCTTTCAACTCTAGGATGTTACATTATCCCTCAGAGAATTAGGATTATACTTCACGTATTTCCACGGTAACGGAAGATTCCCACAGGACCGGGGCTGGGAACGGAAACCTAGAAACTACTGAACAGATTTCAAAAATTCTTTCGTCATTGGGATGCCACATAATCCCAAAGTAAAAACGATTATATTTCATCCCCAAGTTCCTACTTAAGCGGAAAAACGAGAACGGGAAACTAAAAACTACAGACCCGAGCAACGCCGGGTGGCTCAGCTATCTATCTATATATATAAAAATGAATTGCTGTTCGTTAGTCTGGCTTAAACTCGAAAACGGCTGAACGGATTTATCTTATCTTGATCTTAAAATGTTCGTGTAGGTCTAGGGAAGGTTTGAAAGCTTTTATTTCATCCCTATAATCCCACGCAAACAGAAACAGGAACGGGAAAGGGAACCTCAAAGTTATTTGACAGATTCCAAAAGTTCTTTCAACTCTAGGATGTTACATTATCCCTCAGTGACATAGATCTATATTTCATTCACATATTTCTACGGGAACGAAAAATTCCCTCAGGAACGGGGCCGGAAATGGAAACTTAAAAACTATTGGACAGATTTCAAAAACTCATTCATCACTGGGTACCACATAATCCCTCAGTTACTTATTATTTCATGTCTATAATCCCACGGGAACAGAAAAAGGAACGAGAACGGGAACCTTAAAGTTAATTAACAGATTTCAAAAACTCTTTCAACTCTAGGATGTTACATTATCCCTCAGTGACTTATATTTGATTCACATATTTCTACGGGAACGGAAGATTCCCTCAGGAACAGAGAACGGGAACTTAAAAGTCATTTGACCGATTTCAAAAATAGTTTTAACTCTAGGATGTTACATTATCCCTCCAGAACGGGGTTTTAAATAGAAACTTAGAAACAACTGGGCAGATTTAAAAAATTCTTTCGGCACTATGATGCCACATAATGCCTCAGTAACTTAGCGTAGATTTCATCCCTATAATCCCACGGAAACAGAAACAGGAATGAGCACGGGAGCCTTAAAACTACAGACCCGAGCAACGCCAGGCGGCTCAGCTAATTAAATAACAAATAGTAAGATTATTGGATTGTTTGTTTTTAAGAACTCTTTTGACTTTCGCCTGGTAAGAAGAAAGATTGAAACTGTTTTCAGTTAAAAGTGTTACTTTTACAATAATCCAAACTATTTTTTCATATGAACACATTGAACACTATTTACATTCGCAAAACAAAACGAATTGATTTAAAGTGATACCATAAACTTTGACATAAGCAATGATAGCGTCTTCTAGGCCTATGTTAGGTATAAGGATCTCGAAGGGATATAGGGTTCGAAATGAAGTTGAAGTTCTTTAGTTATTATGTAGTCAGGAAGAAATGAGTAAAGTAATAAAGGCTCGAATAAAATTTTATTTTTGGCTCAGACCCAATAAAAGTATTGTAAAATCGCTTGGTGGTCTCTGTGACCATGTTGAACGGTGCAGATGCTGACACTTTGATGTACTCAACAAGTGTCACGAGCTTCGGCAACCGGACGGGAACAACAACATTAGCGGGAACATGGAAAATATTGAGCCAATTCCCAAAAATTTTTCAATGTTTGAATGCTTCATTGCTCCTGAGTATTGAATTGACAATATTTCCTTCCCATATTCTTTCCGGAACTGAAATGGTAATGGCGAAATAACCAAGAAACTGGAAAGTACTTGAGCGATTACAAAAATTATTTCACTGTTAGAATGCTTCATTTTCCCTGAGAATATATTTCATCACCATTCTCCCACAGGAACGGGAACGGAAATCCAAAAAAAACCACTCTACCGAGTTCAATGCGTATTTCAATTTTACAGTACTGGGCCGATTCCAAAAACTATGTCATCGTTAGAGTGCTTAACTGTTCCTAATAACATAAACTATATTTCATCCCCATTCTCCCACTAAAATGGAAACTTGGAAACTACTTAACTAAACTTACTTACTTCAATTAACGTAGGGCCTGAGCTACGCCAGGCGGGTCAGCTAGTGAATAATATAAATAATTTCAAGGTAGTTGTAGAAGAAGACAGAAAACATATTTCAGAAATTTACAATAACGTAGTGGAGAATCAGAATAATTTTACGATTAAGCTTTTGCAAACAGATCAACTCTTAAAGCTCAAAATTCTTAATGATAAAATTGATAGCATTTTAGACAACATAGCTTCCGCCAAACAAGGTATTTTACATCCTAGTATATTAACAGGAGAAGAAATAATGTCTTCTGATTTAGATTTTTTTAAACTAAAACATTCCAAGATAGGAGCGTTCAAATTGAATGGAACAAAATTAATATTAGCTATGAAACTCCCAAAAAGTTATATTCAAACCCAGTTAAAAATGATAATGCCTATGCCCAACAAAGAAAACAAAGAAATAGATATAATGGCTGTAGAGTACATTGAATTAAATGGAACTAAATATGACTATAATCCAAACAACATTAATATTAAAGATTTAAAGATAACGGATAAGAAACAATAAGACTGTAATTGAAAATATTGAAGAAAACCTAATTGTATGTAAAAATTTAAGAAAAGAATTGATTGTGAACGGTTGTGATGATAGAAATCTAGTACTAAATGGAAATTTTATTATAAACATCAATAACTGTACAATTAATATACGAAATATTTCAATTTCAAATTTTAATATGGAATTTGTTCATAAATTTTCTTATGAGGCAGATCAAAATGTTAATATTACAGAAAAATTATGTTTTGAAACTATGTTAGAAATACACTGTCGGACAAAATAAAGTGCAAATGCACTTGACTCGTTTTAAAAATGCAGAGAATAAACAATGAGAAAGATTTATCACTCTATTTCATGTTCCTACGTTATATTTTATCATCTTTCATCAAACCTTTAAAAGTAGTCCGTTATTTTTGACCTCTATTAAACATGAACTGCATTAATTTTCAACCAAATGACATTGAGCTTGGACAAAATAAAGTGCAATTTTTTAATACCGTTGCAAAGTATAGCTAACAATAATTAAAAATAAAAACATAAGCCAAAATTTGTCAACAGATGAGGTTATCTTATGCCCGTTTGCAAAAATTTTGCTTCAAGTTGAATTTTATTTTCATAAGCTTTGACATGGAACAACTCTCACTTGAGTTAAAAGAATTTTTAGTCTCGGACCGTGACGTGGGTTGACCTTTCGTAAACTTGGAGAAAAATATGGTGTGTCAATTTCTGGAATCAAGAAGGTTTATTTGAACTTCATTGAACGGGGATCTGCTGCCAGTTTTTATTCACAAAACAACGTGGAATTATTGGAATGGCCACCTCAATCCCAAGATCTCAATCCGATAGAGCATCTTTGGTCCATATTAGATAAAAGAATTCCGTTAGATGGTCGACGAAATATAGGATCTTTTTGGGAAAGCCTCCAATTTGAATGTGAGAGGATTCCATTTGAAATTTTGGTGGAATATGGTTCGCAGCGTACCAAAGCGACTTGCAGCTGTTATTCAAAATAAAGGGGGAGCCACCAGTTACTGATTTCCTATGAAAATATTTGTTTTTTTGTTGATATTTTGAATTTGCACTTTATTTTGTCTTCTCTTTTTTCATGATTTATTGCAATACATATTTCTTGTTATTTTAATTTTGGTTATATTTTGTTTATGAATACTGATATGTTTGTAAAAGAACTTAAATAAATTAAATCAAATGACTTTTTGAAGTAAAGTTCATGAAAACAATACAAAATAAAATGAGTTAGTATCTTAATTCCGGTTTGCACTTTATTTTGTCCGACAGTGTATATCAAATTCAAAATTTAAAACACATCAATGAATTAAAATACCATAAAAATAATAATTATATAATAAGTTTCATCACAATCTTCATTGTATGTCTAGCTATAATAATAATAGGAGTTCTTATTTTTATAATACAAAAAAAAAGAAAAAATGTTAAAAGTATTGTAAAGAAAATAGAAAATAAAATTCAGGAGAATTTTGAATCAAAGGGGGTTGAAGTTACACAAATGAAAGTCAGCAAACTTGACGACGGCACATTTGTGTTGCTTCGCAATCCATAAACTGTCGATGCATCAGTTTCCTATGTGAACCTCACAATATCCGAAGGCCATAGGAAACTGAATGCAAACCCTAAATTGTCAATGCATCAATTTCCTATGGGAACTTCTAACTACCGAAGGCCATAGGAAGCTGAATGCATTGAAATTTAATTTAATTAGGTATCTAGTGAAAATGTATGGAATGAAATGTTTAATAAAAACTTAACCGTCTAACGAGACACAACGAAGTGCTCTGGTGTTTTTATTCGTATACATATTATATCCAAAATATATATATTATATGTAACTCGCGTCAAGCTTTGCGGAGCTGCTCGCAAACGCTTTAAATTCCTTCTGGCTAGCGGCCTTAACGAAGCCGAAGCCAGGGATAGAGCCAGAACGGCTGTTCCAAAGGGAGAAAAAAGGAATCGCTCTGAATCCTTCTCTAGGGACACAAATCGTGCCAAAATGGCAAAACCCAACATTGCTCACAAGCAGAGGTCTGTTGATGTGCCTTCCACATTAAATCCGCCTCCAAATCAACAAAAAATAGAGCAAAAAAATTTTAAACAAGCGCTGGAGAGTTACAAAAAAGGTATCCTTGCCTCAGACTTCCCGGAAACGCTACTTAACACTGACCAAATGACAGCAGTGCAAGACACCATCTTTGGTTTGATTTGCAGCCAAAAGACAGGAGATATCAGCCCCAAATTCTTTGGCACCAATTTCAGACCAGGATGGTTTGTCTTCAACTGCAAAAATAAGGTCACGGCTGATTGGCTAAAAGGCGAAATTCCAAAAGTAAAGCCTTGGGAGAATGCCTCACTGAAGGCGGTCGAAGAGGAAGAAATTCCCAAAAACCAAATTCTGGTGAGCCATTTCCCCGTTGGTCCCACCGGCACGAACGAGCAGATCCTCACGGCAATCAAGGTCCAGAATGAGGGTCTCCCCGTTCCTGAATGGAGGATCATAAGAAGAGAAGCCAAAGGTGCCGCCTGTATTCTTACCTTTTCGGTGGACCACAAATCTGTGGCTCTACTGAAAACCAGAAAGGACATTATAGACTTTAGGTTTGGCGATGTTCAACTCCGCCATCCTAAAGCCCCTCACAAAACTGGTGCCCCCAAACCCCCACCTAACTCCCCTGTCAAGACAGCCTGTATGACTCTGACGACAGGTAATAGTGCTCCACAGCCTTCACCAACGTCAGATCTACAAAACAGGCTGACAGCTCCAGTAAACCTAGTTCCTCCCCCCTCAGTTGCTAATGCCACACATACCTCACCAAAGGAGTCAGCCGTTAGGCCCTCCTCACCAAAAGGTACTTCTGGTAATGCAACAACAACTCCCCCCCCCCTCCCTGCTCAACAACCGTCGCCAAAACAACAACAAAAGGCGTAAATGCAACACAAGCTGCAAGAAGCAGCTCAGCCAAATTAATGGCTCCAAAACGGGACCCCAGGCCCAAAGGTAAAGCTCGGCAGAGGCTATTAAAAGCACCAGCGAGCTTTACCTCAACACCAAAAACAAAATGAATTACACCACCCTAAAATTCCTGCAGATAAATCTTATGCACGCCAAAGCTGCCTCAGCTGCGGCAAGCAGAGAATTTGTGAAGCAGGATCTGGACTGCTTACTAGTCCAGGAACCATGGTTGGTAAGAGGCCAAATAAAAGGCCTTCCAACACAATCGTGTAAGTTAATATACGACAACACGCAACTCCAACCACGAGCTGCGCTTCTTATCCATAAAAGAACTAACTTTCTTCCCATTCCAGAATTCATCACAAATGATCTAGTTGCGGTACTAGCTGAGATCCCCACGGCAAGAGGCTTACAAAATATTGTAATAGCCTCAGCCTACTACCCGGGAGATACTACCTCCGCACCACCTGAAGAGGTAAGAAAACTTGTTAGATACTGCAACGCAAGGGGAAGACAGCTACTACTTGGTTGTGATGCCAACTCCCATCACACCATATGGGGTAGTACAGACATCAACAAAAGAGGTGAGTCACTTTTAGATTTTCTTATGCACTCAAACTTAGATATTCTAAACAAGGGAAATGAACCTACTTTTGTCACCTCCACTAGGAAAGAAGTGTTGGATATGACAGGGGCAAGTTTTGCCATAGCCAACAACATTCTCAATTGGCATGTCTCGAAAGAAATATCATTCTCGGACCACCGGCACATCAGATTTGATCTGTCAAGGCCGAATCCCAACAATATAGAAAACAATAGGGTACCAAGACACACGGACTGGAATCTCTACACAGAAACACTTTGTTGTGAATTTGAACCATCCTATCCAAACATTGACTCTCCTTATCAACTTGAAAGGGAAGCAACACGCTTAAGCTCACAAATCACAAGCGCATACGAGTCCAGCTGTCACATTAGACAGATCAACTCAAATCGCGATGTTCCCTGGTGGAACAGTGAGTTGGAGAAGTTAAAAAGAAAGCTTCGAAAGTTGTTCAACAAAGCTAAACGAACCAATTCGTGGAGCGAATATCGAACAACTCTAACGACTTACAACTCGATGATAAGAAGGCAAAAACGACTTACCTGGAAAAACTTCTGTGAAAGTATCGATAACTTGCCTTCTTCAATTAGAGTTCAAAAAGCCTTAGCTAAAGATCATAACAATGGTATTGGTCTCTTAAAAAAATCGGATGGTAGTTTTACCCAAAGTTACAGTGAAACTCTGAGCCTACTTTTGGCCACTCATTTTCCTGACTGTATACATATGTACCACTGATCAATCACTAACCACAAATGTGAGTTACACTACACCTAACAGCACAACAAGAAGTCTAGCTAGAAAAATTTTAAACGAAGACTCCATTAAATGGGCAATATCCTCCCAACAGCCTTTCAAGGCGCCCGGGGAAGATGGTATCTTTCCTGCTCTCTTGCAGTATGGAATTGATACCATAATCTGCTCACTTATACTTATCTATAGATCCAGTTTTGAATTAAGCTACATCCCTCAAACTTGGAGAAAGGTGAGAGTAGTATTCATACCAAAAGCTGGCAATAGATCAAACTCAGACCCAAAATCCTTCAGACCAATCAGTCTCACATCCTTCTTTCTAAAGGTCATGGAAAAAGTGATTGATTTTCACATTCGCAGTACGGCCTTAATAGCAAATCCTCTCAATGCTAACCAATTCGCTTACCAAACGGGTAAATCCACTGTTACAGCTCTCCATCAGCTGGTAAGCAAAATTGAGACTGCGTTTGCTAAGAAAGACATCATACTCTGCTCGTTTCTTGATATTTCTGGCGCCTTTGACAATACTACGTATTTGTCAATTCAAACCGCTGCAACTGTCAAAGGAATTGACACACCAACCATTAAATGGATTGACTCTATGTTAAGTGGCAGAATCATCTCCACCACACTAGGTCAAACATCATTGACAGTTAATGCTGTTAAAGGCTGTCCCCAAGGGGGTGTTTTATCTCCCCTGCTCTGGTCAATTGTAATAGATCAGCTCTTGGATGACCTCAATAAGCTGGGCCTTGATACACAAGGCTACGCTGATGACTTAGTCATCTCTATTCAAGGCAATCAAGAAGCACAGGTCACAAACCGTATGCAAAGGGCCCTGAACAAAGTTAATGACTGGTGCAACAAAGAAGGGCTTAAGGTCAACCCCACCAAAACAGTCATCATCCCATTCACCAGGAGACGAAAAATCGATCTCCAAACACTATCCCTAAATAGTGTTCAAATTAATTTTTCCAAAGAGGTCAAATATCTAGGAGTAACCCTGGATAATAAACTCAATTGGAAACCACATCTAGACAAAACCATAGCAAAAGCAACAAGTGCTTTCTGGGCCTGTCCTAGACTTTTTGGTAAAAAGTGGGGACTTAGGCCAAAAATGATTTACTGGACTTACCTCACTATTATCACACCCATCATAACCTATGCCTCGCTGGTCTGGTGGCAAAAAACAGAACAAGTTTATGCCCGCAAATCTTTGCAAAAGTTACAAAGACTAACCTGTGTGAGTATCACAGGTGCAATGCGCACCTGCCCAACTTTAGCGTAAGAAAGTTTATTAAATTTTCCTCCGCTACATCTAAGAGTAAAGAAGACTGCTGCACTAAGCGGACTAAAGCTTCATCTCACTAACTACTCAAGAAAGGAAAACTTACAAGGACATATGAGTATTCTGCAGGTGCTCCCAATACTGAAATCGCCTGCAGCACACTCCTCGGACTTTATGCCTAAACGCATAATGTTACACCACCCCTTCGAAGTAATCTTTCCAAACCGCTCAGCATGGAAGAACCCTGTAATTCTTACAAATAACTTCCAATACATCTGGTATACTGACGGTTCAAAAACAAACAACGGTGTAGGTGCAGGGATTTACGGTCCCAACTTTAAATCATCTACATCCCTTGGTAACACAACTACTATCTTTCAGGCAGAGGTAATGGCTATAGAATTCTGTATTAGAGAATGCATTAGAAGAAACCTCCGAAGATCAAGCATCCTAATCTGCTCTGACAGTCAGGCAGCACTAAAGGCTCTGTCCTCGACAAAAATCGAATCCAAACTAGTTTGGAACTGCCTGACTTGTTTACTTCAATAAGCTACTCACAATAAAATAACTCTTTCATGGGTGCCTGGTCATGAAGGCGTTCCGGGTAACGAAGAGGCTGACCGACTTGCTAGACTTGGCTCTCAGTCTCAATTCAAAGGCCCTGAACCCTACTGTGGTCTCCCAATATGTAGCCTAACAAACGAATTAGCTACCTGGGAACGACAGAACATGATCAGCACCTGGAACAACTCAAATGTCCATCGTCAGTCAAAACTATTCATTGACTTATCCCACAAACGTATGAAAGAAATTCTTGACATGAGCAAACGTGACGCAAAGTTGCTTACGGACTTCTTCACTGGACACTGCTCTCTCAAGTATCATCTTAAAAACATGGGCATCAGCCAAGATGACACCTGTCGTCTCTGTCTTGAAGACATAGAAACAGCTGAACACATTTTATGTGAATGCCCTGCCTTAGCTAGATCCAGGCTTAAAATATTCAATAAAGGGTTCCCCTGTCCCCTTGATATCAGAAACACCTCTTCCTCGAAGATTCTTAGGTTCTTACATGACCTCAGCTTCGAATGAACAAACCTATACACTTCGTGTAATTAAACCTAAGGGAACAGCACAAAAGATCTTTCAGGTCGACGTGCTTGTAAAGGTAGTTTTCACCTTCACCCTATAAATTAAAAAAAAAAAAAAAAAAAACTATAATAGACGTTCTACTCAGTTTCGTAAAATTTCGCTCACTTTCGCGCAATTAAGCAAGAGCCATTGAATTGGCTCGAGCTTACCTAAATGTCAAATTTAAAGCGTATCAACCACAGAGGAAGAAAAGAAGAGATAAAACCAACACTTCTCTTGCCCCGCAACTTTCAAATGTCTACATTGTGTGGTGTGGTTTGCCCTCTTGAGTATCTCTTCTGTGGTATCAAATCAACTCAACAGCTCAACGCATGTTTACATGTTAAGTAGCCAGAATCCATTATAGTTGATTTTTGTTTAACGAACACTTTCGGAAACTTTTTGTCTTGTTTTTGACACTAGACTAAGCTGAGCTAAGTGCATTATAGTTGGCCCTTAAATATAAGCCTCGCGTGTGTATTTTTTTTGAAATTTCACCATGAGCCGAAACTTCAACACTTTAAAATTTTTTATTAAAACTTTGATTCAAATTCTACTTCCCAAGGTGGTGTTGCCTTATTGGTCCGGAATCTTTTTTGTTGTGAAGAACTAAATTTGCGAACCAATATTCAGATTGTAGCAATATGAATGTTTTTTCCAATTAAATATATTATATGTAGCATCTAAATGCCTGGGTCCGAAAAAATTTCTAAAAGTGACATAGAAAATGTAATTGATCAATCTGATTGCCCTTTTCTTTTATTGGGGATTTTATGCGCATAGCAGTTTAAAGGGTTCTGTCAAAATTGATAGGCGAGGAAAAATGATAGAAGATGAATTAACTAATAATCAACTAAATCTGTTAAGTAATGGCGATCCTACACATTTTAGTTTTGTCTATAAAACATATAACTGCATTGATCTTACCTGTTTTATAAAGTTATTTTGACTGGTTTGTTTGTGACGATCTGCACAGTAGGGACCATTTCCCCATTGCCTTTTATTTACAGTAACAACGAAGATCCTCGACAAAAACTCTTTTTAGTCAAAAAAGCGAACTGGGATCTTTTTAAATCAGGTTTGTGATTAGATTCACAGAATATCTAATTCGATGATATAGATCAACAAGTAAACTTCAGTCGTAATAAAATTCTCGAAGCAGCAAATAAGTCTATACCACTTACACACAAGGTTGCCACTTGCCAACTAAATATGTGTCCAAAAATGAAAGTAAAAATGACCAAACGTAGCTTGAAATGACCAAAACTATGATTGATTCCGATGAAGAAAGAAGGGAAGAACACCAAGTTCTCAAATGGAAAAAAGCAGCATGAGAAGCGTTTGTTTAAGGAAATATAGAAATTTCATGAAAGTATGAGTTTCAAAGTTTGCACCAAAAGTTAAAAATTCATGCCAGGGTGGAAAACTATGAACCAAACCCGTGAAGACCACTAAGCAAACATAGCTGTAGAACTGCAGACTCAACTTAGACGATTATCAAGAATGCCATACTCTAGACCAGAAGAAGTAAGTGGCAAACTCGTATGTAAGCTTAAATCAAATAAAAATGGATATCCTGACAGTCTCGACGCCGAAATTTTCAAGGAAGCTAGGGATTAGCTTGAAAGGAGAGTGCACCATGCGCATGACTTAGTCGGGAGAAAGCATGTTGAATGAATGAATTAAAGAGAAATATCGTTTCAATTTTCTATTTTTTATAGTGGAATACTCTGCCTTAACGTCAGATGCGATGTCTTGTCTTTGTGAAAGTCTGAAAAACCCAAAGTCAACAAATTCGCACAGCATGTTGCGGTATATTTTACCACAACAAGTTATACCTTTATTTTTCTTCCTCTTCCCATTTTCACCCCTCCTTTTGTTGTGGCATCAATGTGCTGTCAGAGTACAAAGCAACCCTAGTCCATCAGCTAGTGGTGTACTTCAAAGCATTTACCCCTTCATTGAGCCAGTGGACGGCTGGAGACTCAAACAGCAGCGATAATAAGAACCAGGAAGTTTCTGAAGGAAGTCCATCGCAACAGCAGCAGGTTATTAACAACCTAATATTTGTAGTAAAGGTAGAGATATGGCTACCCACCTCTAACGCACTGACTAGTTATCAGTCAACGTTTACTATAACGTCATCATCATCAGAATTTGGCATTTGAAGCCCTTTTCAATATAAACGGCCAAAAGCCCAACGTAATGGCTGCGCGCCCACCGTAAAGGCCGAGTGCCCAACCTAAAGTGCTTTACCTTAGCAAGGAAATGACTCTTTATAGAATTATCCCCATTCCCCCAAATCTGCGCGAAGGTTCACCGAAGTAGTTTAGTAGTTTTCGTGATAAATGACGAATCCTCGTTAACTGAATCCTAGCTTAAATAGTTTTCTTGCACAGTGTAACTTGGGTCGGTTGGGCCGAGGGAATTTGTTTAAAGAAACAGTTTTTCAATTTTCGTTCATTCAGGCAAGTTGTTGCGAATCTCTAACTACCAAGAGATTCACAACGAAATTGTTTAGAAGAGAGCGATGGATGCGTTTCGCCTACGGCGCAGACTCCAGCGAATTTGCTGAGAGTATTGCAGATACCCCGTGACGAACCTCCACGACTCTGATTGGTTGAAGTGAGTGGAATTTGCTGAATGCGCCGATGAACGAAGAGACCGCCAAGAAGATGGCACTTCTTGGTTGACCTCTGAAAAGGACATAGTGCCAGAAAGTTTTAGAAGATTAAAAAATTGTTCGGAAATTTTAAAAATCGAGTGATTTCATTTAATTGCAAAAAATGCAAATTGAAATTGTGGTTGTGTTGGCAGAAAGGCCAAAAACACAATTATTTATTGTGTGCAGGAAAGCTCCACATAGGCAGGAATTCAGGAGAGTTAGTGCCAGTACGGGCAAGAGAACTCAGGCAGGATTCGTCAAAAGAAATCTAAGTATTTTTATACCTTAGTGTTTTAATTTCCTATAAAAGTGGAAAAGTGTTAGTTATACGTTCGCGTTGTTATTATTCCATTTGAAGATCATTTTCAGTGCTAAAGTTGGTTTGGAAATTCCAAACAAAAATTTCCTGGCGCCCTTTATTGTATGAAACACCCAGTTGTGTGTTTTGATTGATACTCATTCTTTTTGATTAATTCCTTTCTTTATTCAACTAATTATACCTACGTACCAATAAATAAACTACCTACGAACCACCCCTTGCTGAGCAGCTGGCATTGGCAGCATACTATCTTGCTACCTGTTGCATTCTTTTCCCATCGAAATCCACCCAGCTGTCATTTGACAGTTCATCATAAGGTTAAAATTCGGTCAACATCGCCGCGGCACATCGTTGTGCATGTTTTATATTCTTGCATTTTAAATAATTAATTAATCAATCGTTGCGATTAATTAATATATTAGTTAACTATCATCCAAGTTGTGGATTCGTTTTTGATTCGTTTGGATTCGGTTCGTCGGGAAAAAAGTGCAACAAGCACAAGGGAGATCTTGAAAAAAACATGCGTTTGACAGTATTGACAGAAACAAGCAGTGTAGCATCATGTCTAGTTGCAAAAAAGCCTTGCTTTTCAGCTCGTAAGGCAGATTTAATCACAAAGTCACCACACATGGCGGCCATTTGAAGAAAAGCACGTGTCATTTGATATCAGTGTTTGCTACCAGAATTCTCCCCGGCAAAATCCAAGTTTTACTTCAGGGCGAGCGGCGAGTGCAGAACACAAAAAATACCTAACTGGGTATTAAGGGTGTTGGCAACCCTAATAACCAAGTAAATAACCAGCGTAAATGAACTAAATGAATTACATACGACGATGAATTATGTATACCTTATACACTATGAAGTCATATATGTAAATGTCATACGATTGCTACGTTATAGATTACCGCTTACAAAGTACATACATAGTAATTATTACCTATAAAGTTTCGATATTAAGATTGAATTAAAGTTAGTTGCTAAAGTACAGTCGTTGCGAATCATTCATTTTGGGTCTCATTGGAAAGCACAACAGTGGCGACGAGGACTATGGAAATCCAAAACGTAGTTGCAGAATTAAAAAAAATTGCTGAACAGCAATCACTTTTGATAAGTGACATAGCAAAGCAGGTCTTTAAGCCAAATATCGCAGCACCATCAATTTCATCAGCATCACAACCATCTTCAGCGGAATACGCCCTCGAAGTTTTGGCTCACAATATTCAGGAATTTCATTTCGATCCAGATAATGGCATCACGTTTGATAAATGGTATGTCCGCTACTCTGATTTATTTGAAAAAGATGCTACAAAGTTGGATGGTGCCGCAAAGGTAAGGTTGTTAATGAGGAAGCTTGGAGCTCAAGAACACTGTCGGTATGTAAATTTTATTCTACCTAAACAACCTAAGGATTACGACTTCGAAAATACGATAAAAAAACTAGGAATCATATTTGGAAGAAAAGAATCTGTATTTAGCAGGCGGTTCCGCTGTTTGCAATTACGGAAATCATCTGAAGATGATTTTGTCACATTTGCAAGCGAAGTAAATAAGCAATGCGAAAATTTTGAGCTTGGTAAGTTATCTGATGACCAATTTAAATGTTTGATGTTTGTCATTGGTCTACAGGCAACGTCTGAGTCAGACATCAGATCAAGGCTCTTAAATCTCTTAGAATCAGAAACGCCAGGAAATGCCTTAAATTTGGACAAACTTATCACCGAATGTCACCGCATTTCAAGCATCAAGCAAGACACACAGCTCATTGAGGCACATGCTTCACCATCGTGTAATTCAATAAAAACAACGAAACAGAAATTTAGACCCGACTCCACAGATGATTTTCAGAATCGCAACGCGCAAACTCAAGTACCAAGGAATCCATGCTGGGGCTGTGGAGCAATGCATTTTTACCAAAACTGCAAATACAAAGAGTACACTTGTAGTCAATGCCGTAAAAAAGGCCACAAGGAAGGGTACTGTTTTTGTTTCAACTCAAAAGGAGAAAAGAGTTCGAATCAATACAACCACACATCAGAAAAGAAAAAAAAGTTCATAAATCGTCAAAGTCAAAATAAACGTCATCAAAATCGAAACGTAAACGTCACTCACTCAGTTAACCATACATCAGCAGATAACCGAAAATATGTAGCAGTAAAAATAAACGACAGAGAGGTGCGATTACAGTTGGATACGGCATCACATGTGACAATCTTGGGTAAAAACACATGGAAGCTATTAAATTCTCCTAAATTATTTCGTGAAGGAATCATTGTCAATGATGCTCAAGGCAATAGAATGAATATCTTAGGATATTTTAACTGTGAGGTGAGTTTTATCAATCAAACGCATTCAGCGAAGTGTTTTGTTAGTGCCAAATCAAAACTCAATCTTTTGGGAATTGATTTGATCGATAAATTCAAGTTATGGGATCTACCGTTCAGCTGTGTATGCAATCAGGTACACATAAGCAATGACGATAAATCTGCACTTGGCAAAACAATTCAACAAAAATTTCCTTCCATCTTTGAAAGCGCTCTAGGATGCTGCAATAAATCAAGACTTAAGCTACACTTAAAGGAGAATGTTGTTCCTGTTTTTAAATCAAAACGCCCTGTGCCATATGCCTCTACGGAACTTGTTGACGCTGAACTGAACAGACTGAAGAAAGCAGGTATAATTTCTCCAGTCCAATATTCAGAATGGGCAGCGCCAATAGTCGCAGTCAAGAAGCCAAATGGACAGATAAGAATTTGTCCAGATTATTCTACAGGCTTAAATGCAGCACTCGAACCACACTTATATAACCTTCCCAGGCCGGAAGAAATTTTTATCAAACATTCAAACAACAAATTCTTTACTCATATTGATCTTTCAGATGCGTATCTCCAAATCCAAGTCGATGAGCACTCTAAAATTTTCCTGACTATGAACACACATCAAGGACTGTTTGCATGGAACAGCCTTCCTCCAGGAGTCAAAGTGGGGCCAGGTTACTTCCAACAACTCATGGACACCATGCTGGCAGATGCAGAAAACGCTTCGGCGTATATCGACGACCTTCTTGTCTCAGGAAAAACTCGTGCGGACCATGATCGATGCCTATTTGAATTGCTCAAACGACTTGATGACTACGGATTCAAGATAAAAATTAGTAAGTGCAAATTTTTAATGACCGAAATTAAATATCTAGGCCATATTCTTAACGCCGAAGGTACGAAACCAGATCCTCAGAAAACAGAAGCCATTAGGAACATGCCAACACCAAAAACACTACCGCAGCTGCGTTCCTTTTTAGGTGCCATAAATTATTATGGGAAGTACATTCCAAAAATGAGCCAACTTCGAGCACCGTTGGATAAATTACTGAAGAAGGATGCGAAATTTATATGGACTACTAGATGTGATGCAGTTTTTCGTGAATTTAAGCAACTATTGCAATCAGACCTTGCTCTTACTCACTATAACCCTGATCTTCAAATTATCGTTTCAGCAGATGCGTCAAACGACGGCATTGGAGCCTGCTTATCGCATCGTTTCCCCGACAATACAATCAAAGTGGTATATCACGTTTCCAGATCACTCACCTCGGCCGAAAAAAGTTACAGCCAAATTGAAAAAGAAGGTCTGGCTCTGGTTTTTGCTGTAACTCGATTCCACAGGATGATACTTGGTCGGAGATTTTTGATGGAAACGGACCACAAACCTTTGCTTGCGGTTTTTAATCCTTGCAAAGGGATCCCGCTTCATACAGCAAACCGTCTCCAAAGGTGGGCTTTGGCTCTGCAAGCGTACGATTTTGACATAAAATACGTTCGCACTCAAGATTTTGGAAATGCAGACCTCCTTTCGAGACTTATTGGTAACAAGCAATCTGACCCAACCGAAGAATACATCATCGCACAAACTAGGTTGGAGGAGCATTCAAATTTCAAAGCCGAGTTAACTGACAACATCAAGGACCTTCCAGTGACACATAACATGATAAAAAGTGCAACCAAGCTTTCCAAGGATTTAGAAATTGTGAAGAAATTCATCATATCTGGCTGGCCACGTTCTGTTCCTTTAAATATTCAACCTTATTTCAACAGGAAGGAATCACTGATGATAGTGGAAGATTGTGTGTTGTTCAAGGATCGCATCATTATACCCGAGAGTCTTCAAAATCGTGTTTTGAAACAACTGCATAAGGGCCATCCCGGAGAAGAACGCATGAAATCCCTCGCAAGAAGTTATGTCTATTGGCCGGGACTTGATGAACAAATAAAGCTTTTTGTAAAACGGTGCAACAATTGTCAGCTGGCAGCAAAATCACCAACAAAAGTCTCATTGGCGTCCTGGCCCCTATGCAGTCGACCATGGCAACGAGTTCACATGGATTACGCAGGACCAATCAACGGCGTATGGTTTTTCGTAGTAGTTGACGCCTACTCAAAGTGGCCCGAAGTCATTTCAACAAAATCAACAACTACAGCCGAAACGATCAGAATACTCAAAACAAATATTTTCACGATTTGGGTATCCAGAATTATTGGTATCGGATAACGGTACACAATTCAGCAGCAACCAGTTTAAATTATTTTGCTCTGAAGTTGGAATTGAACATATAAGAACAGCTCCATATCACCCATCATCAAACGGTCAAGCAGAGAGGGTGGTTGGAACTTTTAAAACTGCATTAAACAAGCTGAAAGGGGAAGGTAATATAGAAGAAATTATTAATACTTTTCTTCTCACTTATAGGTCAACTCCAAGCAAAACTCTTTGCAACAAATCACCAGCAGAGCTTATGTTAAGAAGACCTATACGTACAACGTTGGACCTTCTTAAGCCGAACTCCCCATTGGGCTACAAAGAAAACATTCAGCAAAACACAAAGTATAACATTAAGCATAACGCAAGGCCGAAAGAGTTTAAGACAGGTGATCTCGTGTTGGTCAAACAGCATTCAAATTCAAACTGGATCTGGTCACCAGGCAAAATTATTGAGCGGGTTGGAAAAGTTAATTATAATGTGTTATTAACACATCCCCATAAACTGGTAAGATCACATGCTAACCAACTTAGATCCAGACTATCCACAGAGCCAGGAAGCAACCAGTTTCAATTTAGGACGTTGTTGGATGAGTTCGACCTGACACTAAGAACTGACCCCGAACCAAAAACTACTATTAAACCAGAAAGACGATCAGATTCCACTGCAGAGCTGGCATCGTCAACACCACCTTCACTGACATCTCCACCAACGCCTGCGCCATCACCATTATGTTACTCCACACCTTCTGAATCAGCATCTACAGATGTTCCTGAAAGCCAACCTAAGGATCGAAGACCTTCAAGAATTCGAAAGGCACCTTTGAGATACCAACCTTCCGATTACAAAAAAAAGGGAGATGTTGGCAACCCTAATAACCAAGTAAATAACCAGCGTAAATGAACTAAATGAATTACATACGACGATGAATTATGTATACCTTATACACTATGAAGTCATATATGTAAATGTCATACGATTGCTACGTTATAGATTACCGCTTACAAAGTACATACATAGTTATTATTACCTATAAAGTTTCGATATTAAGATTGAATTAAAGTTAGTTGCTAAAGTACAGTCGTTGCGAATCATTCATTTTGGGTCTCATTGGAAAGCACAACAAAGGGTAAACTGAGGTTTTTCAAGAGAACTCATTGCGGCTACCTCAGCATTCAGCAATCGTTGGGCCTGAACGAACGAACTTATTGATGCACTTTTTGCATAAATCGATGAGAAAACTGCTTTTCGTATACATTCCAATTTTAAGGACCTTAAACTGAAGGGTTTCTCTTATTTCATTTCGGTGGATAAATGACCAAATGGAATTAAAAGTGATCATGTGACCAAGTGAAAAAATAATGACCAGATTTGGACATAAATGACCAAACTGGCATTCGTGCTTACACAGTCGAATGTCGTTAGAAACAAAAATGTACCTTGGTGGAACGATGAAATAAAAATTACTTTACGAAACAGGAGAAAATTACTCAGAACGTATGATAGAGCTTTGAGCTTAACTGATTACAAAAATTTAACATTCGCAAAATACAAAGCAAGAGAAATGATCAGGATTTAAAAAAAAAATGTAAGGAGGAGTTTATCTTTAAAATTATTAGCAGGACATCGTGTTACGGTAGATTTTCCCGCAACAAAAACCTTTCTTACATTTAGTTATTTTGATTTCGATAGCCTACTCTTTTCCTCAAACCCTTCCCTTTCATTTCTTCGTCCCATCATTTCTCCGTTGTTTGCTCTTAGCAATGTGATCGAAACATAGCTTTGAGCAAATGACAAAATAGGTGCATGTCGTAATCAGCGGATGAGCTGAACTGATGTCGACGTTTGGTGTGTCGAGCCAGAAGCCTCTGGAGACTCGCACACCGTTTACTTAAATTGAATGTCATACTTCGTCACTCACTAACATCATCATTCTCATTACTATCGACATTCACATCATTATCATCATTTAGACATGCTAACATTCATTCACTTATACCATCATTCACCCTTTATCATCATCACAACTATTATCTTTACACTCATCATCATGCACACATCTCATTACACACACTACACAAGCAGGATACCACATACACAAGTTTTATTTTTAAATTGAAATAACCGTATTCTGCAGAGTTTGAACCTTAGATGAATAAAGAACAAGATGGAAAACCATTACGTCTCCTTCCCCGCAACTTCCATTTGTTTACATTGTTGTTTTTGTAATCGCAGCCTCCATCTGTGAATACGTGTGAGCTGAAAAAAATGGCGCAAAAAAGTTGTGGAAGTATATGTGTGGTGAGTTTATTTTCATTTGACGTTTCAGATTTCAGTCATTTTATTTATTTTCAGAAGAGGAAGAGGAATTTCTTTACAGTCGGGATCGTAATACATTTTTTCCTAATAAAATACCATAAATTGTGTTAAAATTGTATATTAAAGTGACCATTATTCTATCTTCGACAATCGAAGATAAAAATTAAGTGTCAAAGTTGCATTTTTGATGTGAATTTTGAAGTTATCATACTTGCGCTTCATCGTCTGCCCTCATACTAATCGGCAATTTTTATTTTATTTTGTATAATTTTGTATAATTTTTAACCAGTTGTTTTGAGCTTGAGCTTCACAAATCACAAAGTGGTACTGAAAGCACCGAAGATTGCATATCAAACATGGATGAGTGTCACGACTTTCTTTGTCAAGTAGGTTCATATTGGAATGGTTAAAAAATTTTCGTCATGTTTAACACTGTTTATTTCTATAGCTGATTGAAGATGACGGCAAGCGTGTACGCGGACCAAATCTAGCTCGTCTTGAGCTGAACAAACGTATATTGTCTAACCAAATGCGATTTTTGTGTGGGTGATGCTCGGGAAAATAAAAAGACTAACGTGACCGAGGAACTGGTCTCGTGTTCCGACTGTGGTCGATCCGACCATCCGACATGCCTGCAATTTACACCGAACATGATTGTTTCAGTGAAACGATATCGATGGCAATGCATAAAGTGCAAATACTGTTCAATATGTGGCACTTCAGACAATGATGGACAGTTACACTCTGTGTCGACTGTGACAGAGGTTACCATATATATTGCCTATCACCATTAAATTTCTCTTCGATGGATAACTACGGAATCTACTAAGTTATACCTTGCATCTTTGTTAAATAAATAATGAGAATTAAAAAAACCAGTGTAAAAAACAAAAAGTGTACCCAATCCTACTAAAGTTTATATAAAAAATACAATGATAGTACTACACTCGATTCTTATAAAATGCCCTTAATTTGTTCGTCGTCCTTCCAAAGGACATAGAAGTAAATGGGAGACGAACGAAACTCGAATGTTTTGTCGAAAGCAGTGGAAATATTTGAAATTCGGTTCTACTCTCATATTTAGGGTCATTTTGAAGTAAAATTAAATATTCTCCCCTATCACAAGACTCGTTGCAACAATATTTCGACTAACGTCTGAATTTTAGGCAATAAAAAAAGTGCTGATGACCCGAAAAAGTTGCCAACATTTGTAGGACGATAGTAAAATAGGTTTCCACCAACAACTGAAAGCAAAATTATGTGAACCATTTTTTTGGCCATGCAATCTGAACGATAGCAATCGTCTGAAAAGCTACGGAATGTTTATGATGAAGGTTTTCCCAAATCAAAGCGATTTTCAGTTGCAGAGCTAAATTCTCTGAAACCAAAATAAAAAACCATAGATGAAAACAAACAAATATAAACTTTCCGCGTGATCACTTGGGTAGTAGTGGCTAGTGGGGTATACAAAAAGTTCTCGGGTGCCTTTAGATAGCTTTTTGCTGGAAATGGGTTTCCCATACATTTTTCTTAAACCACACGTTTTCAAAACCGAGATGTATTCAAGTTTCAAGTTGCTTATGATAAAAACACATAGCCTTGTTTTTGTTTGTTTACTTGTTTTTGCTTGGCAATTTGAAACATAACCTGAAATTTAATTTTCACCACACTGAAAAATTCTTAAGGGCAGGGTTTGAACAACACCAAAGTTATGGTTTTTTAATAACTCAATTTTTTTTTTTTTAAAGCTGGGCAAAATGTGAAAACTCATAAAAATGCAACTATACTGATTCTATTGGGACTCATTATATTGTGATTCGCTCTCTCAGCTCGGTTATTTGTCTTAACTTTTTATTAATACCAAAACTTAAATATCAAACTATGTGGACATTTTTTTGAAAAACTTATTTTAGCCAAAATCTTTAAATGCAGCAATCTTGTAGACATTATGGAGAGCTCAGAAAGCCTTCATTCATATCTGTAGCGCAATTATTAACGAAGCACCAACACTTTAAGTTTTAATTTTTTTAAACAAATTGAAAGTGGACATGAAACTATGCACACATTTTTTGCAAAACTTATCTCAGTCAAAATATTGAAATGCAGCAATCTTGTAGATATTATGGAGAGCTCAGAAAGCTTTCATTCATCTCTGTAGCACAATTATTAACAAAGCACCAACACTTTTAGTTTTGATTTTTTGTTTTTATTAAAAGCTCGGTAGAAAATTTTTTAAAAACTTGTCTCAATCAAAATCTTTAAATGTGGAATTTTTGTCTACATTCTGTTGAGCTCAGAAAGCCTTCATTCACCTCTGTAGCACAATTATTAACAAAGCGCCAACGCTTTAAGTTTTCAATTTTTCTTAACACAAAAAAAATTTAAAACTAAAAGTGTTGGTGCTTTGTAAATAATTGTGCTACAGAGATGAATGAAGGCTTTCTGAGCTCTCCATAATATCTACAAGATTTCTGCATTTCAATATTTTGATTGAGATAAGTTTTTCAAAAAATGTCTACATAGTTTGATATCCGCTTTCAATTATTTTACTTTTGTCTTTTTTTTTAATTCAATTAACTAACTTCTTAAATTTTCAACACAGCTTCAAGAAGAGAATCGAAAACTTAAGTTGGAATCTCTTTCATCAAACAAATGAAAAATGAATTCATATTTATTGGTTACTGTTTTGCTTTAGTATATATTTTTTTAACAATCATACTTTTCTGTCTATTTCTTTTAAGAAACGTTTTTAAAAAAAGAGGAAATAGAAGGGAGGAGACTACTCAGAGAAATGTTTAACAAAAAAGAAAATATTTTAATATTTTGATGCTTAAATTTTTATTCCCAAATACTTAAAAAGTATATAATCACAAATAAATTTTATTTACAAAACCCAAAAAAAAGTTTTAAATCCAAAAATTCTGCCAGACGTAGCCTTAAGGTGACTAAAAGTAAAAAAAAAAAAAAAAAACCGGTTCCCAGACGAGAATACCAATACTACGGTACAATTTTGTGTATGCCCTGTGTGTGGATCCGAATATAAAGTGGTGTTAGTGAAATTTTGTGTAAGCCCAGTGTTGAGATCCGAATATAAAGTAGTGCTAGTGAACTTTTGTGAATGAGTGCGTGCACCAGCTTGTGGGGAGGTATCAATGTGTTAGTGTGGTTTTCCATCTTGTTCTTTATTCATCTAAGGTTTGAACTAAGACTGATTTTATTCGTGTTCTATCTTAAGCTAACTTACAATCAGCGTTGCCGAAGTGGCACAATTGCGCAATTTTGGCACCCTTCAGTATCGATTGGCACCTTGGGACCTTTAACTCTCATTTTGGCACCTTAAGAGCTTGATACATTTTAATGAAGAAAACTTAATAAAATCATTCAAAAAAGACTGAAAGGAATATTTTTTTCAAGTAGTGAAACATACATATCGTGTGTGTGTGTACTAATTCATGCCCAAATAATCGTAACGATACTTTGTGCGAAAGTATTTTTGTTTTTTGTGTATTTAACTATCTCTCTATCTTTGAAGGGATGGTGGCACCTAGTTGGCACCTTTGGTTAACGAAAATGGCACCTTAAGAAATTTTACTGCGGCAGCGCTGCTTACAATAGGAGTATAGGAGACTCGTGAAATATAATGTGTCATCAAGTTCCATAAGGGATACTTGAGTCGACATTAAAAATGTTTATATTTCGATATGCTGATTGAGTATGTTTATATTTCAATTTGCTGATCGTTACACAATGGCAACGATCATTGTTTATTTTAGTTCATGAGGGAACTTGAGTGGCATCAAAAATACAAGATAAGTTTTACTTTTATGTTTTTAAAACAAAGAGCGGAAGCTCCACTGAGGATGCTTCCTTGTTATCTACTTCTGGAGGGTCTTCTATGTTAGAGTTATACATAACTCGCCCCCCCTTTGAATTCGAGTCTCTTCGAATTCCTTTGACAATAGTAAAAATTTTATTTCGTAACATAACAATAGTTATAATGATAACTGATAAGTATAGACAGTACAATAAAAGTTATAAGAAGTACATATGAAACTTTCTTATGATGTTTCAATTCAACAATTTCATTAATATTTTGCTCATTTGTTAATGCAATATCATCAAAAGTGATTTTCTTTGAAAAATTAAATGTTACGTTTGTTTTCGGGTACCTAAGTGAGTTTTTCTTTAAACACAGTTTTGTTATTTTCAAAATAGTGATTATAAATTCTTAGTTTACACAGACCAAATTGGATTAAATAATTTCCATTTAAAATGATTCTTCTTGAATCGCAATTTTTTTGCAAATTTGTATTTATTGAGTTTTTTACAAGTATAAGATCTTCGTCTATAGTTACGATTTCTGTGAAATTATTTATAATATAATTGCAATTTCTTAAAATACTGCAATGTTTTGACAATTTTAGTTCATTTAATACTTTATTTTCCTCATAGGAATATGTTTGGTTTGCGAATTCAAATATAGTTTCAATAAATGCATCAATTTCCTTAAATTCATTGCCTGGATGAATTATTCCGTTTCTTGCGGTAGTAACACTGTCTTGAATCTGTTCGATTTGATTTGTTAAAGTATTTAATTTGAATAACTGTTCATGATATGCGTTTAGCAAAATAAGATTTTTAATAGCCCAATCTACATGATCTAAATGGTCTAACATTTGATAACGGTTCTTATATAAAGTATCTCTAAGATTCATGAATGTTTGATTAAAATTTTTGTTAATCTTCACTTGTTGATTAAGTGCAGTTATAGAGTTATGTAAATTAGAGTCAACGGTGTTTAAGTGATTTTCAATGTCTCTTCTATCTTTATCGTCCATGGTGCCAAATAAAAAATTACATACTTCGCCTACGGCATTGGTGAGGCCACGCTTATTTCTATGCTTAGGGAGTAAAGTCTTAACTTTACTTTTCAGTAAATCTATCTGTGAGCGAAGTAATGCTTTATGGTCTGCATGTAGGGGTTCAAGATCTTGAATTATTTCGTTTAACAGACTTATTATATCTTTTGGATCAATGATATGCAATATCAGATCGGTTTCAGTAACCAATTGGTTCTCTGTTAATTTCACTTCTATAAATCCGCTATTGTCCATTATTTGTTGAACTTGAAGGGACCCCGATAGATATGATTGTAGGCATTATGATTGCCAGAAGCATTACGCAGATCGTTATCTAGAAAAGAGATATTTTTTAGGGTCTTCTCATTTGCGTTATGTCGATTTTATTTGGGTTGCTAGGGTTAAATTTGTTATATCTTTTCTCAGTTTTTTGTCTTACAGCTTTTGGATTTTTTATAAATAAATTAGGTACTTTAAAGTTTGGTACAGGTTCTCGTTTAGCATTTATTCTATCTATAGCTTTTATCTTCCTTTCTTGCATATTAAAAGCAATTTTATTTAAATCTATTTCTTCGTGATTAATAAAATCCATAGGTTTGACTTTTATGGTAGAATGAATGGAGTTGTTGTAAAAGCCTACCGATCCTATGACCAATTCTTCTATTTTCATATTTTCATCACTACGTTTAAGAACTCTGATATGTTCCAATAAAGTCGAATGAAACCGTTCGATATCGGAATTTCCTGTGTGAGAATTGGGGGTAGTAAAATGTGTTGTAATTCCTTTTTCTCTGCAGAAAAACTTTATTAAAGTGTTGTTGAATTCATTATCCATTATAAGAGTTTCTGGTTTTCCTAAATAAGATATCCGTTCTTCTAACTTCATTTTTACGGTTAACATATTTTTATCATTAATTTTATGAACGGAAGCTAGTTTCGTAAATCGATCTATCGTTGTTAAGAAATAAGTTTTATGGATTTGAAATATGTCCATGTTTACTATCACATTAGGGTTGTTTGGGGTTTCTGTAGCGTTAAAGAACTTTTTTATTGGTTTCCTATCATATTTATTTTCGGCACAAGTTACGCAGTTATTGATAAATCTATTGATAAACTTAGTCAAATTCGGACAAAAAAATTTGTTTTTCATTTCTTCAAAGTTTTCTAAAACTCCACGATGATTTGTGTTCAAGTGAACTTTCTCTATTTCAGAATACAACTGTTCTTCATTTATTAAGTCAGTTGCTAGTTTGGTACATTTAATAAATTTGATCTTTGCATCATTATTAAATAAGTTAATTAATTTTTGATGAATGATATTATACTTTTGGTCATTCAATTCTGAATAGATGCCTTTTTTACCGTTCCTTACACTCAGAGAAAAAAGGCAGTCTAAAATCAAGTACGAGTAGGCTCAGTTCTATTTTTTTGCATTCTTAGTTTTGTTATCTCAAAAACGACACGTTTTATTCCTAACTCAAGAATTTTATTCTAAAAACAAGTTTTTATTCCAAAAATAGGAACACAAAACTTGATTTGAGTATGACATTCTTAAAATAAGATTTGTTTAAAGTTATAGTAAGATATACGTTCTTAAATTAAGTTCTTCATTATCATGATTTAGTTTCGTTTTCTTATTAAGAACAAAACATTCTTAAACTAAGATTATTGAATGTTAAAACAAGCCGATACGGTCTTAAAACAGCCGATACGATCTTACGCTAAGATTAATATTCTCAAATTAAGCCGAGGCGATCTTAGGCTTGTATGATGCCGTTTGATTACAAAGAAGACCGATGTTTCATTTTGAAGCGTGCTTTATTCCGGTTCGGACGTGATTTCGTATTGAGTTATTAAGTGATATTTTTACAATGGAAAACTTTGCCTCGGACGAAAGTGGCATTGAAAACAGTGTTAAATCTAGTGGTGTATATGTGTTTGAGAACATTGGTGGAAACTTTGTTCTAGTGAGTGACAAAGTGAACGATTTAAGAAATGAAGACATTGACTATTCAGCCGAACCCGACGCTATTTCCACCACCATGCCAACGATTACCAACTGCGCTGCGCCCACCCTCGTAGGCACCGGCTTAAATATGTTTGGGGTATGCGCTTTGAAGCCAAACATAAGGAGGCAAAAACATACTTACATAATATATCTTCCAGGGTAAATCCTCCCTTTTCTTTAGCAATTAAGACGGGCATTAAATTTTCAAAATTTTTGCTTGACCATGAAAAATCATTCGAAACAATTTTTAAAATAATTGACAGCAGAACTACAAACTTAACAACAGAGGAATACTTTTGTCAGATAAATAATAACAAATTTGCAATTAATTTTGAGGAATGTAAAGTTTCATTGGAAATAGTCTTTAAAGGTACAAGGTATTTTAATAACTGTTATTTAGCTTTACTTAATGATGTTACTAATAATTTTGAACTTTATAAATTGAAAATTTTTATAACTCAGAATGAAACAATTTATGTTCTATGCCAACGTATTGAAAACCTTGGATTTGACCATCATTTCCAATCTTTTCAAATTGGTTCTTTATTAAGAAACATTGAAGTAAAAATTATTACGGAATTTTTAAGTCCACCACTCCATTTGTATCCACTAAACAATTGAAAAATCTATTTTAGAATTAAGTATGTATATTTAATTAATTTTTGTAAAAAAAAAAATTCAGAAAAAAATATAAACACAATAAAATTATAAGTGCTTTTAGTTTCATTTTGGTGAAGATGGGGTGGGGACGAGGGATGGGAACAAGGGATGAGGACGACTGGATTGATTCTAAAGGTAAGAGCTTACAAATCTTGGATCATGATTTAAGAAGCTTGAAACTATCCGAAGGATACTTAAAAAAAATATTTTTTGTTCTTATTTCGAGTTCGTTCGTACTTAATTTCAGTCAAAATTCAAGATTAAAAGAGATAGAAGCGATCCGAAAGCTACTCAAACAAACCATTTTTGTTCTTGTTTCAAGTTTTTAAATGCTTAATTTAGGAATATAAAAAACTTGATTTAAGTATGTTTTGTTCTTATCCCCGATATATTTAAGAATACGTGATCTTAATTTTAGGTTGTAATAGTCTAACATTAAGCTGTATTCTTATAATTTAGATTAAATGATCTTATATGAAGATGAGAACATTCTTGAAATCAGAATTTGAGGCTTATCAAAAATAGGCTTAGAACAAGAATTTCGGGCACGGATTAAGAATTTTCGAGGTTGACAGACTTTGGTCAACGAATAGGCTTGCTTTGACACCGATTTTCTTGAATTTAGCTCGTTTTTTTTCTGAGTGTAAATGACTTCTAAACAAATCGTTTAAGTAGTGATCTCTACTCAAATCGTTTTCTTCAATATAAATTATTTTATACTTACGAAAACAAAATTCTATTTCAGAATTTTTCGTTTCGACGATTCTTATTTGTGTTCTGTATTTGTTCACTATACCCTCACTTATAAGAAAATGATCATTCAAATCCTCTGGGCTAGAATGGATGGTTGCTCCTGTTGAGGAAAGTAATTGATCATCGCAATTATCACTCTCAATTTCAATAACTTCATCCGAAATTTGAAAAATCGAATCTAAGTTGAAATTGCCTTCCGATTCTTCTATTCTACTCAGAAAGTCGGCAACCTTATTATCTTTGCCTTTTAAGTACTCGACGTCGAATTCATATTCGCCTAGAGATATTTTCCAACGAATTATCCTTTGGTTTGGATCTTTCAATGAATAAAGCCATTTTAAGGGTTGGTGATCCGTTTGGACCAAAAACTTTCGTCCAAAAAGGTATGGTCGGAAATATTTAACCGCCCATACAATCGCTAACAATTCCTTTTCCAAAGTCGAGTAATTTTTTTCGTGGCCGTTTAACGTCCGGCTCGCATAACACACTGGTTAACCTTCTTGACTTAATACGGCACCTATAGCAATATTGCTAGCATCCGTCATCAAAGTAAACTTTTTATCAAAATTTGGGAAAGCAAGGATCGGGTATGTCGTTATAAGCTTCTTTAATTTTTCGAATGCTTCTATATATTCGTTTTTCCATTTCAATTTGTTTCATACAAGCACCTTTCTTTGAATATTTAATAATCGGACTTCCTATCATAGAATAGTTCTGAATAAACTTCCGGTCTGGTACGACCCACAAAGGAGAATTATATGGTGAATAACTTGGTCTAATTATTCCTTGATTCAACATTTCTTCAATTTGTCTCTCAATTTCCGTTTCATGGATTTGAGGACATCGATAGTTTTTAGAATATATTGGTTGGTGCGAAGTGGTAATTATTTTATGTCGTACACAATTAGTTGCAGACAAGTCTTGACCTTCCTTATAAAAGGTCTTACTATTCTTACAAAGGAAACTTCTAAGTTTATCTTTCTCTTCCATGTTAAGATCTTTATGTATTAAATTATTGATATCGTTTTCATCCTTCTCCAAATAACATACTTCTTCATACCTAAATGGAGCTTCATTTTCTCCGCGTTATATTATTTCGTTTCCATTTACAATTAAATTGTTGTTTAAGAGGTCGATTATTGCACCTATTGGAGTTAAAATACTGTTACCTAATATACAGTCAAAAGGTTTGTCACAAAAATTGGTAAATTTCACTGACATGGTTTTTCCGTTGTCCTTAAATTCACTTGGAACTAATACCACAGCTTCATGGGAAATTATAGAGTGTCCTGACATGGTATTTATTTTAATTGGCTTTTCTAAAGTACGGATTGTTTTGAATGGTTCAAAAACTCTCCAGTCTCCTAAACTGATTGCAGATCCGGTATCGATTAGACACCTGACTTTGATATTATCAATTGTTAACGGTACTACCGGTAATTGGGATTTAGGCAAGATTGCCGAAAATTTTGAACGTTAACTGTGTTTACCTCCATTGGTTCGGGTTGCCTATCGTTTCTATTTGACTTAAAGTTACCCCTCGTTTGATTTCTAAAATTATGGCTTCCAAAATTGTGTGACCTATTTGGATAACGTTCTGATTGGTTCTCAACATTTGGATTTCGAAAATGTTGTGATCTATTTTGATAACCGTGTTCTTGGCTTCTAAAATTTGTCTGTTTGTTATTTAGAACAAATGAATTATTATTATGATTTGTCTTAAAGTTGTTATTTTGGTTCAAACTAGAATTTCTATTAAAATTTTTGTGATTCAAATGCCCATCATAACTAGTCTTCTTGTCGTAACATTTTTTTTAAAATAGTATCTTTGATCAAATTATTTTCCACATAATAGTTATGTGCAGCGGATATGCTGTCTATATTATTTTGTAAGAGAAGAGCTCTTATGTAAGTAGGAATAAAATTAGTATAAATTCCGAAAATTATTTGAGAATTATTTATTGGTTTATAATTTTCATCCTTAATTAATTCTAGACTGTACTTTGTATTCATGGTATTTAGAATAGTTTCTAATTTATTGTGCAAATCTTCAATATTACTTACTCTAATGTTTAATGCCTCCTCTCTTAAATGAAAATACGTTTTGTTAACGCCGAACTCTCTTCTCAATTTCTGTATTATGTTGTCCCACGTTGGATCGGTGAGGCAGTCTACAGCCCGTAGTGCCTTTCCTTGCAACTTGTTGGCTAGTATTATTTTTGCGGTCGCTTGGTGGTCCTCTGGAGATAATGATAGGATCGTTGAGACGTCCCTCAGGTAATTCTGTAGAGTGTAATTATCTTCGCCATTGAAATTTGGGATCCGTCTTGCTTCTCTTAAGCATTCAGATAGGGTAAGAGCCATTTTAATTGTCTTTATTTTATACTGCACTTTATGATTATGATTAAGTTTCTAGATGGGTGATTCTTATATAGCTGTGATTTTTACAACTAAAAATTTTTGAGAAAATCATAAATGCTTTAAATTTTGTGATCTGGGTGTTATTGGTCTTTTATTTTGCTCAAAATTAAGCCTGCAACGTAGCTCTACTACAAAGATTTACACTGCACTTTTATGAATTGGGGATTTTCTTGATTAACACAAGAATCTTGAAGATTTGCACTGCACTTTATGAATTGGGGAATTTCTTGATAAACACAAGAATCTTGAAGATTTGCACTGCACTTTATGAATTGGGGAATTTCTTGATTAACACAAGAATCTTGAAGATTTGCACTGCACTTTTATGAATTGGGGAATTTCTTGATTAACACAAGAATCTCATCCTCGTCGCCAGTTTAATTTTTAAATTGAAACAACCGTATTCTTCAGAGTTTGAACTAAGACTGATTTTATTCGTGTTCTATCTTAAGCTAACTTACAATAGGAGTATAGGAGACTCGTTAAATATAATGTGTCATCAAGTTCCATAAGGGATACTTGAGTCGACATTAAAAATGTTTATATTTCGATATGCTGATTGAGTATGTTTATATTTCAATTTGCTGATCGTTGCACAATGGCAACGATCATTGTTTATTTTAGTTCATGAGTATACCACTAAGTTCCATAAGGGAACTTGAGTGGCATCAAAAATACAAGATAAGTTTTATTTTTATGTTTTGAAAACAAAGAGCAGAAGCTCCACTGAGGATGCTTCCTTGTTATCTACTTCTGGAGGGTCTTCTATGTTAGAGTTATACATAACTCACAACACTATACACATACATACACATATCACAGAAGAGAACAATAGAAATGGCACGTGTGAACGCCATACTTCGTTATGAGACACACTGTGCAGCGTAGTGCTGCAATTGTAAACACCCTAAATTTAACTTTTAGTATTGTAAAACCGAATCATAAGAATGAAACGTTAATAGTTTTCCCTTTTTCCCCAAATCTGCGCAAAGATCCACCGAATAGGGTAAAGTACTTCATTTTGGTTTTGGAAGCTTTTCCTCCCTTCTTCAATTTTCGAAAAGTTGTAACACAGAGAATTTTATCCTTCCCCTGACTCAGTAGAATATATAGTAGAGTAACTTTGAAAATGCCCAGAGGTATTATTTTCAACTTTCAGGAACTTTAATTTTTCTCGACGTGTTTTATGGGAGGGGTCTGATCTCGACTAATGAGCTAGATAAGTTTTGGAAACAAACCCACAACAAGTTGTTCAGTTTAATGTGATTGGAAAATTGTGCGAGTGAAAGGTCTCGCTGGAATTCGACAACTGAGGTGCTTGTCAGCCATAAGGCTGCATGGGCTAGAAAGCCGCGACAGAAAACCTCGAGACACGATTGGCCGGTTGTATGAATGTGTAGGTGAATTTGAAAGTCGAGAAAGGACAAATGGACAAGATCAACCACTTCTTGGTTGACCTAGAAAACAACAAGTGGTTCATTCTGCGATTTTTAATTTTTTGAGAGAAATAGAAAGTTAGAAGAGTGAAAGTTGGAAATAGTTTTTGTACAGAAAGTGCTAGAGAAATTTTAGAAAAGAATTAGAGTCAGTGGAAATTAAAGGAGCTGTAGAAATCGTCAGACGGACGAAAATTGCGAATAGAGAAGGAGGAAGGAAAAGCAGGAGAAAAAGAAAAAGATAAGTAGAGTGGTTTAGTTTTTTTTTAGTGTTGTCAAAATTAAGATTCGGTTGATCTTTGCCAGCGAAATACTCAATAATTGTGACACACGCGACCCTTTTTAATTTTTATTAATTGTTCTTTTCGGGAAAGAACAATTAGCGTTTAATTTTTCCGGTTGTTTCTATTGTTTACATTTTTCAACGGTTCGCATAACTGCTCATCTTGTATCATTTTATAGTTGAAAAGATTTGGGTTTTTAATCCAACTTTTGTACGGTTTTCCCAACACAGAATACAAAATAAATAGCATTAAATCCCTTTGGGAATTTAAACTTAGTATTTTAATTCGATTCTTACTATTTCAGACACGATTCTTGGTTTGGAAATTTCACCTAAAAATTTTCTGGCTCCAACTTTTCTCTGTACATCCTGTACTTAGATAATACTTTTAATTCTTTGTTTAATAAATATTTAATTGGTTCTTTAATCGCAATCGATCGTCTTAATTCGCGCTACGCTATCATTTCATTGTTTACGAAACCAGCCCAGCTGAGTTTAGCCGTGGTGTCAGCAGCCTACCTGCTGAGAGTTACACTTTTTTTCATCAGCGCGTTTGACATTTCAATTGTTTACCTCGCGGCACACCGGTTGTGCATTTCTTTCGATCGTGTAGAAATTTCGTTTGTTTAATTAAATTAATTGGATTCGGAAAATCCAATCGCGACAAGTAGTTCCGATTCATCCTAAAGTTAATTTATCGCGAAATAAAAGTGTAACAAATTGGCGTCCACAACGTGGGGCAAATCTTAGTGAGAAAAATACATATTTATATACCTGATTGTACATGCATTTGTACATTATGCATTTTTGTGCATATTCGTGGTACCTGGTACCTGTGATTTATGAATTGTTTTAGGGAATTAAATCGTGATTTGTGTGGTGTTTTTTTATTTTGCTTGTGAAAGAATATTTTACTTTTGCTAATTTACATTCCCTTAGGTAAATTGTGAAGATTGAAGTAGATATATGCACAGAGTGAGAGTTTGATTGGCGGCGCGGCGTAATCTCTTTTTGGACAGCGCATTTGTGGGAAATCCTAAGGAAATCCAAGTAAGTTGTTTTTTTTTTGTTTTAGTTTTTGTTTTTTATTTCATTTACCTAATTTTATATATTATAATTTTATATATTATATTGTTACTGGGTTATTTTCACCCATTTAGAGTTTTTATTCTTTTGGAAGTGATTGCGATAGTTGCACACGAAGGTGCAAATTATAATATATATAACATTGTTGGTGCGTTTTATTTTATTTGGCAATTTTACACAAAAAGGTGTAGATTGCGTTGTTGTTGTTTTGTGTGGTTTGAATTGCTATTTAATTTAATAGCTCGCCCGGTTGGCGAGAAGAAAACTTGCAGGGTGTTTTGGTTGTCGGTTACAACCAACACGCATTATCGCTCTTATTAATTTTGTTTAGTATTATATTTCTTTTGATTTTATTATCAGTACATCTACATATATTTTTATTATAAATTTTTTTTTTATACCTACACTGTTTTGTGTGATTTTATATTTGTTTTTGTTGTGGTGTCACTTGACATTGATTTTTACTTGATTTGATACTGTTTCAAGGTTCAAGCATCCAATTGGAGCTTGATTTGGTTATTTAAAAATATTTTTTTTTTTTTTGAGTTTTAGATAACTTAGCTAGAACTGTTTTTTTAGTTCGTTTTTCATATAATTTTTTTGGTTCAAAATAAGTCAACTTAGTTCAATATGGATATTTTAAGGCTAGCGCAAGATGAGCTTGCGTACGAAATGGAAAGTAGGGGGTTAGAGGTAGGCACCGTAGAAGAGATGCGGCGATCGCTCCATGGTGCAAGGCTTTTAGAACGTAGGGGTTCGCTAGGTACTCCCGCACAGTATCCGTTCAGTTTTGAACAGTAGGGACGAGAGCGCCGTTAAATGCGTCGGGGTTGCCTACTGGTAACCAGTCAGTGGATGTTAATTTGAGTTTCGCACTTGAGCATGTAGGTAGGTTCAAGAGACCGTACATAGGTGTTAGTATTTACGGGATTAGGTTAGTAGGGCTTTTGGATTCGGGTGCTTCTCGCACGATCATATGTAGGGATGGATGGCAGATTTTACAGGGCTTAGGAATAAAGTCAGGCACTAGCAAAGTAGGTAGTGTTAGTTTAGCTAATGATGCAGGAGTGCAGGTGGAAGGTGAAGTCTCACTTCTCATTATAATCAAAGGCAAGGTAGTTTCAAGGTAGTTTCATCTTCCTCATAGCCTGATTTTAGGAACCGATTTTTGGGCTTTAGCGGGAATAGTCCCGGATTTACAATCAGGGGAATGGTAATTTTCGAATCAGATTTCGTTGAATTCGATTTCCCATTCTGAGCATTTGACTGAGGTATGAGAGCTAGAAAAGCAACAGTCAGAAAAATTTTTGAACAGGACATTTAAGGAAATGCCTGAAGGGTTTTTTTTTTTTTTTAATTTATAGGGTGAAGGTGAAAATTACTTTTACAAGCACGTCGACCTGAAAGATCTTTTGTGCTGTTCCCTTAGGTTTAATTACACGTAGTGTATAGGTTTGTTCAGTCGAAGCTGAGGTCATGTAAGAACCTAAGAATCTTCGAGGAAGAGGTGTTTCTGATATCAAGGGGACAGGGGAACCCTTTATTGAATATTTTAAGCCTGGATCTAGCTAAGGCAGGGCATTCACATAAAATGTGTTCAGCTGTTTCTATGTCTTCAAGACAGAGACGACAGGTGTCATCTTGGCTGATGCCCATGTTTTTAAGATGATACTTGAGAGAGCAGTGTCCCGTGAAGAAGTCCGTAAGTAACTTTGCGTCACGTTTGCTCATGTCAAGAATTTCTTTCATACGTTTGTGGGATAAGTCAATGAATAGTTTTGACTGACGATGGCCATTTGAGTTGTTCCAGGTGCTGATCATGTTCTGTCGTTCCCAGGTAGCTAATTCGTTTTTAAGGCTACTTATTGGGAGACCACAGGGTTCAGGGCCTTTGAATTGGGACTGAGAGCCAAGTCTAGCAATTCAGTCAGCCTCTTGGTTACCCGGTACGCCTTCATGACAGGCACCCATGAAAGAGTTATTTTATTGTGAGTAGCTAATTGAAGTAAACAAGTCAGGCAGTTCCAAACTAGTTTGGATTCGATTTTTGTCGAGGACAGAGCCTTTAGTGCTGAATGACTGTCAGAGCAGATAAGGATGCTTGATCTCCGGAGGTTTCTGAAGGGTTAGGGTGCACACAAATGGTGGAACACAACATTAGGACAACAGCAGAGCCGATTAAGCAGAGACACTATTCAGTGTCTCCGGCTATTCAGGGTTTTATTGAAAAAGAATTAGAGCAGATGTTAGAAGATAAAGTGATATTAAAATCTGATAGTCCATGGGCTTCACTCATTGTCATGATTAAGAAGAATGATGGTACGTAAAGGTTTTGTGAAGATTTAAGGAAGTTGAATGCGGCTACAGATAGGGACGCGTACCCCCTCCCTTACATAACAGCTATACTTGATAAGCTGAACAACGCCAAATTCTTGTCTTCTTTGGACATCAAGTCGGCCTATTGACAGATTCCGATGGAAAAAGAGTAAAGAAAGTATACTGCCTTTACGGTACCTGGCCGCAGTCTGTTTCAGTTTTTAAGAATGCCGTTCGGGCTGCTCCCGCAACTTAGCAAAGATTCATTGATAACGTTTTAGGACCCAAATTAGAACCATATGTCTTCGTGTATCTGGATGATATCATTATCGTCACAGATACATTTGACTTATTAAGGCAGGTTTAAAAGTTGGTAGGGAAAAATGTCATTTTTGTAGGCCATCTCTGAAGTTTTTAGGCTATGTTGTAGACCGCAATGGTTTACACATGGATCCAGAGAAAATAGAAAGTATGTTAGGGATTCCATTGCCAAAGAACGTAAAAGAGGATAGGAGTATTATCGGGACGGTGTCCTGGTATAGGCGATTTATACCAAACTTTGCGAGTTTGGTGAAGCCGTTGTCCGATTTACTTAGGAAAAATAAGAAGTTTGAGTGGAGTAGCACTTGTGAGGAAAGTTTATGAAAGCTAAAGAGTGTTTAGTGGCAGCACCCATTTTGACGTGTCCTGATTTTTCGAAGCCGTTTGTCGTTCAAACGGATGTTTCTGATTTCGGGATCGGGGCAGTTTTGAGTCAGACCTTCGAGGAAGGTGAGAAGGTGAGAAGGTGATTTGCTATTTGAGCAGATCAATTAATAGGTGTGAGCGAAATTATTCGACCACAGAAAAAGAGTGCCTGGCAGTTTTGTGGGCGAAAGAAAAGTTGCGGCTTTATCTGGAGGGAGTTAAGTTTTCGGTAATTACCGATCACTACACCTTGATTTGGCTTAGCAAGTTGAAGGATCCAGCGGGAAGGCTGGCGAGATGGGCTGTACGTATGCAGCAGTTTGACTTCGATATCATTCATCGTAAAGGGAAGGATCATGTAGTGCCGGACATGCTCTCTAGGAGTGTGCCAGTTGTTTCGGGATTCCCGAGCCAACAACCGACCCTTGGATTGGAAAAATGATATCGGAGGTGGAAAAGAAACCGTTGTCTTTTCCAGCGTGGAGAGTAGAAGAGGCAAAGTTATATAAGTTTGTTAGGGCAAGTCATGTGATAGTCCATGACAGTAGCAGTGAATGGAAATTAGTAGTATGTAGGGAAGATAGGAAAAAGATTTTATTTGAGAATCATGACCATCCATCAACAGGGCATATGGGGGTAAAGAAAACATTTGCTAGGATAGGAGAAAAATATTACTATCCTAAGATGAGGTCAGATATTAATAAAAATGTTAGGTTTTGTAAAGTGCGCATTATCATCCGCAAGCGAATCCCGCGGAACGTATTAATCAGATTTTAAAGACTACACTTAGGGCTTATATGTCAGAGAATCATAGGGTCTGGGACTCGCAGCTTGCGAAAGTAGCGTGCAGTATTCGCACGGCCCAGCATGAAGTTTTAGGAGTTTCACCGTATAACGCGAATTTCGGTAGGGGAATGGTGACGTTTGCTGGTTCCTCCACCGCAACGCCCATTCAAAATAGTAGGGATAGTGATAGGGACCAGAGTAGGAATAGCGATAGGGACTTCAGTAGGGAACAGTTTAGGAAGCTTAGGGAACAGATAGCGATGAGATTAGAGTCGGCGTCTAAGAAGGCGGCGAAAACATATAACCTTCGACGCAGGGACGTTCAGTTCCTTCCAAACGAGTTGGTTTGGCGACGGAACTTCGCGCTTTTGATGCAGAGAGTTATTACGCTGCAAAGTTAGCTCCGAAGTTTGTGGGCCCGTTTCGGGTGAAGAAAAGAGTGTCGGCTTGGACATACGTTCTCGAAGATGCCAATGATGTCTCTCGAGGAACGTGGAATGTCAAGGACCTCAAACCTTATTCCGACGACCCTGAAGAGAGGGCGTAATGTAGTCGCGTAGCAAGGATGTGCTCGCAAAGAGATACTGAGAGGAGTAAAAGCTCTGTGATGTGCTCATACTCTCGCCAGGAGCGATTGAGTTCTGGTGGTGTTGTCTGCTAGTGTGTGCTCCATTTGATTGTGTTGTCTCACCTTTTCATTTCCTGTTACTTCAGCTTTTCTTTCGAAAAGCCCAGTTTCTCTCTTTGGTAGGTAAGGGTGGAATTTGTTACGGTAAATTTTCCCGCAACAAAAACCTTTCTTACATTAGTTATTTTGATTTCGATATCCCTCTTTTTTCCTCAAATCCTTCCTTTTCATTTCTTCGTCCCATCATTTCTCCGTTGTTTGCTCTTAGCAATGTGATCGAAACATAGCTTTAAGCAAATGACAAAATAGGTGCATGTCGTAATCAGCGTATGAGCTGAACTGATGTCGGCGTTTGGTGTGTCGAGCCAGAAGCCTGTGGAGACTCGCACACCGTTTACTTAAATTGAATGTCATACTTCGTCACTCACTAACATCATCATTCTCATTTATCGACATTCACATCATTATCATCATTTACACATGCCTACATTCATTCAGTTATACCATCATTCACCCTTTATCATCATCACAACTATCATCTTTATACTCATCATCATGCACACATCGCATTACACACACTACAGGATATCACATGCACAACACTATACACATACATACACATATCACAGAAGAGAACAATAGAAATGGCACGTGTGAACGCCATACTTCGTTATGAGACACACTGTGCAGCGTAGTGCTGCAGTTGTAAACACCCTAAATTTAACTTTTAGTATTGTAAAACCGAATCATAAGAATGAAACGTTAATAGTTTTCCCTTTTTCCCCAAATCTGCGCAAAGATCCACCGAATAGGGTAAAGTAGTTCATTTTGGTTTTGGTAGCTTTTCCTCCATTCTTCAATTTTCGAAAAGTTGTAGCACAGAGAATTTTATCCTTCCCCTGACTCAGTAGAATATATAGTAGAGTAACTGGGAAAATGCCCAGAGGTATTATTTTCAACTTTCAGGAACTTTAATTTTTCTCGACATGTTTTATGGGAGGGGTCTGATCTCGACTAATGAGCTGGATAAGTTTTGGAAACAAACCTCCAACAAGTTTTTCAGTTCAATGTGATTGGAAAATTGTGCGAGTGAAAGGTCTCGCTGGAATTCGACAACTGAGGTGCTTGTCAGCCATAAGGCTGCATGGGCTAGAAAGCCGTGACAGAAAACCTCGAGACACGATTGGCCGATTGTATGAATGTGTGGGTGAATTTGAAAGTCGAGAAAGGACAAATGGACAAGATCAACCACTTCTTGGTTGACCTAGAAAACAACAAGTGGTTCATTCTGCGATTTTTAATTTTTTGAGAGAAATAGAAAGTTAGAAGAGTGAAAGTTGGAAATAGTTTTTGTACAGAAAGTGTTAGAGAAATTTTAGAAAAGAATTAGAGTCAGTGGAAGAACGAAACTAAAGGAGCTGTAAAAATCGTCAGACGGACGAAAATTGCGAATAGAGAAGGAGGAAGGAAAAGTAGGAGAAAAAGGAAAAGATAAGTAGAGTGGTTAAGTTTTTTTTAGTGTTGTCAAAATTAAGATTCGGTTGATCTTTGCCAACGAAATACTCAATAATTATGACACACGCGACCCTTTTTAATCTTTATTAATTGTTCTTTTCGGGAAAGAACAATTAACGTTTAATTTGTCCGGTTGTTTCTATTGTTTACATTTTTCAACGGTTCGCATAACTGCCCATCTTGTATCATTTTATAGTTGAAAAGATTTGGGTTTTTAATCCAACTTTTGTACGGTTTTCCCAAAACAGAATACAAAATAAATAGCATTAAGTCCCTTTGGGAATTTAAACTTAGTATTTTAATTCGATTCTTACTATTTCAGACACGATTCTTGGTTTGGAAATTTCACCTATAAATTTTCTGGCTTCCACTTTTCTCTGTAAATCCTGTACTTAGAAAATACTTTTAATTCTTTGTTTAATAAATATTTAATTGGTTCTTTAATCGCAATCGATCGTCTTAATTCGCGCTACGCTATCATTTCATTGTTTACGAACCCAGCCCAGCTGAGTTTAGCCGTGGTGTCAGCAGCCTACCTGCTGAGAGTTATTCTTTTTTTATCAGCGCGTTTGAGATTTCAATTGTTTACCTCGCGGCACACCGGTTGTGCATTTCTTTCGATCGTGTAGAAATTTCGTTTGTTTAATTAAATTAATTGGATTCGGAAAATCCAATCGCGACAAGTAGTTCCGATTCATCCTAAAGTTAATTTATCGCGAAATAAAAGTGTAACAAATTGGCGTCCACAACGTGGGGCAAATCTTAGTGAGAAACATACATATTTATATACCTGATTGTACATGCATTTGTACATTGTGCAAGTTAACACACTATGACTGGTATGCCGTATGCAGAGTAATAAAATAACATAAAATCCCAAATCCCGATAATGAATCCATGAATCATAGAAAACCATAAAACCCGAAAAGATAAGATGCGAGATAAAGAATTCGTTGTATCAACAAACGATACACAGCGTCTAAAAGATCATCATGTCCGGCAACGATATCTTCACTGTTTATATTCACCAATTATACAGGGTGATTCGCATAAGGTGTGACAAAAAGATAGGGTGTGTAGGTTGGAAATAGACAAGCAAAAAATCGTATGGGAGGGGGGGTCCATTTTCCCCCGTTTAGGCGGGAGGGGCAATTTAAGAAAAAAATCTTTTAAAATTGGAAAAAAATTATTTAAAAATAACGGTTATTCCTACAGAGTCGTGCTATAGCATTTTGAAAAGCCAAAAACTTAAACATTAATTTAAATTAAAAAATAAGTTGTTCAAACAAATAGTTTTTGAAATATTAATTTTCAAAGTCAAAATTTTGAAAAAAAACATAATTTTTTTTTTAAAACCACTTTTTTTCCAAATTTTACGTAATTAAGTAATATTTTTCTGGCTTATTTTCAATGCTCTTATTTATTTTTGATCAAACACAAAAAACCTGATGTCGAAATAACCTGTAGTTTTTGAGAAAACCAAAAATTTTTTTTTTTAAAAGTATTTTTTTCGTTATTGGATTTTTAAGTGAATTCTCAATAAAAAAAGTAAAGAGAAAATTCATCCTTTATTTCGTAAGTTCACTTAAGAATCCAATAACGAAAAAAAAACTTAAAAAAAAAAAAAATTTGAAAAAAGTTGTTTTTGTAATTTTTGGTTTTCTCAAAAACTACAGGTTGTTTCGACATCAGGTTTTTTGTGTTTGATCAAAAATAGATAAAAGCATTGAAAATAAGCCAGAAAAATACTACTTAATTACGTAAAATTTGGAAAAAAGTGGTTTTAAAAAAAAAATCATGTTTTTTTTTTCAAAATTTTGACTTTGAAAATTAATATTTCAAAAACTATTTGTTTGAACAACTTATTTTTTAATTTAAATTAATGTTTAAGTTTTTGGCTTTTCAAAATGCTATAGCACGACTCTGTAGGAATAACCGTTATTTTTAAATAATTTTTTTCCAATTTTAAGTGATTTTTTTCTTAAATTGCCCCTCCCGCCTAAACGGAGGAAAATGGACCCCCCCTCCCATACGATTTTTTGCTTGTCTAGGTCCAACCTACACACCCTATCTTTTTGTCACACCTTATGCGAATCACCCTGTATACCTACACTGCAGCGATAAGGAAAGAAGATGCCACTCCAGTCAGCGTTACCGCTGTGCCACTTTAGTATCAAAATGCCACTTTTCTTCAGGCTGTGCCACCGAGCTACCACTTTTCAGTCTGTGCCACTTTTTTAGCTTTCCCCACAAGTAAAACTAAAGTAAGCAATTCAGGTTAAAAAAAAAAAAAATATTCGTAGTCATTATCAAATATCAAATACTTTAAGATGAAATATTTAATCGATTGACATCAAAAATGAAAAACTTTCTATTTTGAGGCATTTAGACTTCAAATTTATCAAGTCGAAACAAGAGATCACTTATTTAAAACTAGTCCTAAAAGGTAATTGAACAATATAGATTTTTAGAAATATTTTTTGAGAAAATCGATTCTTTTTTTCTATCTCTAATCTTATTGTTTAACATTTCAAAAAAATGTCCTTAAAATGTTAGGTCAATAGAAGCAATATTCTTAAAGTAATTGTCTTATTTATCTCCTAGCCTTTAACGCTCTAACACTAGTTCATAAACTTAAAACGCGTTTTCCTCAAAACTACTTTTTCAAAGTCCGTGTTCACTGTCTTTTCAAAACTACTTGAGCTATTCATTCCAAACTTTATACACATTTTTGACATATAAAATACCAATTTTTTTTTAAATTGTCAATATCGAATAGATTTGGTTTAAAGTGGCTAACATTAAAAATAGTTTGAATGAATACCTTTTTCTGACTTACCTATATGAATTTGTTGCAAAAATATTAACTTTGTCTCATAGCAGTGGCTGCGCTGAGAGGGCTTTTTCCAAGCTAAATTTGATGAAAAATAAACTCGCCAGCCGACTAAAAACTGAAACTTGCGATTATGATTGTTAAGATTATGTACTTTCTTCAACTCCTACGAGTTCGTTAAGATGTGTGAAATTTTTATCAATAAGTCAATTTTCATACATATATGGTGTTGTTTCGTTTTTTATTTCAAGTGCCACCTTTTTTTCTCGAGTGCCACTCTTTTTGCAACTTTTCGAAAATATCCAACGGTAACGCTGACTCCAGTAGGTACACAGTCCACAGTATATAAAGCCAGAGTACAGTCTTCTACGGTACTTCAGTTCTTGCCACATTCTGCGACCACGCAGTTCTTTTTGTGTTTTTCCAAGTTTTGTAATAAAGTTGTTTTTAAAAAAAATCAAATAGTATATTTTTAATTGGGGGCTCAACCGGGATCCCTTCAGCATAAATAAAGATTTAAAAAAATAAAGTAAAATCAGTGCTAAGTGGTTCCAGCCAAATAAGCCAACTATTCTACAAGATAGAAGACAGTGCACCTCAACAAGTAGAAGCAGTATCACCAGCCAGCAGTCCGGAAACACGAAGCTTCGAAAAAAAAAGTAATTTTAAGAGTATTAATTTGATTTATTATTATTATTTTTTTTTTTTATTTATTCTTACCTCTCTTTCTCTTATTTTTAAATAAAATTTTTTTTTTCGTAACCGTTTAACGTGATCAAAAAAAAAAAAATAGATAAAAATAAACCAAGAAACAGTGAACAATATTATTTCACAAGCTTTAGTTTCGAACAACTTGAAATTTGAGGATGCTCTACACGAGCAACATGCCTTATACGCGCAGGAAATCGAAAGATTACAAAAGTTAATTTTTGACAAGGGCCTAGCCTTAGACGTGACAGAGTACAAAACACAGACGATAAACTCATCTATCAAGTGTGATGAGACTCTTGACATAATAAAATCTTTACGCGATTTCGACGGCACTCAAACCTCATACGTAAGTTGGAGGGAAGCCGCATTAAACTCAATTAAATTGTATAAAATAGAAAGCAAAAGCTATTTTGCAGCCTTAACTATCTTTAGAAACAAAATAACGAAGGCAGCCAATGATGTTTTAACCAATCATGGTACCGTATTAAATTTTGAGGCAATATTAGCTAGATTAGATTTTGCATACGCCGATAAACGACCTATGCACATCATAGAACAAGAACTGAGTGTTCTTAGACAAGGTTCCACCAGTATATTAGGATTCTATAACGCAATCAACTGCAAGTTGACCCTGCTAACGAATAAGACCATTATGACCCATGGTTCAAACGAATTAAATGCCATGAATAGACGCAACGCCTTGAGAATATTCATAACTGGCCTCAACGGTCAACTACCGCAAATATTGTTCTCTCTTAACCTACCAGATTTGCCCAACGCACTCGCTAAGGCGCAGGAACTAGAGAGTAACAATGTTCGAGCTAGCTTCGCACTTCAATTTGCAAAAATTGGTGAAAATAGAAATCATAATAGTAATCACAATACATTAAGATTATCTAGACAACCAAACGGTAACACCTCTCACAATTCAAGGCATAATGTCTACAGGCAATTGCCACAACTTTTTGAACCTATGGTCCTTGGTAGTTCTGCGAACCGACCCATTAGTAAAGATGATGCAAACCGTTATAAACAAACATACACGCAAGCTAATATACAGAACCCTTTTAGACAGGGAAATAATTACAATCATAGTAACAATAACTACAATACAAATACGCCGCTTTGGCAAAAACCGAATTTTAATACATTCAATAATAATACAAGACCAGTATTTAAAAGAGAAAGAGAAAGTGCACAGCATTCTATTCAACCACCGCCAGTGAAGGTTGAAAGAGTGAATAACTTAAATGAAAACGAGGATTTTTTTAGAGCAAAGGTGGGACTACCCCACTTACGACGAATAATTAACAATAAAAAAATTTTAATTCTTATAGATACCGGTGCCAGTAGCAACTACTGCCAACCAGGTACACTGAGTGATCCATTCACTCTACCAATACTCAAACGCGCTCGAACGGTGTGATGAGACGGGGAACTTATAATAAACAAATGCAACGAAGCATTTATATTTGATACAACAGCAAGGTTTTATGTTTTAGAAAATTTAGAATACGAAGCTCTAATAGTAGCAAATTTATTAAGTTGGGTTAACGCCAAAATTGACTTTAATAACAATACATTAAAGTACAACAATAGAGTTGAAAAAATTTATTTTGATGACAACGAAGTCATCAACAACATTCAGGAAGAAAACGCAGAGCAATTGAGGGTTGCAATGATGGAGAAAATTAAAAGTATCCATAGCGACATTGACCTAACTCTTCCCTTCAGAACAGATGTCATGGTGGAAATCCGTACGACCAATGGCAAACCTATCTGGAGTAAACAATACCCCTATCCCTTATCTGCAAATAACTTTGTGAATAAAGAAGTTCAGAAAATGTTAGAAGAAGGAATTATCAGACCTTCTAAATCACCGTATAATAGTCCTGTATGGGTTGTGCCAAAAAAGGGTACAAACGAAGATGGCACTCCAAAAAATCGACTTGTCATCGACTATAAAAAACTAAATGAAAACACTATTTCTGACAAGTACCCTATACCGGATACTAATGTCATCCTATCGAACTTAGGAAAAGCCAAATACTTTTTTACTCTAGATCTAGAATCAGGCTTTCACCAAATCAAAATGAAACCTGAAGACATAGAAAAAACTAGTTTTTCTGTTAACAATGGAAAATATGAATACACACGATTGCCCTTTGGATTGAAGAATGCTCCTTCAATATTCCAACGTGCAATGGATGATATTCTCAGACCTTATATAGGAAAAATATGCCATGTTTGCATAGATGACATAATTATCTATTCGCGCTCAATTCAAGAACATACGAGACATCTTGAAGCAATTATTCAGGTACTGAAAGAAGCTAATATGAAGGTTTCAATAGAAAAATCTACTCTCTACGAAGAGAAAGTAAACCTTTTAGGCTATGTCGTTGGACATAATGTCATAAAGACAAATCCCGATAAGACACAAACTATAAAGGAATATCCCGAACCTAAAACGTTAAGGCAGTTAAGATCATTTCTAGGAATGATTGGATACTACCGAAAGTTTATCCAAAACTACGCAAAAGTTTCGAAACCACTGACAAAATACCTTCAGAACGAAGACGGACAAATTTCAACACACATGGCAAAAAAGACAGCCATCGAACTAGACCAAGAAGCTAAAATAGCTTTTCAAACATTAAAAGACCACTTACTCACAGAAGTTGAACTTACACAACCGGATTTCTCAAAGAAATTTGTTTTAACCACTGACGCATCAGATGACGCAGTTGGGGCAGTCCTATCACAGGACAACAAACCTATAACATTTATATCAAAAACTTTCAGCAAATCAAAACGAAATTACGCCGCAAACGAAAAAGAACTCTTTGCAATCGTTTACGCTTTGAAGAATTAGAGAAATTATTTGCAGTTTCACCAAGAAATCCAAACACTAAAATGAAGAGATGGCACGCTCTCTTAGAAGAACATGCACCTAAAATGATCTATAAACCAGGTCATACCAACGTAGTCGCTGACGCTCTGTCAAGACAAAACTTAAATCAGATATCTGATGATACAAACACAATACACTCAGCCGAAAGTAGCGAAGAAAATGACATAGATTTCATAGACAGACCAGTTAATCAATATAGCCAATAAGTTGTAATAAATAGAGGCATCCATACGATACATGATCAATTAAGTCCATTTCCCAATAGGAAACGGCATTTGATAACCTACGAAGACCCTAAAGACATAATCCCTATATTTAAAGAATACTTACAAGACGGCATAGTAGCCTTATACACAACTTCTGAGGTTATTTTTGAAATAAATGGTATCTTAAAAGAAAATTTTTAAAACAAGTTCATCAGAACAAAGTATTTTGCCCATGATATTACAAACAAAGATGATCAAATAGATATCATAGAACAAACTCATAACCGAGAACATAGAAATGCCCGAGAGAATGTTAAACAGATTCTAGAGCAGTATTATTGGCCCAAAATGCAAGATGAATTCTTACAATTCATAAAAAACTGCGAGGTATGTAATATAAATAAATATAATAGACACCCCACCCTTCAACCCATTGGTGAGGCACCAATTCCGAAAAAAGAGGGAGAATCAATTCACATTGATGTAATGTTCGCAGAAAAGCAAAAATTTCTCACATGTATAGACGCATACTCAAAATTCCTAATTATAAAACATATTGATAGTAGACAAGAGATGTCAAACAAAGTTTTGGAACTATTGCAAATATTTCCAGCATGCAAACATATAACATGTGACCAAGACCTAGCATTCACATCCTCAGTCTTCAAGAGTCTTATGGAAAGATCCAACATAACATTATACCATGTAACGACAAAGTACAGTACAAGAAATAGCGAGATGTCTAAAAGCAGAACACTCATTACTTGAACCTGTTGAAATATTCTTAAGAGCGGTAAAAGAATACAATTCAACAATTCACTCTGTAACCCAGAAAAAACCTATGGACATTCTGTTCAATAAAACGTTTCACGAAGACACTCCTCTCAAATTAACAATCGCTCAAGACAAAATGATAGAACATAATAATAGAAATAGGAAAACCAAAAACATAAAACCCAAGGAGGTAGTATACCAAAAAGATCCTACAGTAAGGAACAAGTTGCAGCCTAGGTTTAAAAAGAGAATAGTAAAGGAAGATTTGGGAAATAAAGTTAAACTTAACAACGATAAAATAGTTCATAAGGATAACTTGAAATTTTTAAATAACAGGTCACGATGATAAAGTAATCCTAGAAAATAAAATTAATGATTTAATACTTAATAATAATAAACAGTTCATTACAAAAATATTTGACGCTATTAAAAATGTTAAAAGAGACTGTTGAAGTCATAATGCACGGCGGCCGGGTGACGGGAGAAAACAAAACCATGTGCAGGCAACTTAAAAAGTCTAATGCTCGAACGCACTCATGTTTTGTTTCCTCCCGTTCCACTTGACAGGCCAGCCAATTTTTCTCAAAAGATCTGCCATATTCTATTCACTCATTCTTTTTGTTGCCAACCACCAACCGCCACACACGTAGATCCAGCCACCCGCCATCGCCATTAGTAATTGCCACAGAGCAAATAGAAATTTTAAAAGTCAATTTTGAGAAATAATTATAATAAAAGGAATTTGGAAATTTTAAGATTGTGTGTTTTTTCACAAGTTCACTAAGGAATTTAAAGACCAGCGCAACATTTTGGTTCTTCAAACCGAAGGAATTAAGAAAAATTATTATTAAATTAAAAAGGGTGGGGTCGTGGTTACAATGGTATAATTTTCTCGTTGTGGCGGGTGGAATTTTCGCAAAGGGCGAGAATAAAATAATTTTGGTAAAATTGTTGGGCAACTTCGGCATCATCTTCGGCATCATCGCCTTACGCCAAGTGGAGAAGCATCATCGATTTTTTCTTCGTGGCGTTTTAGTTGGCTAGCAAAAAGCCAACAAAAATTGTGTATCGCCAGAGGTTGGGGAATAGCCGTATTGTGTGGTTCAGGATTCGGTGGCAAACGATAAGCCACGTTCAAGAGGCTATTGTGTCAAGGGTGCTGTACAAAAGCACGTCACATAGACAGCATAGTACAAAGGTCAAAAGTGGCAAAAACGAGTGCGGGTCAAGGGTGCTAGTAACAAGGACAGCACGACGCCACATCAAATCGAGGCATTGCGTCACGACGCCATACATTACGTCACGGTGTGTCACCATTGTCGTAGTCGTCGTCAAGCAATCAGCATCATCAATCAGCATCATCATCAGTCAGCGCCATCGTCAAGCCATCCACATCATCAATCCACATTCAGCATCGTAAATCTTGGAAGTGTACAGGTAACTACTTACAAAATTTTCCATTTGCATTAAAATAAATGAGTAGAGTAGCTATCAATTTTAATATTTCAATATATATATATTATATATATATATATCGAAACGGTACAAATTGAGACGTTGGTTTTTTGGGGTTAAGATAACACGCGGTAGGGTGGTAAGCGTTTATTTGACGGTTTAAAGTTTATAAGTGACTGCAACTTGGGCGGTAGACATGAGTTTAGAGAAGTTAATTTTGGCATGTGATGCCTTGGTAGATTTTCACGCGAATTTTAAGGTGAAACCCATTAAAGGTATTTCACAATCGGTTTTAAAAGCATACAAAGTCGAACTCCAGGAAATATGGACAGACGTGAAAGATGCGTACAATAAATTCGTGTGTGCCGCTTCCGATGATGATGACCTCAAGGCGTCGCTTGTGGAAGTGAGAGCCAAGTATAGGAAGTGCTCAGACACTTATATAGGATTTCTCGGGGATCTACTAGAGGCCACAGGGCCGCCAGAGGGTAAATCGAAAAATAAAAGTGAAAACGGGGAAAAGGACGATAAATATACTGCTCTATTGCATAGTATGCATCTCCCACCGTGTCAAACGGAAATTTTTAGTGGGGATTTTGTAAAATGGCCGGCGTTTAGAGACATGTTTACTGCACTCTACATCCGACACGCAAAGTTAAGTCCCGTTCAAAAACTTTTCCACTTGCGTGCTCGGACGAAAGATCATGCGTTAAGCATTGTTTCTAAATTTGAGATAACGGGTGACAATTTTGAGGCTGCATGGTCAGCGCTCAAGGAACATTACGAAAATAAACGGGTTCTCGTAAATAACCATTTAAACATTTTGCTGGGTCAACCATGCATCGCAGTTGAATCTGCTACCGCGCTCAAGGAATTGCAAAGCAATATCAACGAAGCGGTCTTAGCGTTAAGGTCATACAAGATTGACGTGAAAAAATGGGATGTGTTGATAACATATGTGTGCGCGAGTCGTCTTCCCGCTCAAACATTAGCTCTTTGGGAAGAATTTTTAGAAAGCCCAACAGAAATCCAATCGTGGGATAAAATGAATAATTTTTTGACAAGTAGGTACCGCGTTTTGGAAAATGCTTCCGACATGCAAAAAAGCAACAACATTTCGAAAAGCGCAGTAACTAATAATCAAGTTTCAAGCAAATCTACACGGGTTAGGGCACATCATGCTAAAGTAAGTTCGCAGTGCAAAGTATGTTCAGGAGCTCATTCATTGCGTACATGCCCAGAATTTTTAAAAATGAATATTGCTCAAAGGCGAAACACGGTTCGCAAATTAAAAAATTGCTATAATTGCTTAGCTTTCAATCACTTGGTAACAAGTTGCCAGAGTGACAGTACATGCTTTCATTGTAAGGGAAAGCATCATTCTCTACTACATTTCGATCAAGGGTCTCCGGGGAACATGAAACCACAATTACAGTCCACTTCGAATCCAAACAACGGACGTAGGTCGCAACAATCTTTCGGGAATATTAATCAAAGGGCTATGGGTGCAATATCACACGGTAACACAAATGTCGAATGGTCAAATCCGACCGATAATCAAAATGTTTTTGCCAATGCATACTTTGCGAAGACGCAACGAACAGCGCTGTTAGCTACAGCATTAATTCGAATACGGCAAAATCATACTGATTTTGAGTGGCGAGCACTTATCGATCCGGGGTCGGAAATATCATTCATATCTGAAGAAGTTCAGAAAAGGTTAAGGTTGCCCACACGATCGGTGAGAGCAGGAGAGGTTGCAGGCGTTAATTCTTTGGTAACGGCAACATCCTCTAAAATTTGCTCATTCATGTTAAAATCGAGACATGACTCTGAGTTTTCTCTTTTCGCTGAGGCACTTGTTCTCAAAACGGTTGCAGACAAGCTGCCTTCGGTATCAATAGACTTGGGAGAGTTTCAAAAAAAGTTTGATTTCCAATTAGCTGACCCCTGTTTTCATTGGTGTTCGAAAATCGATTTATTGATCGGGGCAGATTTATATCCCTTTATAATTAAGGAAGGCCTAAAACCCAATGTGTTTCAGAGGATTATGGCTCAAAACACAGTATTTGGGTGGGTGCTACTTGGCCCTTTGGAAAACTCGAATTCGCAATTAGATTCCCAGTGCTCAAGATCACTTTCGTTTTTTACTGAAGTAACGTTAAATGAGGACATTCAAAAATGTTGGCAGTTGGAAGAGCTTCTTGAAACTCCAGTATTGACAGCAGCAGAGCAGTATTGTGAGGATCTCTTTAAAGAAACAACTTATGGAGACGACACGGGTCGTAACGAAGTGCGGTTACCATTCACAGAAGAGTTTGTTAAAAATCCAAACCTAGGGGCATCATATGCCAATGCGGAGCGACAATTTCAGCGAAATGAAAAGCGGCTTTTGGGTAATCTCATGTTGAAAAATCAATATGATTCAGTGTTATCCGAGTATATTGATCTGGGGCATATGAAGCCCAGTGAATTTTCGGACAAGTTTGGTGAAAAAGGATCATCGTATTATATGCCTCATCACGCTGTGATCAAACCCGAAAGTCTTACAACAAAGGTTCGCGTTGTATTCAATGCATCATTTGCCTCTTCAAGCGGGAAGACTTTGAATGATGTTCTTTACCCGGGTCTAGCTCTGCAGACAGATATAACGCTCTTGCTGTTGAATTGGAGACTCTTCAAATACGTGTTCAATAGCGACATCGAGAAGATGTATCGCCAAATCAAGATTCATCCTGATCAAACTCCCTTTCAGAAAATTTTATTGCGTGAAAATCCACAGGAGTCTTTAAACGTTTTTGAAATGGTAACGATAACATTTGGTGTTTCTAGCTCCCCGTATTTGGCAATACGCACATTGCATCATTAAGCCAACGAAGTCAAAGGATCCCATGTTCTAGCATCAACTATTCTATTGCGGGAATTGTTTGTCGATGATGTTTTATCAGGGGCTCACGACCTTTCCACTGCATTGAAAGCTCGAGCAGAATTGATTAGGGTGCTACAATCGGCTGGTTTCAACCTAAGAAAATGGACGGCGAATGCGAAAGAGTTGCTAGAATTTCTGCCAAAAGGTTCACTTCTTAACGAAGATTTTTTAAAGTTTGATGACAAAAGCTCTGTGAAAACGCTCGGTATTCAGTGGAAGGCTACCTTGGATACATTTTCCTTTTCGGTGCAATCGGTTGCACAGGCAAAGCCCGCTACTAAGCGCTCAGTGCTTTCAGTTATCGCTAAATTGTACGATCCAGTAGGGTGGTTGGCCCCTATTGAGATCGTAGCAAAATTTTTCATGCAGCAAATCTGGAAAGATAAGATCGATTGGGATGGGGAACTGCTCCCCAGTACAAAGCAAAGATGGGAAGTATTTGCGAATCGTTTGCCAGGAGTCGCAAGCATAAGTATTCCACGTTGGGTAGAATACACTCCAGATGCGGTTTCACAGATTCATGGGTTCTGTGACGCGTCCGAAAAGGCTTACGCTGCTTGCATTTATTTACGGGTACAACATCAAGAAAAGATAACGTCTCATTTGTTATGGGCAAAATCTAAGGTTGCCCCGGTAAACACGATATCGCTGCCAAGGCTGGAGTTACAGGGTGCAGTGCTTCTGTCAAGAATGGTACATTTAGCGTCAACTTCCCTTCGAATTGAAAACATGTCAGCGGTCCATCTGTGGACAGATTCAACTATTGTTCTCGCGTGGCTGCAAAAATATCCAAGTTCATGGAAAACTTTTGTGGCAAACCGCACAGCGGAAATCTTAAAAAACACAGAGGTGACTAATTGGTGTCATGTGATATCAGAAGAAAACCTGGCGGATATAGCTATAAGAGGAATACCCCCGGAGGATTTAAAAGACCATTCGTTGTGGTGGAATGGACCAGCGTGGTTGCGGGAATCTCAGTCGACATGGCCTTATTCGAAGGGCGAAACGATTGAGGAGCCCATTATAGAATCGAAATCGGTTAAAACCTTCACCAATCAAGTGATACTTTCGTCATTCAGCAATCAAATCATTCGGGATTTTGAGAGTGACTAAGCCAAATTCTCCAAGTGGCATAAAGCGCTGTGTGTGCTTGCATACGTTGAGAGGTTTTGTCAGTTCATGAAGACTCATGGAAAGAAACGGTATCCACAGTCAGAATTATCCTACCACGAAATTGTCGGGGCGAAGGAAAAATTCATTGTGCTGACTCAAAGGAAGTATTTTGAAAGGGAATATAACGACGTATTATCGAGTAAGCAAGTAGCACCAAAAAGTTGGCTGGGAAAATTCAATCCATTTATTGATAAAAAGGGTATCATGCGCGCGAACGGTCGCTTAGCTTTATCGACGTTATCATAAACGAAAAGTTTCCTATATTGCTTCCTGCACAATGCCTTTTTATTCAGCGGTATATTCAATATGTACATGAAATTTCAGTACATGGCGAAATTCAACTCATGATGCGCATGACCAGAGCCGAATATTGGATACCGCAAGTCAAAAATTTGGCGAAAAAGGGTATTCGCCAGTGCCCAGTATGTACTCGGTATAAGCATCACGTGCAAACGCAATTAATGGGTGCGCTACCACAGAAAAAAACCACGTTGAGTCGGCCTTTCACGAATACGGGTATGGATTTTGCCGGACCTTTCCTCATTAAGACGTATTATGGTCGAAAATGTCGCTTGGACAAGGGATATGTATGCATTTTTGTATGTTTTGCAACACGGGCAATACATTGTTGCGGTATATTTTACCACAACAAGTTATACCTTTACTTTTCTTCCTCTTCCCATTTTCACCCCTCCTTTTGTTGTGGCTTCAAGGTGCTGGCAGAGTACAAAGCAACCCTAGTCCATCAGCTAGTGGTGTACTTCAAAGCATTTTGGAAAAGCAACCCAAATAGGTACCCCTTCATTGAGCCAGTGGACGGCTGGAGACTCAAGCAGCAGCGTTAATAAGAACCAGGAAGGTTCTGGAGGAAGTCCATCACAACAGCAGCAGCAGCAGCAGGTTACTAACAACCTAATATTTTTACAATAAGGTAGAGATATGGCTACCCACCTTTAACACACTGATATTTATCAGTGATCTTCGCATTTTGGCATTTGAAGCCTTTTTCAATATAAACGGCCAAGAGCCCAACGTAATGGCTGAGTGCCCACCGTAAAGGCCGAGTGCCCAACCTAAAGTGCTTTACCTTAGCAAGGAAATGACTCTTTATAGAATTATCCCCATTCCCCCAAATCTGCGCGAAGGTTCACCGAAGTAGTTTAGTAGTTTTCGCGAAAAATGACGAATCCTCGTTAACTGAATCCTATAGCTTAAATAGTTTTCTTGCACAGTGTAACTTGGGTCGGTTGGGCCGAGGGAATTTGTTTAAAGAAATAGTTTTTCAATTTTCTATTCTGGAATGGATTGAAATGGAACAGGTCTGGATTCGTTCATTCAGGCAAGTTGTTGCAAATCTCTAACGAAAAAGAGATTCACAACGAAATTGTTTAGAAGAGAGCGATGGATGCGTTTCGCCTACGGCGCAGACTCCAGCGAATTTGCTGAGAGTTTTGCAGATACCCCGTGACGAACCTCCACGACTCTGATTGGTTGAAGTGAGTGGAATTTGCTGAATGCGCCGATGAACGAAGAGACCGCCAAGAAGATGGCACTTCTTGGTTGACCTCTGAAAAGGACATAGTGCCAGAAAGTTTAGAAGATTTAAAAAGTGTTCGGAAATTTTAAAAATCGAGTGATTTCATTTAATTGCAAAAAGTGCAAATTGAAATTGTGGTTGTGTTGGCAGAAAGGCCAAAAACACAATTATTTATTGTGTGCAGGAAAGCTCCACATAGGCAGGAATTCAGGAGAGTTAGTGCCAGTACGGGCAAGAGAACTCAGGCAGGATTCGTCAAAAGAAAGCTAAGTATTTTTATACCTTAGTGTTTTTCATTTCCTATAAAAGTGGAAAAGTGTTAGTTATACGTTTGTTTTGGCCTTGATTATTGAGTCATATTGTGGTTTCGGTAACCCTTCGCTTTCGTAATTAATCCTGAGATTGCAGGACGCGCGACCTCCATTTAACCTTTTTGTCTGTTCGGGAAAATTCTCAAAGAGTCGTTTCTTTGCGGGTGCATTGTGCACATACTTTATTGTTTACATTTTAATCTGGGTAAAACCCATCTTCGATCCTTAAATATCATACCATTTAACTTGTTAACTGGCTCTTTGCCATTTTACATACTTTACATACTTTTTACATACTTTGTACACCAATTTGTTTACGAAAAGATTTCAGGTTTTATACCTATACCTGTAAAGGTTTCCTGAACCAAATATAATTTTATTCCTATTGGAAAATCGTTCTTTTAATTCTATTTGAAGATCATTTTCAGCGTTGAAGTTGGTTTGGAAATTCCAAGCAAAAATTTCCTGGCGCCCCTTTATTGTATGAAACACCCAGTTGTGTGTTTTGATTGATTCGTATTCTTTTCATTAATTCCTTGCTTTTATTAAATCATTTATACCTACGTACCAATAAAAACTACCTACGGACCACCCCTTGCTGAGCAGCTGGCATTGGCAGCATATTATCTTGCTACCTGTTGCACTATTTTCCTTTGAAATCCACCCAGCTGTCATTTGACAGTTCATCCTTGTTGGATAAAAGAAATACGAGAGACTTTTTATAATTCAGGTTGTACTTTATTCCATGAGTTTCAGAAAAGAACTGAAGTTATGTATATAACAAGTTAAAGTAAGAGACAAATATAAGTATGTGTTTGTGTAGTTGAATACATGATGTGTGGTGCATGGTTGTCAAATTTCAACACCTTCTCTCAAACATATACCACACATAATGAGTAATTAAGACAAACCAAGCATTTTTGTAAATTTGCTGTGTTTACATTTTTGTAAATTTTTAGTCAAAATATCAGCGGGCATCTCATCTGTTGGAATGTATTTCAAATCTATCTGCTGCTTCTGGAACACTTCCCGAACGTAGTGAACTCTGATGTCAATATGTTTGCTTCTGGCGTGGAACACAGGATTTTTCACTAATTGATGGGAACTGATGTTATCACCACAAATAAGAGTGGGTCCCTCTACAGTTTTATGAAGACCAAGCTCTTGCACTAAACTTCTCAGGTAAACAGCCTCCTTAGCAGCCGAAGACAAGGCCATATACTCGGCTTCCGTGCTGCTTAAAGCTACCGAATGCTGCTTTCGTGATTCCCAAACCACCGCTGCTCCAGCAATATAAAAAACAAATCCAGTATAGGAGCGCCTGTCATCAGAACCACCAGCCCAGTCTGCGTCTGCATATCCTTTTAGAGGCCTACCTGTTTTTTGATATACAATTTTTAGATCCAGTGTGTGTCTTAGGTATCTTAAGATATGCTTTGCAGCAGTCAGGTGTTCCATATGGGGATCCATGTTGAACTGCGCTAGCTTGCAAACACTATGCATTAAATCTGGTCTTGTAGATATTGATAGGTACATCAAAGACCCTATTAACGATTGAAAGGATTTTGAATCCACCTTTACACAACTATCGCAGCTGGTGCATTTTTTCAATTTTAGGCCGGAATCGATTGGAGTGCTACATTTTCTGGATTCCATCATGTTGTATTTTTGTAAAAGATCGATAATGAATTGCTTTTGAGAAATGCTGATTGTTTTTGAAACTGAATCACGCTCAATTTCTATTCCCAAAAAGTAATCAATTTCACCTTTGTCTACCACATCGAACTCTAGTGCAATCTGTCTCTTAATCCACATAAGAGTCTTTTTGCAATAACAGGCTATCAAAATGTCATCGACATACACAGTTAATATGTTGATCTCGCAATCTTTCTTTAATATATATGTGCAGTTGTCGCTTTGCAGTCTTGTGAAACCGATTTTGGTTAATACGGAATGCAATTTCTCATTCCACTCGCGACCTGCCTGCTTTAGACCATATAATGCCTTTTAAAGTTTGCACACTTTATGTGGAAAATTGGGATCCACGAACCCTTCTGGTTGTCGCATAAATATGTCCTCTCGTAGGTCACCGTTTAAGTAGGCAGCGGTAACATCCATCTGGTGAACAATAAGATCGTACTCCACAGCTTAGCGAGGATAGTGCGTATGGTTGAATACCTCGCAACTGGAGAAAAAGTCTCACTATAATCGATACCGAGCTTTTGATTACAACCTTTGGCTACAAGCCTAGCTTTATAACGCTCCACAGAACCATTTTTGCCTCGCTTCAGATTAAAAACCCATTTTGATCGGATAGCGCTTCTTTTTGGAGGTAAATCTACCAGTTCCCACGTACCTTTCGACATAAGAGACTCATACTCGGACTTCATTGAAGCAAGCCACTCATTTGCATTTTTACTCTGCAGTGCTTCTTTTACAGTCATCGGATTTTCGGCTTCAAAATTATCGTCCTCGGACATGAAAATAAAATTTTTTGCACATATACGACCTGACCTTAAAATTTTTGCAGAACTAACATTTTCATTTTCTACTTGCCCATTACGTACAGCATGATTACGATCAACAGCAGCGTTCCCAGCAGCACTTCCATCCTCGATCACTTCCGAAGCAGGAACCCCTTCAACCTCAGTATCTTCTTCAAGATCACCAATGCTAGCACCAGAAGCTACTTTAGAGTCAAAGTTTTGGCTACCGTCATGAGCATCCTGAAAATGTTCATCCGCCTCATCTCCAACTTCATTTAGTTCTTCTATAGCGTCAACTCCTATATCTCGTTCAGTATCCTCAGTATCCTTCTTTTCTTCCTTGAAATCAAAAATCAAATATTTGGCTTTGTCACAACTTGGTGGTAGATCTTCATTCTGACTTTGGGCTTCATCACCACTAGGAAATTTAACGAATTCTTCATCTAATATGCGCTCCTTCTCTAAAAACCTTACATCTCTACTTTTATGTATTTTGCGAGTTTTTGGTTCATATAGGCGGTACGCTTTTGACTCTGTTGAGTAACCCACCATTACACAAGTAATTCCTTTCGGTTTGAATTTAGATTTTCCGGGGCGCTTGTCCAGCATAACAGCTTTACAACCAAAGGTTTTAAAATAAGATACCGAAGGTTTTCTTCCATTCCAAACCTCAAAGGGAGTCACGTTCTGTAAGATCTTAGTTGGTGCTCGGTTCCGTAAATAAACCGATGTGTTGATAGCTTCTGCCCAGAGCGATTCAGACAGATTTGAACCAAGAAGTAAGCATCGTGCCATCTCTACAAGAGTGCGGTTGGCACGCTCCGCTACACCATTCTGCTGTGGAGTGTATTCCACCGTAAGCTGATGTTTTATGCCAGAGTCTGATAGAAGTTTTTTGAACTCACTACTTAGATACTCGCGGCCATTATCAGTTCTCAATGTTTTAATGCGAGTTGACATTTGGGTTTCGACTTCGGCTTTAAAAGTTTTAAAAGCATTAAGAACATCACTTTTCTGTTTCAAAAAATAAACGAAAAACATTCGGGAGCAATCATCTATAAAGAGTACAAAGTACTTAGCACCTCCATTCGACATAACCCTCATAGGACCGCATATGTCACTATGTACAACTTCAAGCAAAGACTTACTTTGTTGTTCAGAACTTCTGGTTGTAAAAGGTTTCTGGCATATTTTAGCTTGTAAACATATTTCACATTCAATTGGTGAGAAATTTCGCATTAATCCATTAACCATATTCTGTTTATAAAGCAATTGCATACTTTCATTGTTAATGTGTCCATAACGATTGTGCCACATTTGACTTTCGTTTTGGCTAAGCACGCTGAACAATTGGACTCTTCTTGGCGAATATAAAAATAAGTCACCGTCTCTAACACCACGCATAATAATCTCATCATTTTTATCGTAGATAGTAATGAAATTATTCTTCATTTGCACCATACACTCTCGCGCTGCTTTTGTTAGAGACAAAAAATTGCATTTTAACTCTGGTACATAAAGAACTCTCTTTAATAAGATTTTACTGTAATCTGTTTCGATCTCTACGTCACCGATTCCCGTTGACCAAATAAAATTCTCACCAGCAAGTTCTATTGTCTCTTTATGTGCTTGCAAGTTTGTGAACATTTCGCGATAACAGCATAAATGAGACGTAGAACCGCTATCTAGTACCCAAGTGTTGGCATTCATATGTAAGCCCTTGCGGTGGTTTGCATTAAGCATTGCAAATGTGCTCGTGGGTTTGTTTGAAGTTGATGACGAATTATTTCCATCTCTTCTAAAGCGACACGCGCTTGATAGATGGCCTCTTTTCTTACATATGTAACATTTGCCCTTGAAAGGCTTATTTACTGGCGCTTGCGGTTTAACTCTTTGTTTGTTTAAAAATGCCGATTCATTGCGTTCAATATTTGGCAAATCATTTTGTCGCCTTTGCCCTTCTTCTAGTAACTTTGTTTTGAGAGCATTCATCTCCGGCAATTTGTCACGGGATTCTATGGCAATTACAAAGCTTTCATATTCACGTGGCAGACTCGAAACCCATTTCGATCGGATAGCGCTTCTTTTTGGAGGTAAATCTACCAGTTCCCACGTACCTTTCGACATAAGAGACTCATACTCGGACTTCATTGAAGCAAGCCACTCATTTGCATTTTTACTCTGCAGTGCTTCTTTTACAGTCATCGGATTTTCGGCTTCAAAATTATCGTCCTCGGACATGAAAATAAAATTTTTTGCACATATACGACCTGACCTTAAAATTTTTGCAGAACTAACATTTTCATTTTCTACTTGCCCATTACGTACAGCATGATTACGATCAACAGCAGCGTTCCCAGCAGCACTTCCATCCTCGATCACTTCCGAAGCAGGAACCCCTTCAACCTCAGTATCTTCTTCAAGATCACCAATGCTAGCACCAGAAGCTACTTTAGAGTCAAAGTTTTGGCTACCGTCATGAGCATCCTGAAAATGTTCATCCGCCTCATCTCCAACTTCATTTAGTTCTTCTATAGCGTCAACTCCTATATCTCGTTCAGTATCCTCAGTATCCTTCTTTTCTTCCTTGAAATCAAAAATCAAATATTTGGCTTTGTCACAACTTGGTGGTAGATCTTCAATCTGACTTTGGGCTTCATCACCACTAGGAAATTTAACGAATTCTTCATCTAATATGCGCTCCTTCTCTAAAAACCTTACATCTCTACTTTTATGTATTTTGCGAGTTTTTGGTTCATATAGGCGGTACGCTTTTGACTCTGTTGAGTAACCCACCATTACACAAGTAATTCCTTTCGGTTTGAATTTAGATTTTCCGGGGCGCTTGTCCAGCATAACAGCTTTACAACCAAAGGTTTTAAAATAAGATACCGAAGGTTTTCTTCCATTCCAAACCTCAAAGGGAGTCACGTTCTGTAAGATCTTAGTTGGTGCTCGGTTCCGTAAATAAACCGATGTGTTGATAGCTTCTGCCCAGAGCGATTCAGACAGATTTGAACCAAGAAGTAAGCATCGTGCCATCTCTACAAGAGTGCGGTTGGCACGCTCCGCTACACCATTCTGCTGTGGAGTGTATTCCACCGTAAGCTGATGTTTTATGCCAGAGTCTGATAGAAGTTTTTTGAACTCACTACTTAGATACTCGCGGCCATTATCAGTTCTCAATGTTTTAATGCGAGTTGACATTTGGGTTTCGACTTCGGCTTTAAAAGTTTTAAAAGCATTAAGAACATCACTTTTCTGTTTCAAAAAATAAACGAAAAACATTCGGGAGCAATCATCTATAAAGAGTACAAAGTACTTAGCACCTCCATTCGACATAACCCTCATAGGACCGCATATGTCACTATGTACAACTTCAAGCAAAGACCTACTTTGTTGTTCAGAACTTCTGGTTGTAAAAGGTTTCTGGCATATTTTAGCTTGTAAACATATTTCACATTCAATTGGTGAGAAATTTCGCATTAATCCATTAACCATATTCTGTTTATAAAGCAATTGCATACTTTCATTGTTAATGTGTCCATAACGATTGTGCCACATTTGACTTTCGTTTTGGCTAAGCACGCTGAACAATTGGACTCTTCTTGGCGAATATAAAAATAAGTCACCGTCTCTAACACCACGCATAATAATCTCATCATTTTTATCGTAGATAGTAATGAAATTATTCTTCATTTGCACCATACACTCTCGCGCTGCTTTTGTTAGAGACAAAAAATTGCATTTTAACTCTGGTACATAAAGAACTCTCTTTAATAAGATTTTACTGTAATCTGTTTCGATCTCTACGTCACCGATTCCCGTTGACCAAATAAAATTCTCACCAGCAAGTTCTATTGTCTCTTTATGTGCTTGCAAGTTTGTGAACATTTCGCGATAACAGCATAAATGAGACGTAGAACCGCTATCTAGTACCCAAGTGTTGGCATTCATATGTAAGCCCTTGCGGTGGTTTGCATTAAGCATTGCAAATGTGCTCGTGGGTTTGTTTGAAGTTGATGACGAATTATTTCCATCTCTTCTAAAGCGACACGCGCTTGATAGATGGCCTCTTTTCTTACATATGTAACATTTGCCCTTGAAAGGCTTATTTACTGGCGCTTGCGGTTTAACTCTTTGTTTGTTTAAAAATGCCGATTCATTGCGTTCAATATTTGGCAAATCATTTTGTCGCCTTTGCCCTTCTTCTAGTAACTTTGTTTTGAGAGCATTCATCTCCGGCAATTTGTCACGGGATTCTATGGCAATTACAAAGCTTTCATATTCACGTGGCAGACTCGAAAGCATGATGATGACAATGAGTTCATCTTGTAGTTTTATGTCTATCTCCGTTAATTTTTCGACAATTTCGGACATACTTCTTACATGATCTGTCATAGAAGAATTTTCAGGCATCTTCAGGCTCAGAAGCTGTTTAAAGAGCGTCACTTTTCTGGCTGGCCCACTAGGCCTATGAATCTCTTCTAATTTTTTCCAGGCTTGTCTTGAAGAGCTACATTTTTTAATATGAATCAATTGTGGAGACTTAACACTCAAAATAATTGATGCCAAGGCCTTTTCGTCCTTTGTATCCCATAGTTGAATTTCGGCTGCCTCAGTTGGTCTAGTGCCACTTATGCACTTCCAAAGTTCGCTGTGAATCAGCACCGATTTCATCTGGACTCTCCATCCTTCATAGTTATCGTTGTCTAGTTTTTCTATCTGGTAGAGCGAAGAACTCATCTTCTCAATACGTTAATTGAACCAAAGAAAAAACTGGATAAATAAAGTTTATTAAACACTGCTTTTAAATGATATTATAAAAAAAAAAATTCTCGCCTGGGCCCATAACCATTTGTTGGATAAAAGAAATACGAGAGACTTTTTATAATTCAGGTTGTACTTTATTCCATGAGTTTCAGAAAAGAACTGAAGTTATGTATATAACAAGTTAAAGTAAGAGACAAAAATAAGTATGTGTTTGTGTAGTTGAATACATGATGTGTGGTGCATGGTTGTCAAATTTCAACAATCCTAAAATTAAATTCGATCGACATCGCCGCGGCACATCGGTGTGCATATTTATATTTCTGTGTAATAAATAATTAATTAATCATTCGTTGCGATTAATTAATATAGTAGTTTGCTAAAATCCAAGTTGTGGATTCGGTGGTAATTTGTTTTGTCGGGAAAAAAGTGCAACAATTGGCGTCCAAACGTGGGGCTTTGTGTGGTGTTTTTTTTACATACATATATTTTTTTCTCCTGTTGTGTGTTGTGATTTTTCGTAGTGGAAAATTTTAGGGAAGTGTTATTTTCACTTATTACATATTTTATGAATGTTATTTTGTGTTTGAATCTTTATACTTTGCCCGTGTTTTTTCCCCTAGGTGAACATTTGATTGTTTAAACATTGTGATTGCCGTAGCTACCTACATTCTGCAAAAAATATATATAAATATACATCCATCACTGTTGTTGGATTGTGCTTTGTGCATTACTAATTGGGATTCACTGTGTTATTGGTACCTATACCCAGTGTAACAAGTAGGTGCTTTTGTTTTTTTTTTTTTTTTATTTGGTTCAATTTTTTTTGGATTTTGATTGAGTCTATTTCTTATCAATCAAGCTTCATACTTATATTACATTTTATTTTGCATTTAATTTCTTTTTAAATATCAAGAGTTTGACAGTTTGTGCTCCAGGTTTTCAACCATATTGTTGTAACAATCTGTCTCGCTCTCTCACACAGTTTGTTGGTGTGAGCTAAATTAATATATTGAGAAGTAAGTGTTGCCGTCGGCGATAATTTTTGTTCTCAATACTTTTTGAATTTTTTTGGTACTATTTTTTTTAATACTTTTTTTATTAATACTTTTTTTAATACTTTTTTTAAATACATTTTTATTTTTTTGTTTTATTTTGAACTTTGAAGTTTTTTTTTTGGATTACGTGTCTGTTTTTTATTAGTTTTTTTTTAACATTTTTTATTCATCATGGACATCAACCGTTTGTCACAAGAGGAGCTTGTGTACGAGATGTTGAGTAGGGGACTAGAGAAGGGAACTGTGGACGTTATGAGAAGTTCCTTAAGATCTTCTCGGATGTTAGAACGTCGCGGTTCAGTTGAGGCATACGGGAAGTACCCGTTTAGTTACGTTCAGGATAGGGATGCAGTTGAGGAGAAGATTAGGGAGATTAGGGTTCTTCTTAAGGATCAACCAAGAAATCCCAAGTCGAGGGAATACTTGAAGATCCTTACGAAGATAGAATGGAGCTTAAATAGGATAGGAAAAGCGCAGGCAGAAGGAGATGAGGAAATAGGAGAGCAGAAATCTCTGAAGCGTGAGCTGCTTCTCCTATTAGCTAGGTTATCAGATGAAGAAGAGCAAGTGTCGAACGAAGACAATGCTTCTTCTTCAGGAACGAGTGATAGGCAGTTGGTGGAGAACACAACCCAACAAAATCGGGTGAACACACGAGGACCAGTGTGCAACGAGGGATTCCAACAGAGGTCAGATAGTGTTAGAGTAGGGATTTCCGAACCGCTAGAGCGATTTACGGAAAGGATCAGTAGGTGGAATGTACAGTTCAGTGGTGAGCGATGTGGCACATCAGTGAACTCATTCTAAGAAAGGGTAGAGGAACTTAGTTTAGCTCGAGGGGTTTCAGAAACCCGTTTGTTCCAGTCAGTGGTTGACCTTTTGACAGGTCAAGCCCTACTGTGGTATAGGTCAGTTAGGGAAGACATAGGTGATTGGCAGGAATTCATAGAGGCGTTGAAGTACGAATTCTTGCCAGCAAATTATGATGATCTGTTGATGGAACAGATCAACCGTAGGACCCAAGGGAAGGAGGAGACGTATGGAGCATATCTCGCTACCATGCGTACAATGTTTAAGAGATTAGGGGAGCCATTATCCGAACGTAGGGAAGTGGCTATCCTAATGAAGAATTTGGACCCGTTCTATCAGAAACAGATTGGTTTTCAAAAGCCTCAATCTGTGAAGGAGCTAGCAAAATTAGGCAGGGATTTAGAAACGCTTAGGGTGAATGTAGAGAATTTTGAGCCTCCCGCTCGAAATAAAAATTGCGTTGAACCCGAGTTCGGTTACTCTGCTGGTCCAGCAGTACAACCGAGGGTGGCAGCGGTTAGCAGAGAAGAGCAGCCTGTCCAAGTAGTGGAAGCTAGAAGGTCTCCACCTAATAGATCCACTCAAGTTGACAGGTCGATTCGATGTTTTAACTGCGGGAAAGAAGGTCACTTCGCTAGCAGGTGTTCCGCTAAAAAGCATTGCTTCGGTTGTGGTGCTGAAGGTGTCAGCCGCAACAACTGTCGTCGTTGTTCTTCGGGTATGGGCAACGGACTCTTGCGCCAGCAGGGCGAGAGTTCCGGAGGCATTAGAAGCTAGGTTGCCTGCTGGTAACCAGCTGGCAAAAAATCGTTTAGGGTTTACGTTGGAGGCAAACGGGGATGATAGGAGACCATTTTTAGGAGTTAGCATTTACGGGACTAGGTTTTTGGGTTTGTTAGATTCAGGAGCATCTAGAACAATTTTAGGTAGAGATAGCTGGAGAATTCTCCAAGATTTAGGATTAGTGGTTAAAGAAGGGAATATCCATTCTGTATGCTTGGCAGATGGAGCAGGAGTAGAAGTTTTAGGGTCAGTTAACTTACCAATCGTGGTTGAAAACAAGGCAGTTCTTATAGACTGCTTAGTTATTCCAACTCTGCCGCATACCGTGATACTAGGTGCAGATTTTTGGGCACTGTCGGGAATCGTCCCGGATTTGCGATCACATATGTGGAGTTTTTCGGACCAAGAGTGTTTGGGCTCGATTTGCTCGATTACTGAGCGTTCAGAGTTGTCGAAAGATCAGACTAGTTTATTGGAAGCCATGGTTGAGGAAGCTTTTAGGAAGATGCCAGAGGGATTAGGGTGCACAACTATGATTGAGCACAAGATTAGGACGTCGGCGGAACCGATTAAACAACGGTATTATCCGGTTTCTCCGGCAATGCAGGGACATATTGATAGGGAACTCAATGAGATGTTAGAAGCAGGAGTTATTGTTCAACTCATGTTAAAACGTTGAAACTTAATTCTATTGTTTGTTACTCAAATTGACTCATTTTTATTTTGATAGTTTAATACCCTGCATTTTTTCTTCTAAGCACATTCCAAGTCACTTGATCTAACCCCGCAGAAAATATATTTCAATTCAAAAGTATCTCTAATTTCCTTTGCTTGCTATAAAACGAGAACTTTTCCATTCCAATTTATCAGTTCTCAGAATGGAATTAAAAACTATAATACTGTTGTTGATAGGAATTCTTGGCGTCGGTGTCGCCATGAAATTCGTAGTAAAAGCCATGTCTTGGTACAACATAATTAATTCTCTTGGGATTTGGAATTTGCTTTAGTTCAGTTGCCGTCGGACCTCCAAACCATACATAACACAACTCATTGTTCTCTACTCTAAGTTTTACTTGCACAAAAATAAAGAATCCCATACCAATGTATCTAAATCGTTTACTCTACTATTTCATTCAACAGTGTATGCAAAACAGCATAGTCTACAAACATTTGGTGCCGAAACCCGGGAATTATTTTTTTTTCTTTTTGAAATGTGCATCTTAGTAGAAAAAGTCGTATTCGTATTTTTAATTTGCGCATATGTTGCTCTTACATTTGCAAGTGCGGTCGTTCTAAAAACATTTCGTATAAGATTCTAGCGCATATGGTTGCCTAGATCTACAAGTGACTTTCGTTCTACAACACCTAGTATATTATTCTAGCGCATATGGTTGCCTAGATCTACAAGTGCTTTCGTTTTAAAAACATTTCGTATAAGATTCTAGCGCATATGGTTGCCTAGATCTACAAGTGACTTTCGTTCTACAACACCTAGTATATTATTTTAGCGCATATGGTTGCCTAAAGCCTAGAAATTCAATTTCGTTATAAAACAATTCGTATATTGTTCTCGCGAAGATTGTTATCTAAACTCGCATGTGAACTTTGTCTTACATATTTTGTACATTGCTGTCGCGTATCTTTTACATTCCTGTTCTAGTGATTTAATGGTCAGCATTTCGTATCTCAGTCTTAACAAAAGCAACACACCTCGTCGCGAGTTCACACAACATTACGCATAACTAACAGTTTCTTCATTATTCTCGTGCATCTCGTTACCTGATGAAGTAGGAGCAGTTTATCACTTATTTAATTTTTGTTAATTTGCTTTGATTTCCTGAATCAAAAGCACATCAGCATGGCTGAAGCAATTAAAAAATTGAAGACCCGTCGAGGTGCCGTAAAGGGCCAACTCACTCGAATGAGGACGTTACTAACGGAAGATAAATTAAAGTCGTTAAATTGCTATGAGTTAGAAATAAAATTAGGATTATTGGAAAACTACTTTACCAATTTTAACAATATACAGTCCGAACTTGAAGAATCTGATGCCAATGAATCATTGGAACGATTTGAGTTCGAAGATTCTTATTCTGATCTAAAGGCAAAACTTTTAGCTTCAATCAACGAAACTAGTGATAGGCAACCTGTTTCTGCTGGCAACATGACTTATTTCGGTATGCCAACTAGTACATCTTCTGATCTCCCAAAACACAAATTAAAAACATTCTCTGGTGAACCTGATAAGTGGTTAGACTGGTGGAGCATGTACTCAATCATGGTAGAAGAAAAGGTGACTGATCCTCGAGATAAGTTCCAGCGTCTAAGAAATCTTCTTGAAGGTAATGCATATGAGTGTATAAGGTCCCTAGAACCAACTGCCGAAAATTACCCCGAAGCATTGCGCATATTGAAAGCCCAGTACGATAACAAAAGGTATCTGTATCGCATACATATCGGCAACATAATTGACTTAAGAAACATTTCATTTGCTTCTGTAGATCAGCTTATCTCTATAAATAACACAATAAACGCGAATATGAGAGCTCTGCTGTCACTTTCAACAAAGGAACAAGTAGCAGATGGGTTACTGCTTTCTTTGGTAACCACCAAGCTGGACACTGTTACAGCAGGATTATGGGAGGAACACGTCACCACATTGGACTCAGATAAAACTAACACCACTACAGGCACGGATCAGCAAGAAAGCAACGCATATCTTCCTACCTGGGAAGATTTCTCCAATTTTGTGCAGAAAAGGTGCAGAGCATTGGAGCTAATTGAATTCAACAAAAAGCAACACTCATCGTTAATGCATCAAAATAAGTCTTTCAAAGGCACTCGTCATCCGCAAAGGGAACACTCATTTCAGGTAACACAAGTTATAAAATGTCCTTTTTGCACCCAAAACTGCTCAAGCGCAACAAGGTGCTCCAATTTCACAGCAAAATCTCAATCTGAAAGATACAATTTAGCAAAGTCACTTAATTTATGTCTCAACTGTCTGAGACCAGGTCATGGATCTCGTAATTTCCAATTTGGAAGATGTAAAAATTGTCACCGCAATCATCATACCTTACTACATCGAGAGCAAGGTTTGCCAGGACAAGACTCATCAGCAGGCCATAAAAGCCATAAACCAAGTAACACATTCCTTACCTCAGAGGAGCCATTAAGTTCATCCATTTCAAGTCAAGAACCGATTCCTCAGCCCACTACTCGGCAATCATTGCATGCAGTTTATGATAAATCCTCAACAAAAGATATTTCAAGCATTCCTAAAAGTCAAGTTATTTTGTCCACTGCCCTTATCGAAGTTAAATCGTCAAATGGTAAATTTATTACATGCCGAGCATTACTTGACAGCGGTTCTCAATCAAACCTTGTAACAAATCGCTTAGTACAACTCTTGGGTCTCAAACGCTCCCTATCGAATATAACTGTCAATGGTATTGGTTCTTCAGGCGTTAACTCAAATTATAAATCACAAATTACTCTGAAATCTCGAATCAATGATTTTAGCACGTCTATTGAGGCCGTCATACTGGAACACATTTCTGGCAACATACCACTCAACAAATTCGACATACATCATCTGCAAATCCCCAACAATATCACCCTGGCCGATCCTGCTTTCAACGTTCCTCAACGAATTGACTTGCTGATAGGCGCTGGGATATTCTTTAATCTTCTTTCTGTTGGTCAGATAAAATTGGGTCATCAATCAACAGCAATATTGCAAAAAACATTGTTTGGATGGATAATATCAGGTGAAATTAATAATGAAATAAATACATGCTTTCTATCTAGATTAGAGATTAGATTAAATTGATTTTATTATCCGTTTCTCAAATTAAGATTCACATTTTAATACATAAAAAAATCGTTAAGCATGGCTTTTGCCGTCTGCTCGATTGACAGTAATATGTTAATTTTAAGTTAATAGTATTAGATTGAAAAAAAAAAAAAGAAATCACATAATAAGAACGTTAATGTTAAGTGTTTCTAAAAGATAATTTGCTTTGCTTTTAAAAGGCTTCATTCAAAATTTGATTTCTATATGAAATTGCTTTCCTATAATATTTGTAAAGCTGGCTTACATCCTCCTCGCAATTAAGAATTGCTAGCACTTTTTCTTCAGACAACTGGTTGCTCCCAAGGTAAAATCTTCTTATTTCTTTTAGGATCGGACATATTCCTAAGAAATGCATGACGTCTTCTCTCACGGAAAGATTGCAAAGAATGCAAATTAATGGTAGATCCTCCCGGTGCGGAATAAAATTTAATTGAAGCAGCTCGCCTCTCATTCTAAACATAGCTGAGATTAGCTTTTGGCTATTGTCAGACCGAAAGTAATTTCTTTCACAGAGATTGTGTTGCAGTACACTATAGATTTCTCTATGTACAGAAGTAGTCACCTGGTTGATACAATCCAATCTGAGTTTCTCATCTGCTTTTGATACAAGGTCGTAGAGCGCATCCTCGACTTCTCTCCCGTCATTTCCCTGTAGACTCAGGTTAAAATCAATGCCACAATAATCTGCAAGCTCCTTCAATTTCCCAAAGTAAAGACTCTTCCTTCGAATTGTATGCCGGCTTATTATTTTCGGTAGTCTTTCGTCCTGCATTTTTGAAACTTTCAAAAGATAATCTACGTGTAGTTTGAGTGTTTTAATAAAAAGCGGTGGCAGTCCGGTTTCGATATGTAGCATGTAGTTAGGCGTATTTCTCGGTAATAGAAAACATCTTTTAAGGTAGAATCTTAGCAGCTTTTCTACCGTTTCATATTTCTCATAACCCCACGCTTGAGCACCATACATCATAATAGATTCTGCAACTGCTATAAAAACTTTATACTTTACGCTGTGTGCAATCAGGTTATTTGCAAAGCATTTCTTCCAAGAAGCACATATTGCACTCTTAGCTTTTACTAGTTTGTCTTTCAAGTGTGTTTCCATATTTAAGTTGCTTTTTATTATCATACCAAGATATTTGTAGGTTTTCACCACTTCGATTGGTTCGTTGTTCAAATGCCATTTCTCGATCCCAGCCGCTCTGCCTGAACCATTTTTAAAAACCATCGCCTTCGATTTGCTTAAGTTAACCGTCAGATTCCACACCTTGCAGTACATATGAAGTCGGTTAATCATAAGTTGCAGGGTTTGAGGTGAGTAGGCAAATAAAACAACATCGTCAGCAAAGAGTAACGCCTTAATTGACATCCCGGCAAACTCTATTCCTCCTGGAAGGTAGTCGGTTAGGTCATTGATGAAAAGAGCAAAAAGGTTTGGGCTCATGGGGCATCCTTGTTTAACTCCCATTGTTGTATCGAACTGATCAGACAAGTCTTCCCCGTTCCATACCGCTGCCTTATTTTCATCGTACAGGTTTTCTATGACCCTTCCAAACATTGAAGACATTCCCGCGTTGTACAGCTTGTAGAACATGGCCCTCCTATCAATCGTGTCGAAAGCAGCCTTGAAGTCAACGAAGAATACATATAATTTCTTGTTTTGTTCCAAGAATGTTCCCGCAATGCTTCTTAAGATAAAGATGTTGTCGATGGTTGAATATCCGCTTCGAAAACCTGCCTGGCATTCCTTTATCATTTTATTGTGGCTTATCCATCTACAGAGACGGTTGTTTAAAAGGGAGACAAATAGTTTATATGAGGAATTAAGGAAGGATATTCCCCTATAATTGTTTGGATCGGATATGTCGCCTTTTTTATGAATTGGAAAGATTATCGCTTCCTTAAACTGCTGCGGTATGCTCCCAGTTCTTATTATATAATTGAATGCCTCAGTAAGTTTCTTAATGAGGTCGGGCGATCCATATTTCAGCAATTCCGCCGGTATTCTATCCATTCCTGGAGCTTTTCCATCCTTAAGTTTGATTGCTGTTGAACGCACTTCTTCATCAGTAAATGGCGAGTCCAGAATGTCATTAACATAAAAGGGTTTCGCATACAGGATATTTGGGGCCATGATGGCAGGGTTTAGTAGTTTTTCGAAATACCCTTTCAATAAAAAAGCAGAAAGTTTGTCGCTGATTTTCAAACTCCTTCCGTTTATGTTTTTTATTGTTCTCCAGAATTCTTTTGAATCCTTGCAGTATGTCAGCTTCAAGGCCTCAATTTCGTAAAATCTTGTTTTTTTCTCTCTACAAACTTTCTTAAAGGATTTGTTTTCTTCGATATAACGCCTTTTAAAGTATGGGTTGTTGTGCTTCCGAAAAAGGATGAGCCATCCAAAGGACCTCCTCCTGGCCGTTTCACAATCTGCATCAAACCACTTTTCCTTTCCTTTAAGCTTACCCTTGTATGGCAGTGAGTTGAAGGGATATGAAGTTTTTATTACTGATTCAATATCACCCAAGCTTAGTTCTCCTACCATTTGCAGGTTTGTATTAAGATTTTGTCGGTACTCCATTGCCTTTGTTTCTTTCCAAATCAGTTTCGGGGGAAGTTTGAGATTCCTGGACTCCTCGGGTGGTATCACATACGAGTTTAATTGGACTGTTATTGGCATGTGGTCCGAAAATGGCATACTCTGAACCTCATAATCGTGGATTAGCGCCGTCCATTCCCCTCTTGCTAGACAAAAGTCCACCACTGACGAACCTTGTTGTCCCAAAAAGGTATATTCGCCACATTTATCAGACTTACTTGTACCATTCAAGACATAAAAACCAAATGAGTCACATAGTTCAAGTAGTTTATCTCCTCTTGAGTTAAAAGTTGTATCTTTTGAATGCCTTACTTTCCCAGCGAATATATTTTCTCTGCCTGCTTCCTCCCCGATCCTTGCGTTTAAATCACCTATTAACAAAATGTTATCCTCATTGTTGCGTTCTAGAAAACTTTGTAAGATTCCAAAATCCCTTTCCCAATGGTTGCAGTTGACGTATACTGGTATAATAATATATTTCGTAGAATTAATGACAATACTTAAATAGATAACTTCTTCCTCTGATATAAATTCGCACGATATATTTTTGATAGTCTTCTTGTACCCGAAAAAGCATCCACCACTTGGTCTTCCTCTTGAATGTAATCTAATTGCTGGTATCCATATAGCGTTGAAATTCATTAAATGATCGGTGTACAAATTGTAATCTTCTTCAAGAACAAATGTTTCATACAAAAACACAAAATCAAAGTTGTTTAATAATTCATAAAAATGTCCATATAATGACTTAGTACTTAACCCTGATATATTGTAACTTATTATATTCATACTTTTAAATTTTATATTGTCTATTTCTTTATAAAGGCAGACGGCGTCTTTACCCTATAGTGTATTCGGATTCAAAAACGCTTGATTGGTTGGAGCCCCCACTAAGCTGTTTCCGTTTTGACTACTAGGTGTCGCTCGAATAAATCTATTTACCAGTTTGTTTTGACGTACATCTGACACACCCAGGCTACCCAGCTGTTTGCTTAGATCTTTTTGGTAAATCTGATTTAATTGCAAAATTCCATCTGCAGTGTTGTTGCACAAAAGTCCCAATGTATTGCTCCAGCGGAAAATTTTTTCATAGATATACATTTTTTCGTCTCTCACATATACTTTTATATCTGTGTTTTCGTCTATCAACTTCTTTCTTATGCTTAAAAGCTGGTTTCTCTTTTGCCGTGTTGTAACCGGGAGATCTTTGAAGATAGTGACTCCAGTGTTTTGCAAACTTTTTGATTTTTTTAGTGCAGAGATTACTTGATTTTTCGTCTCCATTTTAACCACAAAGTTCTTCTTGTTGGAATTTGTTGATCGAAGTTCTTGAATTTGCAGGTTATCGGTGCATGGTGGTGGTTGAACTATGGATGTACATACATTTCTAATCAACTCCTTCTCATCTCTGCCAACTTGTACATCGATACGCATCATTAGATTATTTTCAGTGTTTTTTTTTCGCATTTCATCCATTTGACATTCTAAGAGCTCGTATTTTTCCTCTAGTGCAGCTACTTTGTTGGATAGTTGGATATTTTGCTCCAAAATTTGTTGATTAACGTTGACTAAAGCCTCGATGTCAATTTTTTTCGCAGTATCTTGCAGCTTTGTGTCAAGCAGTAGAGCAATCATGTTGGCTAAATCTAGTTTAGTCATATTTCCAACATTTTCTTTCGGCTCGGACATTTTATCACAGATTTGAGCTCTTTTTAAGATGTTGAAGCTTTCTGGTGATTTTTCGCTAACTTTGCGTTTGTTCATAGGCACGAATAGGTTATGTGCAAAACACTTAGGTATGCAATAGGTAGCAAGACAAACAATATTTGGGGCCATGATGGCAGGGTTTAGTAGTTTTTCGAAATACCCTTTCAATAAAAAAGCAGAAAGTTTGTCGCTGATTTTCAAACTCCTTCCGTTTATGTTTTTATTGTTCTCCAGAATTCTTTTGAATCCTTGCAGTATGTCAGCTTCAAGGCCTCAATTTCGTAAAATCTTGTTTTTTTCTCTCTACAAACTTTCTTAAAGGATTTGTTTTCTTCGATATAACGCCTTTTAAAGTATGGGTTGTTGTGCTTCCGAAAAAGGATGAGCCATCCAAAGGACCTCCTCCTGGCCGTTTCACAATCAGCATCAAACCACTTTTCCTTTCCTTTAAGCTTACCCTTGTATGGCAGTGAGTTGAAGGGATATGAAGTTTTTATTACTGATTCAATATCACCCAAGCTTAGTTCTCCTACCATTTGCAGGTTTGTATTAAGATTTTGTCGGTACTCCATTGCCTTTGTTTCTTTCCAAATCAGTTTCGGGGGAAGTTTGAGATTCCTGGACTCCTCGGGTGGTATCACATACGAGTTTAATTGGACTGTTATTGGCATGTGGTCCGAAAATGGCATACTCTGAACCTCATAATCGTGGATTAGCGCCGTCCATTCCCCTCTTGCTAGACAAAAGTCCACCACTGACGAACCTTGTTGTCCCAAAAAGGTATATTCGCCACATTTATCAGACTTACTTGTACCATTCAAGACATAAAAACCAAATGAGTCACATAGTTCAAGTAGTTTATCTCCTCTTGAGTTAAAAGTTGTATCTTTTGAATGCCTTACTTTCCCAGCGAATATATTTTCTCTGCCTGCTTCCTCCCCGATCCTTGCGTTTAAATCACCTATTAACAAAATGTTATCCTCATTGTTGCGTTCTAGAAAACTTTGTAAGATTCCAAAATCCCTTTCCCAATGGTTGCAGTTGACGTATACTGGTATAATAATATATTTCGTAGAATTAATGACAATACTTAAATAGATAACTTCTTCCTCTGATATAAATTCGCACGATATATTTTTGATAGTCTTCTTGTACCCGAAAAAGCATCCACCACTTGGTCTTCCTCTTGAATGTAATCTAATTGCTGGTATCCATATAGCGTTGAAATTCATTAAATGATCGGTGTACAAATTGTAATCTTCTTCAAGAACAAATGTTTCATACAAAAACACAAAATCAAAGTTGTTTAATAATTCATAAAAATGTCCATATAATGACTTAGTACTTAACCCTGATATATTGTAACTTATTATATTCATACTTTTAAATTTTATATTGTCTATTTCTTTATAAAGGCAGACGGCGTCTTTACCCTATAGTGTATTCGGATTCAAAAACGCTTGATTGGTTGGAGCCCCCACTAAGCTGTTTCCGTTTTGACTACTAGGTGTCGCTCGAATAAATCTATTTACCAGTTTGTTTTGACGTACATCTGACACACCCAGGCTACCCAGCTGTTTGCTTAGATCTTTTTGGTAAATCTGATTTAATTGCAAAATTCCATCTGCAGTGTTGTTGCACAAAAGTCTCAATGTATTGCTCCAGCGGAAAATTTTTTCATAGATATACATTTTTTCGTCTCTCACATATACTTTTATATCTGTGTTTTCGTCTATCAACTTCTTTCTTATGCTTAAAAGCTGGTTTCTCTTTTGCCGTATTGTAACCGGGAGATCTTTGAAGATAGTGACTCCAGTGTTTTGCAAACTTTTTGATTTTTTTAGTGCAGAGATTACTTGATTTTTCGTCTCCATTTTAACCACAAAGTTCTTCTTGTTGGAATTTGTTGATCGAAGTTCTTGAATTTGCAGGTTATCGGTGCATGGTGGTGGTTGAACTATGGATGTACATACATTTCTAATCAACTCCTTCTCATCTCTGCCAACTTGTACATCGATACGCATCATTAGATTATTTTCAGTGTTTTTTTTCGCATTTCATCCATTTGACATTCTAAGAGCTCGTATTTTTCCTCTAGTGCAGCTACTTTGTTGGATAGTTGGATATTTTGCTCCAAAATTTGTTGATTAACGTTGACTAAAGCCTCGATGTCAATTTTTTTCGCAGTATCTTGCAGCTTTGTGTCAAGCAGTAGAGCAATCATGTTGGCTAAATCTAGTTTAGTCATATTTCCAACATTTTCTTTCGGCTCGGACATTTTATCACAGATTTGAGCTCTTTTTAAGATGTTGAAGCTTTCTGGTGATTTTTCGCTAACTTTGCGTTTGTTCATAGGCACGAATAGGTTATGTGCAAAACACTTAGGTATGCAATAGGTAGCAAGACAAACAATATTTATAGCATAAAAACTCACTTGTTCAATACCGGAGCGTGCCTTTTTTATTCGTTAATTTGTTTAGACTTAGAAACACTCAATTTAACTTTACTTTTTTGATTTTATCGCTTTTTATCTTTCTTTTTATGCTTTCTATCTACTCAAAACAGGAGCCAATGCAAAAACGATGGCGCACTTAACGAACTAGTTTCACGGTTTTGGGAACTAGATGCATGCCAATCTCATCATGCCATGTCTCCTGAGGAAGAGGCATGTGAAAGGCATTATACTGACACAGTTGACCGACTGACAAATGGACGATTTGTAGTCAGGCTTCCTTATCGCAAACCTGCCAATATGATAGGGGAGTCATATCAGATTGCTCTGAAAAGGTATTTTAATCTGGAGAACAGGCTAAACAAAGACTCCCAATTGAAACACTCCTACGGCAAATTCATCGATGAATACATCGACTTGGGACACATGCAACTAATCTCTAAGGCAGAATTAAAAAGTCCAAATTACTTCCTACCGCACCATCCAGTCGTCAAGCCGGAAAGTACTTCGACTAAGTTAAGGGTTGTTTTCGATGGCTCATGTAAAACCAGTAACGGAATGTCATTAAATGACTTGCTCATGAACGGCCCAAAACTCCAAGATGATATATTTGAAATTTTGACTCGTTTCAGGTTATTTAAATATGCGATTACAGCAGATATTGTAAAAATGTATAGACAAGTCTTGATCAATGAAGACGACCAGAACATGCAATGTATTCTCTGGAGAGCTGACAGCAATCAACCGGTGCAAATCTATCGCCTTAACACGGTTACTTATGGCACCACCTCGGCTTCATATCTATCAATAAAAAGTATGAACATGCTAGCGCAGGAGGAGGCATCACGCTATCCTATCGGAGCACAGCAAGTGTTAACCAATTTCTATGTGGACAACATGATGGCGGGTGCAGACACTATTGACGACCTTTTAACGATAAAGAAGGAGGTCACTTCAGTGCTATTAAAAGGTGCATTTCCCCTGAAAAAATGGTGCTCAAATGCAGATGAGGTACTAGGGGACATAGATCCAGGTGACAAAGAAACATTGCTAAAAATTGACTGTGATGAAGTTATTCGAGTTTTAGGATTACTATGGAATCCATCTAATGATAACTTTTCATTTAGCTGTTTTAATCCAATAATAACTACCACTAAATTAACAAAACGTATTATCCTGTCTCAAGTTGCAAGCTTGTTTGATCCATTAGGTTTCATAAATCCCGTGGTGGTAAATGCCAAATTGTTTTTACGTCATCTCTGGACGAAGGGTTTTGACTGGGATGAAAGCTTATCTCAGGATCTTCATTACCAATAGAAAGGGTTTCATGAGCAGCTAAAGGCTTTGCAACAGCTAAGAATACCGAGGTTAATGTTATCAACGGGGGCAAAATTTCAAATACATGGGTTTTGTGATGCTAGCATGAGAGCCTATGGAGCCTGCGTATATCTTCGAAGTTTGTGCGATGATGGTAGAATGAACACCCAATTGGTGTGCGCTAAGTCAAAGATAGCACCAATACTGTGTGAATCTCTAGCAAGACTTGAGCTCTGTGGGGCATTGCTTCTTGCAGAACTGATTCAAAGGGTAAAAATGGCGATTAAAATTGAAATTGAAGAAACATATTGCTGGAGCGACTCAACTATTGCTCTTTCATGGATCAAATCTACCGCAAATCAATGGAGTATTTTTGTTTCGAACCGTGTATCTAAAGTCCAACAATTGACTCGTACCGAATCATGGAACCATGTTCCATCGAACGTCAATCCAGCAGACACCATATCTCGGATATGCATGCCAGAAGAATTACTAAAGAACAAATCATGGATCCAAGGCCCACAGTTCTTACAATTAGAAAGGAAGTTGTGGCCACATATGGAAATACAAATTTCAAAAGATTGTCCAGAACGAAAAAGACAGGCATTTGTCTTCCTTACAGATATTCGAGACGAGATGACCGACATGACATCAAATTGTAAATATTTAAATTCATACTTTCGTTTAATTTTAGTTTTTTGTTACATCCGTCGGTGGAGATACAAGGAGCAATTGAACAAAACTAATGGAACAAAAATGATATCTTCACAAGAAATAGCTGACGCTGAGAAGGCTTTAATTCGCAACATACAAACGGTACATTTTAAGAAGGAAGTAAATTGTCTTGCTCAGGGACGGGAAATAAAGGATAGCAACATGCTTCGGCTTAGACTCTTCTTAGACCGAGAAGGGCTGCTGCGTGTGGGAGGACGCTTACGAAACTGTCCATTGAATTATGACTCAAAACATCAGATGATCCTTCCCCCCACCCATCCTCTTACAGACTCAATCATAATGCATTTTCACTTAAAATATCTCCACGCAGGCAATCAAACGGTATTACATATCATAAGGAGAAAATTCTGGATTATTGACGGACTACGGTATATAGGGAAGGTACTCAGGACATGCGTTACGTGTTTTCGTTATAGTCCCAAACTATCAACTCAACTCATGGGGGACTTGCCAAGTGAAAGAGTCACTCCAGCTAAACCATTCTCCACTACGGGAATCGACTTTTGTGGTCCAGTTTATATAACCCAGCGGATTCGAGGAAGACCACCAACCAAGGCATACGTATGTGTATTTGTATGTTTTGTCGTCAAGGCGGTACATTTGGAATTAGTTCCAGACCTGTCCAAGGCAGCCTTCTTGGCTGCTCTGCGAAGATTTCTTGCACGTAGAGGTAATTGTTCGAAACTTTATTCTGATAATGGAACTAACTTTACAGGCGCAAAAAATGAGCTTGAGCAAATTGGTAGGAGCCTAGGTTCTGCCATCGCATCTGAAGAGGTACAGCAATTTTGTCAAGGGGCAGGAGTTCAGTGGCACTTCATACCACCTAGGGCACCTCATTTCGGGGGCCTATGGGAGGCTGCTGTCAAGGTAGCCAAGCGGATCATGCAGAAAACATTAGCATCAGTAGGAAATCGATCTTTCACCTACGATGAAATGACAACCTTGTTGTGTCAAATTGAAGCAGTGATGAACTCCAGGCCATTATCTCGGATGTCCAATGACCCTCACGACATGGAGGTTCTTACTCCAGGGCACTTTCTAGTGGGAGGTCCACTTACAGACTTACCACAACCATGTTTACACACCAATTTTGATAGACTCTCTCACTATCATCAAATTCAGCGTTTACGAGACCTTTTTTGGAAGCAGTGGAGCAGAGAGTATCTTAATATTCTTCAATCCAAAAATGTCTGGACCTTGGAAGCGCCTAATGTGAAAATTGATGACTTGGTACTATTACACGAAGACAACAACCCACCTTTGCGATGGCCAATGGGAAGGGTGGTTGAAACCCACCCAGGACAAGACGGACGAGTTCGTGTGATTTCTATACTCACAAAAGATGGTATTTTTAAGCGACCAATTCGTAAGGTAGCATTGATTCCCATAAAGTAAATTTTCTTGATGTATTATGAAAAACTTATAATGATTCCAAAACCAATGTTGTTTACAATTTTTGTTTTTTAAAGTTTAACAAACTTTCAAGGCCGGCGGCATGTTCAACTCATGTTAAAACGTTGAAACTTAATTCTATTGTTTGTTACTCATATTGACTCATTTTTATTTTGATAGTTTAATACCCTGCATTTTTTCTTCTAAGCACATTCCAAGTCACTTGATCTAACCCCGCAGAAAATATATTTCAATTCAAAAGTATCTCTAATTTCCTTTGCTTGCTATAAAACGAGAACTTTTCCATTCCAATTTATCAGTTCTCAGAATGGAATTAAAAACTATAATACTGTTGTTGATAGGAATTCTTGGCGTCGGTGTCGCCATGAAATTCGTAGTAAAAGCCATGTCTTGGTACAACATAATTAATTCTCTTGGGATTTGGAATTTGCTTTAGTTCAGTTGCCGTCGGACCTCCAAACCATACATAACACAACTCATTGTTCTCTACTCTAAGTTTTACTTGCACAAAAATAAAGAATCCCATACCAATGTATCTAAATCGTTTACTCTATTATTTCATTCAACAGTGTATGCAAAACAGCATACTCTTCAACAGTTATTGAGAGATCCAACAGTGCTTGGTCATCTCCAATACTATTAGTTAAAAAGAAAGATGGGTCTTTTAGGTTTTGTGTAGATTTAAGAAAGCTTAATAAGAATACTGATAGGGATGCTTATCCACTACCCTACATAGCGGCCATTTTGGACAGGCTTCGAGGAGCGAAGTTTTTGTCCTCTTTGGATATAAAATCAGCGTATTGGCAGATTCCAATGGAGGAGGAGTCTAAGCCCTACACCGCTTTCACGGTTCCCGGGAGAGGTCTCTTTCAGTTTAGAAGGATGCCTTTCGGGCTTCATAACTCGCCTGCGACATGGCAACGGTTTATCGACACAGTTTTGGGTGCCGATCTAGAGCCGTACGTCTTCGTCTATTTAGACGACATCATTATCCTGACGGATACTTTCGAGAAGCATCTTGAAATCCTGAAGGAAGTTTTGAAAAGGTTGAGTGAAGCAGGGTTGATGGTCGGTAAGGAGAAGTGTAACTTCTGTAGGCCATCGTTGAAGTTTTTAGGTTATGTAGTGGATCGAAATGGGTTACATGTAGACCCGGAAAAAGTGGAAAGCATGGTTAGGATTCCAGCACCGAGGAATGTTAAAGAGGTTAGGAGTTTTATAGGGACAGTGTCGTGGTATCGTCGATTTGTGCCAAATTTTGCCAATTTGCTTCGACCACTGTCAGATTTATTGAAGAAGAGTAGGAAATTCATCTGGACTGATGAATGTGAGAATAGTTTTAGGAAGGCTAAGGAGTGTTTGGTTACAGCACCAATACTTACTTGCCCTGATTTTCAACGACCTTTTGTCGTACAAACAGACGCGTCGGACTACGGAATCGGTGCCGTATTGTCACAGAACTTCGATGATGGGGAAAAGGTTGTCTGTTACCTTAGTAGGTCTTTAAATAGGAGTGAACGCAACTATTCGACGACGGAAAAAGAGTGTTTGGCTGTACTATGGGCAATCGAGAAGTTACGACCTTACATCGAAGGTGTTCGATTCACGGTTGTGACTGATCATTATTCGCTCATATGGTTGAACAATCTTAAAGATCCGCAGGGAAGATTAGCACGTTGGGCAGTTTGGCTTCAACAGTTTGATTTTGAGATCATCCATCGCAAGGGCAAAGAACATGTAGTTCCAGACATGTTATCTCGAGGAGTTCCGGTATTAGCCGAGATCTCAGAAGAGGATGAAGACCCTTGGATTGCGAAAATGATCTCAGCGATAAAGTCAAATCCGCTAGCTTACCCAGCGTGGAGGGTAGAACAAGGTCAACTGTTCAAACTGATTAAATCGAATCATGTTGTTGTTCATGAAAATAATCAAGAATGGAAGAAAGTTGTAGGAAAGCAGGATAGATTAGCTATATTACAGGAATGCCATGATAGTCCTTTAGCTGGACACATGGGAGTTAGGAAAACTTTTGCTAGGATAGGGGGAAAGTACTATTGGCCTAAAATGAGAGGCGATATAACTAAGTATGTTAGGAATTGTAAAGTTTGCCAACAAGTAAAACCGGTTAATGAAAAGCCAGCTCGTTTGATGACTGAGAGAGTAGGAATAAAGGCACCGTGGGAAATGATCTGTGTAGATCTCGTGGGTCCCCTTCCAAAGTCAAGTAGAGGTTTTATCTACATTTTGACTGTCGTCGATTATTTCACCAAATTTCCACTTCTTTTCGCGTTAAGGTCTGCTGCTGCCAAGGCAATTTGCCGGGAGTTAGAGGACAATGTCTTTCTCCTTTTTGGTATTCCTAAGGTTGTCGTCTGTGATAATGGCCCTCAGTTCCGATCTAAAGAACTGAAATCCCTTTGTGATTCTTATTCTTCCCAAATTCGTTTTACAGCCCATTACCACCCACAGGCTAATCCAGCGGAGAGGATAAATCAAATCATCAAAACAACGCTCAGAGCATACGTCTCTGATAACCACCGGATATGGGATGCGCAGTTGTCTAAGGTTGCGTGCGCGATTCGCACGTCCACTCATGAAGTCTTAGGTGTATCCCCTTATTATGCGAACTTTGGTATGAATATGGCGACTTCAGGTCGAGAAGTGCCAGTAATAGGTGATAGGTTAGATAGGGTTCAGGATTTTAGTGAGTTAGAAGTACGGTTTAGGGATCTTAGAGTAGACATCGAAAAGAAGCTACGCGCGGCAACCAAGAAGTCTGCGAAAACATACAACCTCCGCAGAAGAGATGTTCAATATCTCGTTGGCGAGCAGGTTTGGCGTCGAAATTTTGTGTTGTCGGATGCCGCGAACTATTACGCAGCCAAGTTAGCACCGAAGTTTGTCGGTCCGTTTGTTGTAAAGAAGCGTGTGTCACCTTGGACATATGTCTTAGAGGATAGTAATGGTAAAGAACGCGGAACTTGGCATGCGAAGGATCTCAAACCGTACACCGATGCATCCCTGGAGAATTGAGCCTTAAAGTAGTTTTTTAGCTTTTATTTTTTTTTATTTTTTTTTTTACTTTCAAAGGCTGGCGATTGTACGCCCTGATGGAAAATACCTTGTTCGTTTTTCCTTGAACCTTTGGCTTAAAGAAATGCCTTGCGGTTTTATCAAACTGCAAGAACATTTCTTGGCAGGTAAGGGTGGGATTTGTTGCGGTATATTTTACCACAACAAGTTATACCTTTACTTTTCTTCCTCTTCCCATTTTCACCCCTCCTTTTGTTGTGGCTTCAAGGTGCTGGCAGAGTACAAAGCAACCCTAGTCCATCAGCTAGTGGTGTACTTCAAAGCATTTTGGAAAAGCAACCCAAATAGGTACCCCTTCATTGAGCCAGTGGACGGCTGGAGACTCAAGCAGCAGCGTTAATAAGAACCAGGAAGGTTCTGGAGGAAGTCCATCGCAACAGCAGCAGCAGCAGCAGGTTACTAACAACCTAATATTTTTACAATAAGGTAGAGATATGGCTACCCACCTTTAACACACTGATATTTATCAGTGATCTTCGCATTTTGGCATTTGAAGCCTTTTTCAATATAAACGGCCAAGAGCCCAACGTAATGGCTGAGTGCCCACCGTAAAGGCCGAGTGCCCAACCTAAAGTGCTTTACCTTAGCAAGGAAATGACTCTTTATAGAATTATCCCCATTCCCCCAAATCTGCGCGAAGGTTCACCGAAGTAGTTTAGTAGTTTTCGCGAAAAATGACGAATCCTCGTTAACTGAATCCTATAGCTTAAATAGTTTTCTTGCACAGTGTAACTTGGGTCGGTTGGGCCGAGGGAATTTGTTTAAAGAAATAGTTTTTCAATTTTCTATTCTGGAATGGATTGAAATGGAACAGGTCTGGATTCGTTCATTCAGGCAAGTTGTTGCGAATCTCTAACGACCAAGAGATTCACAACGAAATTGTTTAGAAGAGAGCGATGGATGCGTTTCGCCTACGGCGCAGACTCCAGCGAATTTGCTGAGAGTTTTGCAGATACCCCGTGACGAACCTCCACGACTCTGATTGGTTGAAGTGAGTGGAATTTGCTGAATGCGCCGATGAACGAAGAGACCGCCAAGAAGATGGCACTTCTTGGTTGACCTCTGAAAAGGACATAGTGCCAGAAAGTTTAGAAGATTTAAAAAGTGTTCGGAAATTTTAAAAATCGAGTGATTTCATTTAATTGCAAAAAGTGCAAATTGAAATTGTGGTTGTGTTGGCAGAAAGGCCAAAAACACTATTGTTTATTGTGTGCAGGAAAGCTCCACATAGGCAGGAATTCAGGAGAGTTAGTGCCAGTACGGGCAAGAGAACTCAGGCAGGATTCGTCAAAAGAAAGCTAAGTATTTTTATACCTTAGTGTTTTTCATTTCCTATAAAAGTGGAAAAGTGTTAGTTATACGTTTGTTTTGGCCTTGATTATTGAGTCATATTGTGGTTTCGGTAACCCTTCGCTTTCGTAATTAATCCTGAGATTGCAGGACGCGCGACCTCCATTTAACCTTTTTGTCTGTTCGGGAAAATTCTCAAAGAGTCGTTTCTTTGCGGGTGCATTGTGCACATACTTTATTGTTTGCATTTTAATCTGGGTAAAACCCATCTTCGATCCTTAAATATCATACCATTTAACTTGTTAACTGGCTCTTTGCCATTTTACATACTTTACATACTTTTTACATACTTTGTACACCAATTTGTTTACGAAAAGATTTCAGGTTTTATACCTATACCTGTAAAGGTTTCCTGAACCAAATATAATTTTATTCCTATTGGAAAATCGTTCTTTTAATTCTATTTGAAGATCATTTTCAGCGTTGAAGTTGGTTTGGAAATTCCAAGCAAAAATTTCCTGGCGCCCCTTTATTGTATGAAACACCCAGTTGTGTGTTTTGATTGATTCGTATTCTTTTCATTAATTCCTTGCTTTTATTAAATCATTTATACCTACGTACCAATAAAAACTACCTACGGACCACCCCTTGCTGAGCAGCTGGCATTGGCAGCATATTATCTTGCTACCTGTTGCACTATTTTCCTTTGAAATCCACCCAGCTGTCATTTGACAGTTCATCCTAAAATTAAATTCGATCGACATCGCCGCGGCACATCGGTGTGCATATTTATATTTCTGTGTAATAAATAATTAATTAATCATTCGTTGCGATTAATTAATATAGTAGTTTGCTAAAATCCAAGTTGTGGATTCGGTGGTAATTTGTTTTGTCGGGAAAAAAGTGCAACAACATTTAGAATTGGTTATTGATCTGACGATGCAAGCGTTTCTCGCGTCATTTACGCGTTTCGTTTCCCGACGTGGAACTCCGTCTCAGATGTTTTCCGATCATGGAACCAATTTCGTAGGTGCCTCTAAGGTGTTGCTCTCAGATTTTCATAAATCACTTATCCATTGTCCCACAGCAGCAGCTCATAACTTTTTGCAATTAAAATGGAATTTCATTCCTCCCGGTTCTCCCCATATGGGTGGATTGTGGGAAGCGGGAGTAAAAAGTTTTAAATCACATTTTCAAAAAATTGCGGGCAGTGAAAAATTAACTTTCGAAGAATTCTCAACCCTGCTGTCTCGAATTGAGTGTATGCTCAACTCACGTCCATTGTCAACTATGACTGAAAGTGCTTCAGATATCGTCCCCTTGACTCCGGGTCATTTCCTCACGGGTGGGTTGTTAGTAGGTTTGCCAGAACCAGCATACAATGATGAGTCGCTAAGTATTCGAAATAGATGGAGAAAACTACAAATCCTACATCATCAATTAAGTGCTCGATGGAAGGAAGAGTATTTAAAGGAACTTCACAAACGGTACAAATGGAAGTATCCTAAAAGAGATCTGCAAATTAACGACGTGGTTATCATTCGAAATGAAAATTTGCCTCCCAACGAGTGGCGCCTTGGGCAAGTCATCAACGTGTTCGCGGGACCCGATAACAAGATCCGAGTCGCCGAAGTAAAGACGGCAAATGGAATCGTCAAGCGGTCAATTGTCAAAATTTGCGTTCTCCTACCTCAGAATTAAACCGAACCCATTTTTTTTCTCGTTTTAATCCGATTCTTTAAAGCGTATTTCAAATAGAAAATATGCGCGAATAGTATCCAATAATACGCTTGCCATTCGTTTACTTAGTTTCGTAAAAGTACTAAATTACCGAGCATATTTGGCTCATAAGAGTGAATTTTAATCAAATGGAAAATTGTTGTATTTAGTAACTTTAAATATTTTTTCTCATATGATCTTGTAACTTGTTCATTATAAAAATAATAATCTTATAACTTCAGCTCATACCAATGTAGAGGCTTTGACAGGATGACGGGTGGATCGGTCACATTTTTTGCAAGCGAGGTTGCAAGGCGGGCGGTAATGTTGAAGTCATAATGCACGGCGGCCGGGTGACGGGAGAAAACAAAACCATGTGCAGGCAACTTAAAAAGTCTTATGCTCGAACGCACCCATGTTTTGTTTCCTCCCGTTCCACTTGACAGCACAGGCCACCCAATTTTTCTCAAAAGATTCGCCATATTCTATTCACTCATTCTTTCTGTTGCCAACCACCAACCGCCACACACGTAGACCCAGCTACCCGCCATCGCCATTAGTAATTGCCACAGAGCAAATAGAAATTTTAAAAGTCAATTTTAAGAAATAATTATAATAAAAGGAATTTGGATATTTTAAGATTGTGTGTTTTTTCACAAGTTCACGAAGGAATTTAAAGACCAGCGCCACAGAGACATTAAAGATGATCTCATAGCTGATAAGTGTAAGTTAATTATTTTAGAATTACAAAACAAAATAACTACTGTCAACTTAGCAGTGGCGAGGCGTGAATATTTCCAAATGGTAACTCGAAGAAAACTGAGTCACCAAAAAAGTAAATTTTAAATGCTTACCTGAAATTTTTTTTTGTGCAATGTATGAATTTGTATATCCTCGCATCAAGCCAAAAAGTCAAGTATTTCAAACCAACTTTGCTATTACGTAGACCGTCCTAAGTCTATAACTTTTTTCTTTATAAAACTAAGCTGATTAAAATTATTTGTTTCCTCTAAGAGAAAATCAGTTAAGCAACAGTCTACAGATATTAAGGCCATAATCAAACCACTGAAACATACTATCGGAAAAATTTTCAAACTTTTTGCACATAATTTCAATTTTTCAAGCACTAAATCAATTTAAGTAAGTATTGCACTGCGTTCTGCTATCTGCTGGAAAAACTGCATTTTTCAAATAAGAATACAGCTCATTGTGAACTCGAACTCAGTTCATTTGAGCCAGAAAAATTCCAATTATTTTTTGCCTTTTCATTCAAAAATATGCATAAAGCTATAAAATCTTATATCCACGCATATTTCTGATCAAAGTGGCATCCTTTGACACATCAGTCCAGTGCAGAGACACATACAAATTCATGAAATAAGTCGGAGACCACCGTGTTATTTTCTTGTTCTTCAAGCAGAAACCTACCTCTCAATCTGCAAACCTGCCATATACATTTTTGTTTATAAGCATGTGTCCATGGGAAGTAATACCTTTGTATATATATTTTCTATAGTAATATCACTTTCCAATATTTTTTATTAACATTGTTTGTCACTAGGGTGCGCCAACTCCGGCGGAGTAAAAGGAATCAGCTGTTATGCTCATGGTGGAATGTATCACTTTAGGTGAGCATTTTCTATGGGTTAGAAAGTAATGCATATATGATGATATTTAAACGTTGTTATTTGCTTCCTACTCTTACATATATGACTTGAAAAAAAAGGCTTGTGGAACACATTGGAAATTTTGTGGACCACTTTCGACTTCCAAGCTCCGGGAAAAATATTGGAAAGTGATAGTACTATAAGATATATATACAAAGGTAATACGAAGGAAAGCGTTTTTTTCTTTTATAAAACCAATATCATGCAAACACCGAAGTGTGCAGAAGCAATGCTGCAAATGAGTACTGGGCTACTGCGCCAGCGCTATATTCACGTGCTCAGAGCACAAAGAGATAACAAACAACAGATTTACCAAAAAATATGACGCTAGAACACCGGGCCGGGTTATTTTCTTCCATAAAAAAGCATGTATTGAACAGAGAGGTGCCTAGCGCTAGGCTCTTCTCTGTTCAATACATGCTTTCTTATGGAAGAAAATAAGACGATGTTCTACCGTCATATTTTTTGGTAAAAGAAAAAAGAGGAGAGAACACAAATTTGTTCTATCCAGCAACAAGTTTTATAAGACGTAATATTTGGGGTTACCTTGTATGTTGCTAAAGTTTTGTGTTTGTTTATGGAGTGAATTGAAGAGCCAACATGTGTGTAGAATAAAACGGAAAGCAGAGTGGTAGTTGTTAAAAAAATGTTGGCAGCGAGTTCATGTGTATGATTAAGTTTGATTCATGTTGCCAGAAGTCTAAGATGTTTCGGATGTGAATTTCAAAAGGTAAGTCGGAAATAATCGACTTATATGGACGCTTCGCCACTGCACCTTAGCAAAGCTTGGAATACTTAGTCCAACCATTTTAAATCATAAAGAAATCAGTTAAATAATTGGAAATGAAAAAACAGAATTAGCTATTAAAGAACTTATTGATATAGGTATCTTAATTTAAAATTGTTCAAAATGATAATGTAATTGCTATCATGGTCGAGTATCCGATTTTATACAAGAAATGTAAACTTAATGAAACAAGAGCACTAAGCCGGCCTGACGGCAAATTAATAATTTTAGCAAAGAAATAGCTAAATGTGGTAATACCTACAAAAACATTAAGGAATGTAAATTTCAATTAAGATTCAATTATTGTAAAATACAAAAAGATAATAATAATTGTTTAAAAGACCTCACCTATTACGCAATGAACGAGTTTTATGCAACAAAACCAAAGAAAAAGACTTACAATTGTAGGTGGTGGCTTTATTCTTCTCACTGAAATTCATCAAGTAAAAAACACAACCATCATGGGAACATACTTACTCACATTTGGAAACACAACAACCATAGACGGAAAAACATACCAAAACCCCACGGGACAAATCAACACGTTCCTAAAGACGTACACGGTCAACGAATATGACATCGGTTCATACTTTGAAGCAATCACCGTAAATATCGGGAGGATATTTTCTTAAAAAAGGGGGAAGTTAACACACTATGACTGGTATGCCGTATGCAGAGTAATAAAATAACATAAAATCCCAAATCCCGATAATAAATCCATGAATCATAGAAAACCATAAAACCCGAAAAGATAAGATGCGAGATAAAGAATTCGTTGTATCAACAAACGATACACAGCGTCTAAAAGATCATCATGTCCGGCAACGATATCTTCACTGTTTATATTCACCAATTATATACCTACACTGCAGCGATAAGGAAAGAAGATGCCACTCCAGTAGGTACACAGTCCAAAGTATATAAAGCCAGAGTACAGTCTTCTACGGTACTTCCACATCACCCGCCCCGCCCAATCCAACTCCTACACCACCATCCTCCACCACCTCCACCTCCACCACAACTAACCCCAAGGACAACAGGAACTGAACACTCCTACAGTTATATAAATCTAGCAAATTATTACATTTTTTAATAACCATAAACTTAAGCTTTACCCTTAATTTAAATAACCGACAATGTATATCGTTAGGCCCCTTATGTGCCAACACAGCAAAATTAATCATATTATTAAGAAACGTATTATAGTTAAGTATCAATTGTATATATCCTTTTGTTCAATAAAAAAATCGTTAAAATCGTTAAAATCGTTCTACGGTACTTCAGTTCTTGCCACATTCTGCGACCACGCAGTTCTTTTTGTGTTTTCCCAAGTTTTGTAATAAAGTTGTTTTAAAAAAAAATCAAATAGAATATTTTTAATTTGCATTTTTGTGCATATTCGTGGTACTTGGTACCTGTGATTTATGAATTGTTTTAGGGAATTAAATCGATGATTGGCGGCGTAATCTCTTTTTGGACAGCGCATTTGTGGGAAATCCTAAGGAAATGCAAGTACAAAAGGTGTTTTGTTTTTTTTAGTTTTTGTTTTTTATTTCATTTACCTAATTTTATATATTATAATTTTATATATTATATTGTTTCTGGGTTATTTTCACCCATTAAGAGTTTTTATTCTTTTGGAAGTGATTGCGATAGTTGCACACGAAGGTGCAAATTATAATATACATATATAACATTGTTGGTGCGTTTTATTTTATTTGGCAATTGCACACAAAAAGGTGTAGATTGCGTTGTTGTTGTTTTGTGTGGTTTGAATTGCCAATATTTAATTTAATAGCTCGCACGGTTGGCGAGAAGAAAACTTGCAGGGTGTTTTGGTTGTCGGTTACAACCAACACGCATTATCGCTCTTATTAATTTTGTTTAGTATTATATTTCTTTTGATTTTATTATCAGTACATCTACATATATTTTTATTATAAATTTTTTTTTTATACCTACACTGTTCACTGGAAGTCGTCGTGCGTTGAACTCAATGCAATTTGAGTTGACTCGTTGCACATCGATTGCCCAATGCCTTGCATTGGGTAAAACGTGTATGCAATTTAGTCATCAAATTGTGCTGAGTTTTCAAACGCATCGGCTATCCAATGTTGAACTTGGAGTTCGCGATCGGTTCTATGACACGATAAGTCGAGTTGTGATTAGACTATACAAGTACGCGGTTGTTTGTCTTCCAATTTAAATTTCATACATAACATTTTGGCGCAGCCGGTTCGTGTACCAATACGTTTCCGTTTTAAAAAGTTTAATAATTAAATACAGTGTGTTTGCTCTATGTAAGTAGACAAACGAGTGTAAAAAAGAATTTTGTTCGTGTTTGCAGTTAAAGACATATTTTCTTGATAATAATCAAATGCAAAAAGTGCAATAGCAGAAAGTGGTTGGTTGAATTTACTCTGTGTTTTTCTCCGAAATCTTTTTATAAATTGTGATTCGTGTGCTTTGACATCCATACTAAGAAAAACCAAAACACTGCAAAATTGTGTTGGGGAATAAGTTTCACCAAAAACAACGCAAACGAAGACGAAAAAATTGTTCAAGGTAAGTATACCTTTATTTTGCTTTATGTTTTCTATTGTTGTCTGTTTATTTTATAAAACATTCTATGGTTGGTGTAATTTTTTTGGTTGTTGAGTGTGTTTGCTGCAAAATAAGAAAATAATAATTCATTCATTCAACTGGGTTGAGTTATAGGTTTTGTTTGATTTTTGTTGCTTTTTTTTTTTCCTTGCGATTGAAATCCAAAATTTACAAAAAAATATGAATTACGAAGCGATCAGTAAGATTGTTGCCCGTGTGGTTCCTCAATTTTCGGGTTAACGGACGCCGGAACTATCAACGAGAGTTTACGAGTTTTTGAATGCGTGTCAACTGGGTTTCAAGTGTCTCAAGGACACTGACGAACAACTTTACGTTGAGTTGCTCTCGACTAAACTAACAGGTGATGCGTTCGAATTAATCCGTAACAATACTCCGAAGTCCCTAAAGGAACTGGAGTTGGTTATTAAAGGTGCCGCCAATCGCGACATTGGATAGCGTATTGATGGAAATGAAACAGACCCATCAACTTTCCACAGAAGACATACAGTCTTTTGCAAGGCGTCTTCTGTGCCTACAGACAAAGGCTAATGAAATAATCAACTCCAGGTATTCCTCCACGGAATCAGAGGGTTTAAAAAAAGAACTGATGAGCTCTGCTGTTGTGGCATTTAAGAGAAGTCTTAACGACCCCGGTTTACGCCAACACATGCTGACTACATCAGAGACCGACATTCAAAAACTTGCTGAAACGGCGCAAGAAACTTATCTTTTGATCGCGCCTACTGCTACCTTTCAAACGTATTTACCTAACGTCAATAATCATTTCCAGACAATGCATCAGACATCATCACATCACCCAGTACAGTATCCACCTCAACAGACATTCGACCCTCACATGTATCCTTTCCCGAATGCCTCTCCATCTACACACTCAACTGCGTACATTGCAACTCCCTTGCCCGCTGTGTCACCTGGGACACCCTGTTTTCGGACTGCCCAGGTCAAGGAAAAACATTCCAGGACACAAGGGCAAGACTTTAAAGTAAAATGCGGATTCTGTAATAAGGCCAATCACACTTATGCAGAATGCCGGCAAAGAAGGAGCACACCTTATTGTGAAGCGTGTGCCTCCTATGGGCACAGCATAGATGTATGCCCAAAGTCCCATATTTTCACCATAAAACGCACGACGCAAAAGCCGCAAGTAAAGTGCAAGTGGTGTTCTAGACTGGGACATGTGGAGGACGAGTGTTTCTCGAAAAAACATTACCTTCGAGAGCAGTCGGAAAACGACCCGGGGGTCAGTCCAAGGAGGGTAGACTGTGCCCCAAAAAATGTATCCTCCTCATTAAGAAAACAAAGAAGTAACTCTCCAGCTTCGTTGATATCGTTAGAAATAGGCAATAATGAGTTGCCAACGATATCAAAAGCTGAACAGACTTCTATAAAAAATAAAACAAAAACCAACGGAAAAGGGCCAACACAGCGCTCAAATAACGAACAACATCCGAAAGTGAACGGCGATTCAAAGGTAAACGACCGAGAGTCAAATTTCTTCACCTTTCAGTCAGTTCGTAAAACCAAACACACAGCTATAGGGTCAGTATCTGAAGCTAAAGTTAACCTAGGTCATGCTGATCTCTGGTTACTCGTTGTGAGTGTTTGCTTGGTTTTGAATGAGTGCTGCGTTAAAATTAGAATTTTATTAACACAAGCAGTTGATAAGCTTAGGTTTTTTGTTGGTTTATTTTCTAATAGTTGGTTGATTTAGGGTATAGCGAACAAGGGACAGAAAGGCAACAAAAATTTATTTGCATACAACAACATTCGTAAGCACGATGTCTTTGTTGAATTACCGATGTCATTGGCCAAGTCTGGAAAGGTTCTGGTGCTTGTAGACACGGGAGCAGACTCGAGCTTGTTAAAACGAAGTTGTTTAGCAAATGCATGCAATATAAATACCCGAGACACTAAGTAATTGGGTGGTGTTTTTGGTGGAGTAGGCACAACGGTTGGTACGGTTAAGACTTATTTACCTTTCCCAAAGAAAATGTTTACGAAATGGAACGTTATCGACGGCTTAGACCACATGCCCGCTGATGGTATACTAGGCCGTGATATTCTCTGGAATCACACGATTATCGATGCGTTATCCAAGAAAATTAAATTTTTGGAAGGTAATAGAGTTTTGATTGAATTACCTCTTAAGTGCTTACCTTCGAATTCAACTTTCTTGTCCCCATTAAATGAACAAAACAAGCAGTTCAAAATTGGAGCTCGTACACAAACAATTGTTAAGCTCGAAATTCCAAATTCAAAATCGAATGAATTACTAGTTCATTCGCAAGAAATAGATTGCAGAATTTATTTGGGAAAAACAATTGTGCAAGCGCAGAACAATTACGTCCATGTCCCTGTTATGAATAGTACAACAAGGGACTACTTTTTGGACAAAACCTTCGTCCCGAGCTACTCCAATTTTAAAAACTATAAATTTGCTGATAATAGTTCAGGAAACAAAATATTGGCAAATTTTACAAAAAAGTGCGAAAATGAACGGATAAGTCTTCAGTTGAATTCCTTAAATATGGATGAAAAGCTAACCAACGAAGAAAAAAAGTCCGTAGAGCAGCTATGCATACAATATAACGATGTATTTTTACTAGAAGGCGATCCCCTCACTTACACACCCGTTTTGGCACATAGTCTACGCATCAAGTCTGATCAAGCACCTATAAATACTAAGCAATACAGAACTCCAGAGGTGCATAAAAAAGAAATAGAAAGGCAAGTCCAGGATATGCTTGCTCAAGACATAATTTCTGAAAGTAAGTCTCCTTGGAACTCTCCATTGCTCATAGTACCCAAGAAGTCTGTCGAAGGTAAAAAAAGGTGGAGGGTTGTCGTTGACTTCAGAAAACTAAATGAAGTCACAATTAAAGACGCGTTTCCCTTACCAAGAATAGAAGAAATTCTTGACCAATTGGGACACTGCCAGTTTTTCACTACTATGGACTTAGCAAGTGGTTACCATCAGGTATTGATCGATCCAGCCGATCGAGCGAAAACCGCGTTTAGCACTAGCACAGGGCATTACGAGTTCAATAGAATGCCTTTTGGTCTAACGGGTGCTCCGGCAACATTTCAAAGGATCATGAAATCAGCGTTACCGTTGGATATTTTCGAAAAGTTGCAAAAAGAGTGGCACTCGAGAAAAAAAGGTGGCACTTGAAATAAAAAACGAAACAACACCATATATGTATGAAAATTGACTTATTGATAAAAATTTCACACATCTTAACGAACTCGTAGGAGTTGAAGAAAGTACATAATCTTAACAATCATAATCGCAAGTTTCAGTTTTTAGTCGGCTGGCGAGTTTATTTTTCATCAAATTTAGCTTGGAAAAAGCCCTCTCAGCGCAGCCACTGCTATGAGACAAAGTTAATATTTTTGCAACAAATTCATATAGGTAAGTCAGAAAAAGGTATTCATTCAAACTATTTTTAATGTTAGCCAAATCTATTCGATATTGACAATTTAAAAAAAAATTGGTATTTTATATGTCAAAAATGTGTATAAAGTTTGGAATGAATAGCTCAAGTAGTTTTGAAAAGACAGTGAACACGGACTTTGAAAAAGTAGTTTTGAGGAAAACGCGTTTTAAGTTTATGAACTAGTGTTAGAGCGTTAAAGGCTAGGAGATAAATAAGACAATTACTTTAAGAATATTGCTTCTATTGACCTAACATTTTAAGGACATTTTTTTGAAATGTTAAACAATAAGATTAGAGATTGAAAAAAAGAATCGATTTTCTCAAAAATTATTTCTAAAAATCTATATTGTTCAATTACCTTTTAGGACTAGTTTTAAATAAGTGATCTCTTGTTTCGACTTGATAAATTTGAAGTCTAAATGCCTCAAAATAGAAAGTTTTTCATTTTTGATGTCAATCGATTAAATATTTCATCTTAAAGTATTTGATATTTGATAATGACTACGAATATTTTTTTTTTTTAACCTGAATTGCTTACTTTAGTTTTACTTGTGGGGAAAGCTAAAAAAGTGGCACAGACTGAAAAGTGGTAGCTCGGTGGCACAGCCTGAAGAAAAGTGGCATTTTGATACTAAAGTGGCACAGCGGTAACGCTGTCATGAATCACATCCTGACTGGTTTGCATGGCATAAGGCGTGTTTTTTTCATAAGGATGTTATGTACATAACATGATATCCAAAAAAACGCTTGGTTTTTTTTTATTTGTGGGTTGGTGTTCTCGATCAGTTGTCAAACCAATAAAAGGCAACAAATGATTTTTTTTTTTTTTACAAATTCGCACAAAAACGCAAAAACTGTTTGTTAAAAACCTAAAGCAATTGTATAGAGTGGAAAATAAAAATGTTCCGTAGTGAAATTAATGCAGGTAAACAATTTTTTTTGTCTGTTTTTTGTTAGTTTAGAAACGTCAAAAATAGGTCCGTTCACAAAGGTAACAAAGAATTTCTCTTGACTCTGTTTACACGCAGGGGTTGAATTCATATGAAACTTGTGATTTATGTCAGAGTTGGAAAAATTATTTTGTTACTTGTTTTAAACGAATTAAACTATTAATAATAAAATAATAAAACCAATTTTATGGATTACTTAACAATTACTTTTGAAAAAATGTCAACATTCACAGAAAAATGTGAAAAAAAAAATATGCAAAAAGTGCTTTCAATCACAAAACAGATCTTTTTTAATTGCTATTACGTTCTTTTATGTATCTTTATATAAATATACAAATCTAACCCCTGAAATCAATGAAATTCTAAAAAAAAAAAAAATTTAAGCAACAAGATTGCGGAGTGTAAGAGTGGGCAGAGGATTTTATTCAATGCAACATTTGTGAACAGACCTTCTGACACCCATTTTGCTTTTGTTCGAGATACATGAAAGTCTCTAGACGCACCAACATTTAGAAATGAAAAGTCGAAAAACTCATTCGAGACTCGACTAAACGTCAAAACTCTATCCCCGAACAAATCTTAACCATCCTTTTATCCATAACATTGGTTGTCGGGGATGTTGTTTTTGCTTTGCGTGTAAAATGATGTTATGTACATAACAGTCCTGTGAAAAAAACACGCCTATTGATTGCTTCGTATATCTCGATGAGGCACGAGTACGATAACTATGGCGACAAAAAATAATAACGGTTTTTGGTGGAGGGGTTTAATACAAGCATTTTTTACTATGGGAGGGGGGGGTCTATCTCCCCCCTTTTAGGCGGTAGGGGCAATTTTATAAAAATTGACCTAAAATCTAAAAAAAAATATTGTAGAACAACGGGAAAACTTACAGATACAATTTATACTTTTTATGAAAGCCAGAAACTTGCACTTTATAATAAAATTTAAATGAAGTGGTTTCAATTTATAGTTTTTGAAATAACTGACTTCAAAGTCAAAATTTACGAAAAAAAATTTTAAAAAATCACTTTGAGTACTATGTTTCTCGTGATTACAAATGCCAATAAAAAAAATTAGATGTAGTTAGTTGCTTCAATAAATTTTTTATCAAACGATATAAAATACTTTTTTATATGTCTTATAGTTTTTGAGATAATTGAAAAATAGTAAAACTATTGAAGTATGCATTATTTTCAAAAAATTATGGAAATACGTACGAATTTACAATAATGTTAGGAAATAGACTAGTGAAAGTATAAAAATTCATAAGACAGGTACTTATGTGCAATTAATTTCCGTATGCAACAGCTTTCCGCATGGACCGCATCGCGGGGCTCATTATTTCAACCCTTTTTCCGCAGGGTTAAGCTGCTCATGCTAAATATGAAAATAGCAATTAATTTCCGTATGCAACAGCTTTCCGCATGGCCCGCTTCGCGGGGACTCATTATTTTAACCTTTTTTTCCGCAGGGTTAAGCTGCTCATGCTAAATATGAAAGCAGCAATTAATTTCCGTATGCAACAGCTTTCCGCATGGCCCGCTTCGCGGGGCTCATTATTTTAACCCTTTTTCCGCAGGGTTAAGCTGCTCATGCAAAATATGAAAATAGCAATTAATTTCCGTATGCAACAGCTTTCCGCATGGCCCGCTTCGCGGGGCTCATTATTTTAACCCTTTTTCCGCAGGGTTAAGCTGCTCATGCTAAATATGAAAATAGCAATTAGTTTCCGTATGCAACAGCTTTCCGCATGGCCCGCTTCGCGGGGACTCATTATTTTAACCCTTTTTTCCGCAGGGTTAAGCTGCTCATGCTAAATATGAAAGTAGCAATTAATTTCCGTATGCAACAGCTTTCCGCATGGCCCGCTTCGCGGGGCTCATTATTTTAACCCTTTTTCCGCAGGGTTAAGCTGCTTATGCTAAATATGAAAATAGCAATTAATTTCCGTATGCAACAGCTTTCCGCATGGCCCGCTTCGCGGGGAATCATTATTTTAACCCTTTTTTCCGCAGGGTTAAGCTGCTCATGCTAAATATGAATGAAGGAATTAATTTCCGTATGCAACAGCTTTCCGCATGGCCAGCTTCGCGGGGCTAATTATTTTAACCCTTTTTCCGCAGGGTTAAGCTGCTCATGCTAAATATGAAAATAGTAATTAATTTCCGTATGCAACAGCTTTCCGCATGGCCCGCTTCGCGGGGACTCATTATTTTAACCCTTTTTTCCGCAGGGTTATGCTGCTCATGCTAAATATGAAAATAGCAATTAATTTCCGTATGCAACAGCTTTCCGCATGGCCCGCTTCGCGGGGAATCATTATTTTAACCCTTTTTTCCGCAGGGTTAAGCTGCTCATGCTAAATATGAAAGTAGCAATTAATTTCCGTATGCAACAGCTTTCCGCATGGCCCGCTTCGCGGGGCTCATTATTTTAACCCTTTTTCCGCAGGGTTAAGCTGCTCATAAGCTTTGGGGTGCAAATTTTTTATATGAAAAGTTTCTTTTAAAATTAGAAAATTTTTTGATTTTAAAAAAGAAATATAGTTTTACTATTTTTCAATTATCTCAAAAACTATAAGACATAGAAAAAAGTAATTTATATCGTTTGATAAAAAATTTATTGAAGCAACTAACTGCATCTAATTTTTTTTATTGGCATTTGTAATCACGAGAAACATAGTACTCAAAGTGATTTTTAAAAATTTTTTTTCATAAATTTTGACTTTGAAGTCAGTTATTTCAAAAACTATAAATTGAAACCACTTCATTTAAATTTTATTATAAAGTGCAAGTTTCTGGCTTTCATAAAAAGTATAAATTGTATCTGTAAGTTTTTCCGTTGTTCTACAATATTTTTTTTTAGATTTTAAGTCAATTTTTATAAAATTGCCCCTACCGCCTAAACGGGGGGAGATAGACCCCCCCTCCCATAGTAAAAAATGCTTGTATTGAACCCCTCTATCAGAAACCGTTATTATTTTTTGTCGCCATAGTTATCGTACTCTCCCCCTCGATGACATCGTGGTATATGGTAAAAACTTAGAGCAACACAATCAAAGACTTTCAAAAATATTGGCCAAACTCAGACAACATAATCTTAAATTGAATACTGAGTAGTGCAATTTCTTAAGCCGTGAGGTGACATATTTGGGACACATATGCTCAGAGGCCGGTGCATTGCCGGACCCAGCTAAAACTCAATGTGTCACAGATTTTCCTCTACCTTCAACTATTAAACAGGTGCAATCATTTCTGGGACTCGCGAATTACTACAGGAAATTTATACCTCAATTTTCTAAAATTGCTGCTCCAATCAATAAGCTACTAAGAATCGACAGTGTTTTCGAATGGTCTCCAGACTGTGAGAGATCATTTCAGTCTCTCAAAAAAGCAATTTGTTCCCCCCCCCCATACTTATCTATCCAGACTTTACAAAACCTTTTATCTTGACTACTGATGCCAGCAACGAAGCATTAGGTGCCGTTTTGTCTCAGGGTAAAGTGGGCGAAGATAAGCCTATTGCGTATGCAAGCCGACAACTAGGCAAATCGGAAAAGAGATACTCTACAATAGAAAAGGAGCTGCTTGCGATAGTGTGGGCATGCAAACATTTTCGTACATACCTTCTTGGTCGCCATTTCACAGTTTTTACAGATCACCGTCCTCTTATAGGAGTTTTCAATGTAAAAGATCCAACTACTAGACTTATTAGATTCCATCACAAGCTGTCTGAGTATGATTACAAAATTATTTTCAAACCAGGCAGAACCAATTGTAATTCGGACGCACTCAGCCGAATTCAGACGGATCCCGAAGAAATTAAGGTGGTTCAGACAAGGGGTAAAGCGAAATTGAACATAGAAAGCACAAAGGTACCTACAGACAAAATGATCAAGAATGACATTGTTGTGACAAAGCAAATCCTTGAAGGTGAAAAAACAAAAACAGACTGTACAAAGAAGTCATCGTTCATTACCTTAACGGATCCTGCTGAAATTGAAACTGTTCTTCATGATTTTCATGAGTCTGCACTCGGTGGACATCAGGGAGTAAAGAAGACATATATGCGTATCCGAAATCAGTTTAGATGGAAACACATGCAAAAAGACATTAATCAATACATAAAAAATTGCGAAAAGTGCCAAAAGAATAAGTTCTCGAAAATTACCAAAATGCCCATGCAACTGACTGATACTCCTAGTCGACCGTTCGACAAGGTATATATGGACATGGTGGGTATTTTGCCACTAACTTATTCTGGCAAAAGGTACATATTAACATTCCAAGATGACCTGACTAAGTATATGGCTTGCGTCGCGATCCCGGATGCAGAGGCATCTACAGTGGCCAGAGCTTTCTATTCGGAAATAATTACACGTTTTCGTATACCCAAAATGCTCGTTACGGATAATGGCTCTAACTTTACTTCCAGATTGTTTTCTGAAACATGTAAACTGTTGGGAGTTAAGAAAATCCATATAACCGCCTACCACCCACAGGCCAACGGTTCGTTAGAACGGAGTCACAGACCCTTAGCGGAATATCTAAGGAGTTTCGTTGACAATGACGACAGAAATTGGGATCAATGGCTTAGTCAGGCCATGCATGTACATAACAATACGCAGCATTCTTCCACTTAATTGACACCATTGAACAGTCTTTACGGCTTTGAGTTCGAAATGCCTACAAACTTGAAAAAAAAGCCCGGTCCTTTATATAATACCGAAGACTATCCGCAACAGCTGCGATTTCAAATTCAGAAATCGCATGAAATAGCTAGGAAAAATTTGGACAATGCTAAGCTTATGTCTAAAAAGTTTTACGATCGGCATGTTAACTCCGCATCATTTGCTCCAGGGCAGAAGGTAGTATTGAAAAACCCGGCCCGTAAAAACAAGTTTTCTTCAATTTGGTTGGGACCATATGAGGTGTTGTCTGTCGGCGGAGAGGTGAATACCCACATAAGAGTAGGAAAACATACAAAAAGAGTTCATAACAACCAACTGAAATTATTCCACTCTTAAGCACTAATTAACCGTAACTTAATTGTTTTCAGGCTTCACAGATGCTAAGACCTTTTGGAAAATATATATATATATATCTTGATTGAATAAATAATCAAACACGTTTATATTTTCAGATATCCAAGAGGCTCAACACAAAAAATTAAAAATACAATTTTTCATTTGGTAGATTTTTTATCTACACATAAACTCCCAACGGACTTATAACTAAGAACTAATATAATCAGATATTTGGCTTGTAAACGGAGTAATGTACACATTAATTATTTTTCAAATATAACAAAAATGTTAGTTTTAAGTAAAATAGACTACGGATTAAGCATATATGGACAATGCCCGAAATCAACACTAAACATTATCGAACCTGTCTACCACCAAGCCGCTCGGAGAAGCATAAAAGCATCTGGCGCACGCACGGTACGATCACCTATCAAAAATACCCTTGTTGAAGCAGGACTCCCAAGCATCGAGGAACGAAGAGATTCGGCAACATTAAAACTCTTTGCCAAAATCATGTTCTCTAGAAACTCCACCATAGATACCGATATCAATAGAGCAAAACACCACAAACTTGCAAAGAGAATCACATCCGCAATCGCTACCGTGATTGACAAAGCAAAGGTAATCAATCTTTCACTAACGCGACACCAGTATGCCACTCTACGACACCCTCCATGGAATCTCAATCCCAATTCCTTGATACTGACCTTAGCCGAATATTGGAAAACAAATACAAGTAATACAACCTATCACCAACTATTCGCAAGCATCTCATCGGAATTAAAATCTGAAGGGTAGAATTTTGCATTCACGGACGGATCAAAGACCTCGACAAATACATCGTATGCTGTAGCTCTTGAAAACGGTACGATCGCATTGGCAGTCTCCCAAACATCGCTTCAATATTTACAGCAGAAGTTTTCGCAATTATGCAAGCTAAGAAAACGGTAACTAATATGCCAGGCAAACATATCATTTGCCCGATAGTATCTCCGTACTAAACGCGATAAAAAATCCAAACAACAATAATGAGCTTATATCAGAAATCCGACACCAACTCACAAAATCACCAAACAGCAGTAAACTGATGTGGACTTCTGGTCACGTTGGGATTGTCGGTAATGAAAATGCGTACCTTGCCGCAAACCTTGCCAACAACGCTCCTGTATTCCTATTTGATACATACACAAAACTGGATGTTATAAAATATATACAGAAAGTAACAACATCAAATTTAAAGCATGACTGGAGTCTTTACCACCATCACTACAAAAAAGGAAACCCCGAAAGACTTCAACCACGTTATCCCATAAATACTTCTAAGCAAAAAATTTCAAACTTCGTTCGCCTCAGACTTCGTCACACTGCTGCTCCACACGAACATCTTCTCACAAAAAAACAGTCCACCAACTTGCAATTATTATAATGTCATCTTAGATTTAATACATATATTTGAAAATTGTTCTGTACTAACTCCTATATTTAAAAACTTATCGAAAAACAAACCTATTTATGATATTTTGAAAGAACCAAACTACACAAACATCGAACTCATTGCTGAATTTATAAGTAAAACCAATATTAACATCTAAATTGTATATAATCAGAACCAATAGCCTATCTAGCTAGGTTCATATAATTTTATATTACCATGTAATTTTATTTACTTGTGAATAAATTTAAAAAAAAAAAACTTTTAATTTTTTAGAACTTAATTGAATAATAAAAAAAAAAAAAATGTTGTTTCATAAATTTTGGAAAAAGATTTAAATAGTGTAAGAATTTCATTATTTAACTTCGAATTAGATTAAATAGTAACTAAGCAATATAAAAATAAAAAATTTATAAATTTAGAATTGGTTTAAGGTAATATAGAAATTTGGAATTAGATTTAGGTAATATTTTGACGAAAAGTTTTCTAAGACTTGAAATTAAAAATATATACGTAATATATATAAATATATAGAAGTTCGTTGGGAGATATTCCAAATTTATAAAAAAAAAAAAATTTATTAAAAATTATTTAAGCAATTAGTGTATTCTAAATTATGAATATAAAATAATTAAATTTTAAAAGTTTAAATTTAGATTAAAGTAATTATTTATTTTGTAATTATTATTAGACATAATATTACTATACTAATATATATTATACTAGCTGACCCGGCCACGCGTTGCTGTGGCTAGCATTTTTTTCATATGATGTTGTTATCAAGTATTTAATTGGAATGGTAGGAGAACATCAGACCTGGGTACCACAATGCTTTTTCACATAGATGCTATTTGTAAAAAAAATCATGGGGACCTTCATTACTGATTCTCTACTACCGTTACCACTAACTAAAATAAAATTATTATTTATGAAAGAAGACGGAAACGTTAAAGCTGGTATACAAATTTATTGGTTTGGGATTTGAAGGGGAAGGACTTTGAACATAATTGATCAAAATTTTCGTACAGTTGACATAAAGCAAAGAATAAATTTTAAAATGGTTTGTTATTTTTATTCAAGTTTGTAACAAATGAGTGAATTACATAAATAACATGTGATAATTAATATTATAAATGAGGTTGGTTAGTTGGATAGTTTAAAATCTTCTTTAAAAATACTTTTAATTTGAATTTAATTTAGCACTAATCAGTGCACAATATTTTTGGTTAACCTGTCTTTTGCTAAGACAAATAGGTTCGACAGCGTTCCTACACGTGAACATGCAACATATAGCTGCCCATGAGAAAAACATGGATTTTCCAAATCTAATCCACAAATGGACATTGTTTGGCCTTGAGACTTATTTATAGCCATGGCAAAAGCCAAACGAATTGGAAACTGTAACCTTCTGAAGGGTATGGTAGAATCTGACGGTATCATTGGAATACGTGGCAACAGGACCACTATTCCTTTAAACTTTCCAGTTAAAATGATTGCTTACAGAATATTTCCGGTTATCTTTTTAATGACCAAACGTGTACCGTTGCATAATTGAGGTGGATTTAAATTACGCAGGAGAATAATAGTTGAATCCATCTTTAATCGAAGATTATGTGGTGGCATTCCGGGTATATCTAGTGAATTTAAAAATTCAACTGGAAAATTTACACTATCATTTTCATTAACAACAGTATCGATTGATATAAATACATCAGATCGCCTGGTAACAACTGTTGTATATGGAAGTTAATTTCATCAACATCTACATTTTTAGCTGCCAAAATAGCCCGGTAACTGAGCCAGTTATGATTCAAGTAATTACTCTGTATATCCGGAAAAATACTCTGAATCAATTAATTTTTTTCCTGAAGAACAGTGCAGAAATTGTCTGGCAGTTTAATGCATTGAGTATTTGGTTGCAGCTCTATTTCACCGTTCCCAACATCTAATAACTGTTCGGAAAATATTTGTGCTGATGGATCATTTTGCAATCTCACTTGCATGTTTATGGTCAATCGAAGAGTGTTTCTTACCAAATAATATTCAACTGCAAATGGGCGGGTTTAGTATTGATTGGTCTGAAAACTGTAGATATCTTGGCAATTGGCATTATGATAGATACAAAATTAAGTTTTAAGAAGCAAATATCGACTACTATCAATAAAATTAACAAATATATAAGAATTTTATATCCTCTTATAAATAGAAATTCTGATCTGTCCAAAACTAACAAAATATTATTATTCAAATCAATTTTTCACACCATTCTGCTTTACGGTGCTCGTGTTTGGTATGATTGTGCGAAAACGCACAAAAAAAGCTTCAAATATCCAAAAATAAAATTTTAAAAATGATGCTTTGTTTGCCATGGCATTTTTTTACTTACCGCCTTCGCTAATATCAACTTTTTAGGTACACATATAATGGATTCCACACAAAATTTTTGTGAAAAATGTTGCTTTTCATCAAAGATTTTGTATTATCAAGTTAAACAGCACAACTTTTCCTGATGCGCAGCACATGCCGGGTATTTCATTCCGAAATTTCAATGCCTTACAATATTGACATACTTTATCCATTGCACCGATAGCAATTTTTGAATGCGCAGAGTAGTTAATATTTGGTGCATATTCGAAAGCAAGGCGAATAAATGATGTACGTGTTAATGAGCGGCTGATCCGCTGCCTCTGTCGTTCTTGTACTCGTGTTGCAGCTATGTTTCGTTCTCGTGCTGCTCTTATTCTTGCATTATTCTGTCGCATACGTTCGTCACGTTGTTCTTGACACTCTTGTGCACGAAGTTCTGCTATCCTGACTCTTTGAGCTCCATTTCTTATGGTGATTTGTTCTGCCGACTGATGAGCTCTTTCAACGCGTTTGCGTCGTGTCTCTTTGCTCCTCTTGTTGTTGAGGTTAGATTTTTTGGGTGGCATTCAACTGAAAATAACAATTTAATCGTTACAAAATAAACTTAAAAACATGCTATTATAGCGCATTGAATAGCTGTATATATCTTACCTTAGCCACAGCAACGCGTGGCTAATAATACTTACATGTATATAGTTTAATTACAGTATTGAATAACGAAACACCAATTATCAAAAAGCAGGAGTAATTTCGCCTGATTATGTTCACTATATTATGAATTTAATTTGTATTTGATTTATACTTAAGTCAAGCTACACTTAGCCGGCTATACTTACTCCAAAAATAAAAAAATAAAATTCACTGTATTTCGTTTATTTTAAAATAAATTTAAATTATACTTTAGTCTCAACAACATATGGTTGTCGATCCTAAATTGAGATATAAGCTATCGTATCTTCCAAGTTGGATCAAACTGCACACGGTATCCAAATTTTATTAAAATCGGTTTAGTAGTTTAGGAGTCCATCGCGGACAAACATTGTGACACGTGATTTATATATATTAAGATTATATATTATATTATACTATACTATTATATAGACATAATATCTATTTTTGTAATAAAAGTAAGTCGATTATCGATTGTCATTCGGCTGGTCGCGAACTTTTCCCAGGTAGGGAGGGATGTTGTGCTTTGATTTCCCACACCTTCAGAGGAAGTCGTCGTGCGTTGAACTCAATGCAATTTGAGTTGACTCGTTGCACATCGATTGCCCAATGCCTTGCATTGGGTAAAACGTGTATGCAATTTAGTCATCAAATTGTGCTGAGTTTTCAAACGCATCGGCTATCCAATGTTGAACTTGGAGTTCGCGATCGGTTCTATGACACGATAAGTCGAGTTGTGATTAGACCATACAAGTACGCGGTTGTTTGTCTTCCAATTTAAATTTCATACATAACATACTGTTTCAAGGTTCAAGCATAAAATTGGAGCTTGATTTGGCTATTTAAAAATTTTTTTTTTTGAATTTTAGATAACTTTGCTAGAACTGTTTTCTTAGATCGTTTTTCATATCATTTTTTTGGTTCAAAATCAGTCAACTTAGTTCAATATGGATATTTTTAGGCTAGCGCAAGATGAGCTTGCTTACGAAATGGAAAGTAGGGTGTTAGAGGTAGGCACCGTAGAAGAGATGCGGCGATCGCTCCATGGTGCAAGGCTTTTAGAACGTAGGGGTTCGCTGGGTACTCCCGCACAGTATCCGTTCAGTTTTGAACAGGATTACGAAGCGGTTGAGAATAAGTTAGGAGAGGTAGGGAAAATTTTAGAAAGTAGACCAAAGAGTAGGAGATTTGTTTGTAGGTAGGGCTTTGATATGGTTTAGGGGGTGACGTGAAATAATACCAAACGAAATAAAGCCAAATTCCAAAAATTTGGCTTTATTTCGGTTTGAAAAACGAAATAAGCCCAAATTCTCAGTTTGGCTTTATTTCGCTTTAGAAAACGAAATAAAGCCAATTTGGCGTTATTTCGATTTAAATTTTTGCAGAATCACGAAAATAAACCTAAGCAAAACACAAGTTAGATTCATCCATCTTTTATCTTTAATGTAAATTATCATTCACCTGATATTCAAATAAGTTCATTATAGTATAAAATGAGGAAATCAATGTTTTTGATTTCGGATTCTTCGCTATTGGTTCGTATGGCTTTTCAATGGACACCTATCGTTGTTAATGTTTCCTATAATTAATATTTTATTGGTTGTTATTTATTACGTTGTATGTGAATAGTTTTGCAAGCCTAGTTTTTAGAAAAAACAAACAAAAAAAAATATAACTACCTTTCAATCGGTGCGGGTGCATAACTTCACAGGTCATAACTTCACATGGGTCATAATTTCACCTATAGTGGGTTATAATTTCACTTTTTTCGGGTGAAGTTATGTCCCACCTTAGGTGAGCAACAATTTCACCTGAAATTTGTGTGAAATTATTTCCCACCTACATTGTAAAAAATCTTTAGAAATCCAATCAGTCAAAAGCCAACAAAAATTATAAATTGTAATCAATTTATTGAAACATTTTTATTAACAAAAAATATCAAAAGCTGTTATTTATAAAAAAAAAAAATTATTCTTATGAAAGGTACTTTATATCATGAGCAGAGAAGGTTCTTGGTTGATGGAACATTCAACATTGTTCCAACATCCACTGGCTACAAACAATTATAATTGTGCACTTTGCATACGCAGAACATGTGAGTATTTAAGGCTGTTTACTTTTCAAAGTGATTGTAAGTTTTTGAAATCATCTTCAAAAATTATTAGTTAATCATAAAAACTGGCAATGCATAAGTTTTTATAACAAAATCTTATACATATTCCGTTATACTGCACAATATAAATTAAAACTTAGAAATATGTTCAAATATAGTGTAGCTTTCATAAATCAATTATTGAAATTACGAACTTCGACATCATATATTTTCAAAAACAGATCTCTCGTTTTAGTAAATTATATTATATAGAAATAGTGTGAATAAACAAGCGTTGTTGGCGCTAAGCAGTAAAGCGACCGAAGAAAAAATTGCGCAATTTTTTCTTCGGTCGCTTTACTGCTTAGCGCCAACAACGCTTGTTTATTCACACTATTTCTATATAATATAATTTACTAAAACGAGAGATCTGTTTTTGAAAATATATGATGTCGAAGTTCGTAATTTCAATAATTGATTTATGAAAGCTACACTATATTTGAACATATTTCTAAGTTTTAATTTATATTGTGCAGTATAACGGAATATGTATAAGATTTTGTTATAAAAACTTATGCATTGCCAGTTTTTATGATTAACTAATAATTTTTGAAGATGATTTCAAAAACTTACAATCACTTTGAAAAGTAAACAGCCTTAAATACTCACATGTTCTGCGTATGCAAAGTGCACAATTAATAATTGTTTGTAGCCAGTGGATGTTGGAACAATGTTGAATGTTCCATCAACCAAGAACCTTCTCTGCTCACCAGAAGGAATATTTGAGTTTATTAAGTCCACACTAATTTCTTGTAACTGTAATAAAAAGTGAAATTATGTCCCACCTTGTGTGGGAAATAACTTCACACAGAAGTGAAATTCTGGCCCACAAAAAAGTGAAGCTAATTCCCACCTAAGGTGGGACATAACTTCACCCGAAAAAAGTGAAATTATAACCCACTAGAGGTGAAATTATGACCCATGTGAAGTTATGACCTGTGAAGTTATGCACCCGCACCTTTCAATCCATTGTTTTGAAAGTGTATATAAGTTAGAAAAGTTTAAGTTATTTTAATTTAAAAAAATACTTTATTATCAAAACAAACTGGCAGCGTTTCTGCCTATTACACAACTGAACAATGTTTTCTTAAAATCTACATCTTAAATACTAAAATTGTGCTTGCCTAAGCCATCCTAAGCCTCGTGCACTGGTGTCTATGGAATGCGGCAGGTGTTGAGTATTAGGTGTCACAGACGCAGACTCGCAGTAAAATGAGTTGAATCGTGGGATACTGGTTCGAGAATATTTCTCATTAATTGTGGCGTTAACTCCTCCACCTTTTAGAATCGAACGCCCTCGTTCGATACCGCTGATTTTAATGTCTTTACAGCTTCCTCTACGCCAATTGTTCTGGGCGTTGAAATTGGTTGCTCCACCGAAACGTTTACTGCTGTATTCGAGGTTTCCGCTTTGATGACTGATTCCCTCATTGCAATTTCTTCTCTCTTAGCCTCGCGTTTGCGAATGTTGCAAAGCTTCAAAGGGTTTCCCGATATTTTAAAGAGAATGAATATGACTGCCAAGACTGCGATGGCTGCTAATAGCAACATGGCCATGCTCTTCTTTTGATTTGAGATTTCCAGCATTTGAATGTACCGGGTGTTGTTGGTTTCGATCTCCTTAATCATTTCCAAGGAGAGTAGTTCTTCAAGCTTCGGCCTGATTGCAGAAGGTTGTAGCAGTGCCGGAAGGGGCTTGTGTTCTGTAACCTCAGTTGCGGTGAAGGTATATTTTTCGGCTTTTATGGTAGCGTTGTGGAAGTGGATGATGTAGGTTCCGTTCAGTGGAACTCGATTTTCGTCTATTTCTATATTACCGTCAAACTGGTTTAGAAGGATGACACCAGGAGTTAGTTCTTCTACGGCGGGGACGTGTTGATTGTTTATTTGTGTGCAGGAAGGCGGGCGGCTGGATAATAAATGGCTAATGCACTTGTCGTTACTTACATCTAGAATAGAAGTCTGTTTACAAATAGAAAGTTTGTTAATAGTCTTACAATTATCGATTAACCCATAGATTGCTTTTCGGCATTGCAAAATTTCCTTAAAATCTAACTTAATTATGTTTTTTCCTCTTTTTACCGGCTTTATTAGCAATTTTTTACATATTTCTGGGTCGGCTACTGGCAAACTTAGGATGTACAGTAATATTGAATTGTTTGATGCTATTTTTACATTAGCGAATTCTATTGCTTCAATAATATTATCATAAGGCATGTTTTCTCTGTTTATTACTTGTTCAATTAATTTAATTTCAGTGTTGGATAAAATATATGAGTTAACAACGCCAGTTTTTGCCCATTGTATGGCATATTCAATATTAATTATTTCCTCTTTTAACATATCCAGTTTAAATTTCAAGTTTAATAGGAGTTCTTGCTTAAGGCTTGCTTCCGAACTTCTTACAATTTCGTTTGTTACATTACTTACTTCGTTAATTTTATTTAACAACAAGCTGTTAACAATCCTTTGTTGGTTGTTATTTGACAGTACATTATTAACTTTCTCCTCTACTATCTCAAAGTCGTGCCGGTCTGGTGTTCCAGCGATCCACTTCCAGGCGGAACCAAGGAGATCTATTGAGCGTTTATTTCTTAACTTGGGAAAGAGGCGGTTAAGGTGAATTTGTATCTGTTGGATCTCGTGGGATAGGAACGGAAACATGGGATGTGGAAGGTTACCGAAATCGCGTATACTTAGGTCTATTTTCTTTAAGGATTCTTGATATTGATCAATTTCGATGACATGTATAATTTTGAATGTTCCGGTCTGCACTTTTGCAGAACCGGAATTTATTGCTATCAGTTGGGCGTTAGAGTAATCCAGCATTTTGACATCCGCGATGATGGGTGCAACGCAGAGCCTAAAAAATTTAATTCCTTATTAACGACTTATGAATTACTCTGCCAGATGTGGTTAAAATTGTCGTTGACCTATTTTCTGAAACTACTTCCTTTCTGTACCTTGCAGAAAGCTTATTGCCTAATCTCTTATTTATTTTAACATATATTACGTCGCCTGCGCTATACGTTTTTGGTGGTTTCCTACTTTTATTGTGATAGTCTAGGTCGGCTTCTTGTTTGCTTTTTATTCTCTCCTCATTTTTCTTCCTTTCTGATTCTAATAGTTCTGGGTTATTAAGCGACTCCTTACCAAAGAAAACATCGATAGGTTTCCCTTTAATTGTTGAGTGCACTGACCCGTTATATTCGTACACCGTCATGTCCAACAGCTCAGAGAAGGAGTTGTGAATCTTCTTGGTCTTCATGCAGCGCAATAACTCGGAGAGTGTGGAATGAAAGCGTTCCACTTGACCGTTAGCAGAGCTTGTGTAGGGGGGAACCTTGAAGATTGTGATTTTAAATAGATTTTCTAACATATGGGTTATGGAGCTTGAGCTCAACGATTTCTCGTTATCAATCACGATTATTTCGGGAACCCCAAAGGCCAACACGAGTTCTCTGAGAGGTTGCTTGATGTCCTCTTTGGCTCTAGACTTTAGCATTCTTGTAAGCGCGTATTTCGAAAACTTATCGATGGCAGTTAAAATTATTTTGCCGTCCGTGAAATATATGTCTACATGAACGATCTGACCAGGGAACTTAGGGATTGGTGTTGCCTGAATTTCCGGCTTGTTTGGATGGCGGTCGTACTTGTTTTCTATGCAGACTTGACATGCTTTCGTAACTCTGCGAATTTTCCCTATCATTCCTGGAAAATAATATTTTTTCAGGATTTGAACCTTGTTCTCCTTTGCGTCTCTATGCGCTCTCCGGTGAGTACTGGTCACGATGTTCTCCTGATCCGAATCGTCAGTAACATCTTCGACCTGAATCTGAGTGAATCTAATTTTGAAGCTACTAAAGTGGGACACGTATAGTGTTTGTATTAGGCCCATTATTGGTTCTGCGGCTCTAATACCATTAATAACTGAAGGGTTCAACACCTTCTTCAGGATTTCCTTTAAGTTCCCCTCGTTGAACTCAGGTTCTGTCACGACATGTCGGTGATAAGTTGGGAAAACAATATTGAAACTCATTGAAGAGATTTCGCCTACCTGTAAAATAATCTGATTTTTAAATACATTAAGGGGGACTTCCACACTGTGTATTAAGTTGTGGGACGAACTGTCGTCACTGTGCTCGGTGACCGTAAGCGAATTTACTAGCGACTTTATCTGGGGAGGACGTGAAAGAGCGTCTGCTACCATGTTTGTTTTACCCGGTTTATAGTGCAGTTCATGGTCGTACTCCTCCAGAATAGCCTTCCACCGCTTCATCTTGCTGTTATTGTTTTTGCTGCTGAGAGCATATGTGAGAGGCTGGTGATCTGTGTATATTTTTACATGCGCAGATCCATATAGGTACTGGCGTAAAGCATTTAGTGCCCATATAATTGCCAACATCTCCTTTTCATTGGCTGCGTACCCCTCCTCGGTTTTACCAAGTGTACGGGAGATAAATGTTATTGGCCTATCCTGTTGAGCCAAGACAGCACCAAGAGCGAAGTTGGACGCGTCTGTCGTTAGCTCAAATGGCTTCGTAAAGTTTGGGTATGAAAGAACTACGTCTTCAGAAGCGAGAGTGCTTTTAATTTTTTCAAATGAATCAATTTCTTCGGGGCTGAGATAGATAAGCTTTTTGGCGGATTGGGTTTTGGACATACGTCCCTCTTCCCCTCTTAAAAGAGCTGTCAGGGGCTTCGTAAGCTTCGCGTAATCCTTCACAAAGCGACGATAATACCCTGACAGTCCAAGGAATGATCGTAGATCTTTCAACGTTTGAGGTTTTGGGAAATCCTGTATTGCCCTTACCTTTGCTGGGTTAGTTTTTATTCCTTCGGATGAGATAATAAATCCCAGGAATTCCACTTCGTTCTTAAAAAAATGACACTTGTTCAATTGAACTTTCATATTTGCTTCATCGAGTGTTTTGAAGATGTCTACTATGTGTTTGGCATGATCGCTTTCGCTTTTACTAAATATCACTATGTCGTCTATATAGACATAGCAGATCTTGCCTATGTGGTCCCGCAAGATGTCGTCGAGAGCCCTCTGGAAAATTGCTGGGGCGTTTTTCAGCCCGAAAGGGAGCCTGGTAAATTCAAATTTACCACTATTTATGGAGAAGGCAGTCTTCTCGATGTCAGATTCCTTCAAGGGAATCTGATGAAAGCCGCTTTTCAGGTCTAGAACGCTGAAAAATTTGTTTTCTCCCAATTGCGATAAAACCTCATTTATGTTGGGAATTGGGTAACGGTCGGCTATGGTGATACCGTTCAATTTCCGGTAGTCAATCACCATTCTGTATTGCTTTTTTCCTTCGGGATCAGACTTTTTGGGTACGATCCACACCGGGGAATTATACGGCGACCTAGAAGGTCTAATAATTCCATCAGCTAGTAGGCTTTGGATTTGTTCCTCGACCTCGGATTTGAGAGCCATTGGGAAAGGATAATACTTGCTGTAAGTAGGAGCATCGGTAGTTGTCCGAATTTCCCCTACGACTTTCGTAGTGAAAGTCAATTTTTGGTTAGGTTCAGAAAAAAGGTTTGGACAGCAACTTATAGCTGAGCCAATAAGCTTCTTTTGCTGTTCGGTCATGTGATCAGAATGTGTAGTGAGGGTGTTCACCCCCGGTGCTTTTAACTGCCTTATCTTAATCTTAATGGAGTTTAAAATTTTCATGGTATTGTTTTTGGTATCTATGATTGCAGATAGTTGTTTAAGACTATCGTTGCCAATAATACCATTGAATGTTTTTAATGTAGGCAATAGGTAGAATTTTAAGCCTAAATTCTGATTGTTGAACAGATGGATGGTTGTATGTTGAGTTATCTCAACATCTCCAGCTATAGACTTAGCAAAAAAGGGATTTTCATTTTGCTGAGGCTTCTCAACAATTCCTGGTTGGATATAATTTTTTGAGGATCCTGTATCTATCAGGAATCTATAAGTCTCACCTTTTTTTGATTTGCACTCAAAATATGGCAGGGAGGAGTCGCAGAGCCCGATGAAGTTAATGTCGATATGCTCTAGTTCGGCGACTTCTCCTCCTCCAATGTTGGAGGCTGCGTCAGTGTTTTCAAGATATTCAGCAAAATTTTGCTCTTCCTGTTCGTCACTTAAGTCGAGGTTTTGGTAGTATGAACTAAGTTCCTCTTCGGACGGTTGGATGTGAAAATTGGGTTGATAGTTCCCGGTTGGAGGGATCTTGTTAGCACCTACCTTCCAAGCCGTACCGCCAAAGTTCTGCCGGTTTCGGTTGTGAATATCTCTGGCCTGGTTACTAGGCCCTTGGGTGAAAGGTTCCTGTTTTACAGGTTGACCCTGTGAGAAAGGTCTTGCAAATCTATCGTTCTGATTATTGAAACTTCTCTGTTGGAAGTTTGGTTGGCCACGGCCAAACCCTTGATTATGTTGATTTGGTCGATAGGGTTGAGGCTGAGTGAAATTAGAAGGATTTGCCCGATTGGGTTGGAAGTCCGGGTATTGTTTACGGTGTCCAGGATTGGTATTCCTTGGAGGAAACGTGTTTTGTAAACGTGTTGGAGTAGGTTGTGGAACAAAACTTTTTCTTATTGCTCCTTGAGTGTTCTGAACGTATTGGGATCTATAATGCTGGTTTTCGTATTTTTGGCAGAGGTGCAAGGCTGTGGGAAGATCTGCGGGTTCTTTCATGCCGAGAAGATCGGACAGATTACCCTTCAATCCCCTTACAAAGGTATCGAGAGCCTTGTCCCGATACGTTTGAACCAATAACCTCATCGCCTCTTGACCGATGTCCATGCAGGCAATGTTATTGGTTATTAACGTGAGTTGCCAAGTTACCGTTTGGTAAAACTCCTGGATGGTTTGATTACCTTGAACCAGCCCAGACAGTTGATATTCGAGGGTTGTGATATCCCTCTTGTCGGCATAGTGTGTTGCCAAACAGTCAACGATACTGTTCCACTCAAGGGGCGTACCGTTAGCTTCCAAAGCAGCGTCAGCCTGACCTATAATTTTGTTACGGATAACGTTAAGTATCCCGTAATACTTCATGGTATTCCTCATTGGTTCGTAAAGTTTTAATACCCGGTCTACACTTCTTTTCCACGAAGAAAACTCGGAAGCCTCTCCCGAAAAGTTTCTCAAACTTTTTACCACGTCTGGAATTTTTTCTAGCTCGCTGACGGACTGGTTTTGATTTACTGAAAAGGGATTCAATTGTTGCTCGAGTACTCGACCAACAATAGATGTAATTAAAGCATCTAATTCGGCGGAAGACCTAACGTCTTCAGCCGGAAGTTGATTATCTAATGAACGTCTACCATTCTGGTGACCATTGAAATTGGAAGATGATGCAGCGCTTGCCGCGGTTACGTAAATTGGTGGGGTATTATTGCTGCCAGAAGGGCTATAGGTAGTTATTGGATTAGGTTCGGCCTGGTCTGGATCTGACGTAGCACCAGCTCCTCCCCTTGTTAAAACCATTTCTACTTTAATTTTTTTAATTTCACTTCACAAATATGTTAGATTTAACTAATTTCTTAATTTTTATTATTTCTTTAAGCTTTTCACTTTGGGTTTACTCAATTTTGACTAAAATTAATTGCTCTTAGACTAATGGTTCAGTTTTATAATTTTCAAATTTGAAGTTTCAGTTTCACTTTCCTAATTAATTATTTCGTTTCAATTCTCTTTTCAATTAGTTAAAGCTAATTTCAAAATTCCACTTTCCCTTAGTATGCTTAGTTCTATTTAATGATTCACAAAATTTTCAATTGGTTATAACTTAATCTTAATCTTACATCAACCAGAATGCGACAACGGCCATGGGGATGAATTCCTTTTTGCTATGACCACTACTCGGGATCCCTCGTTGACTCCTTTAATTGCTCGCGATTCACTGATTCTACTCTTGTTTTACTTTTGAGTTCACTTATTACTAGTCTTTCTTTTGCACTGATTTTACTTTTGTTTTACTTATTAATCCACTTATTACTAGTCTTCTTTTTGCTCTGATTTTACTTTTGTTTTACTTATTAATCCACTTATTACTAGTCTTCTTTTTGCTCGGGCGCCAGTTAGAAAAGTTTAAGTTATTTTAATTTAAAAAAATACTTTATTATCAAAACAAACTGGCAGCGTTTCTGCCTATTACACAACTGAACAATGTTTTCTTAAAATCTACATCTTAAATACTAAAATTGTGCTTGCCTAAGCCATCCTAAGCCTCGTGCACTGGTGTCTATGGAATGCGGCAGGTGTTGAGTATTAGGTGTCACAGACGCAGACTCGCAGTAAAATGAGTTGAATCGTGGGATACTGGTTCGAGAATATTTCTCATTAATTGTGGCGTTAACTTATATAATATGAAAAATTTGGCTTTATTTCCATTTTGAAAACGAAGTACCGCCAAATTTTGTGTTTAAACAAATTTGGTGTTATTTCCATTACTTTTTTGGCATTATTTCGTTTTGGTAATCGAATTAAAGCCAAATTGGTATTATTTCGTTTCGAAAAACGAAATAAGACCAAATTTAAGATTTGGTGTTATTTCGTTTGGTATTATTTCACGTCACCGGTTTAGGGCAGTTAGGGTTTCGATAGGTTCTTGGCAAGAGCTCGTCAGTGAGTTGAAACTGGAGTTCTTGCCACCAAATTACGACGATCTGTTGTTAGAGGAGATCAGGTGTCGCACACAGGGACGGGACGAATCCATCGGGTCATATGTGGCGAAGATGCAGAACATGGTTGGAAGGCTTTCCGAACCCATCTTAGTAGGTAGAAAGTTGTCGATGATTCAAAATAATCTCACACCTTTCTACCAGACGCAGCTTCGATTGGCTAATCCGGCTAGCGTTTCCAAGTTGGTTAGATTAGGGCGCAATTTGGAATTCGTCAGGGCTAACGTGGAGTCTTACGTTCCACCGCCCAACAGTAGGAGTAGGAACCTACTTGAGCCGAATCTGGCTTATGTAGGATTCGAACCCCCAAGAGTTTCGGTTGTTGAAAGAAACAATCGAACTCGACAGGTCGTGCAGGAAACGAGTCCTAACTCGAATTTCGTTTCGAGCGAGGAGAGTTGCGGTTGTTGAGGACAACACCGAATCTCGTCCGCCCGTCAACTCATCAAGGTCGTATAGGTGTTTCATTTGCAATGTAGAAGGCCAACTTGCAAATAGGTGTTCTGCTCCTAGGAGATGTTTTGGGTGTATGAAACAGGGAGTTACAAAGAGTAACTGCCCTCAGTGTTCGGGAAACGGCAGACGCATTCTCGGGTCAGAAGGACGAGAGCGCCGTTAAATGCGTCGGGGTTGCCTACTGGTAACCAGTCAGTGGATGTTAATTTGAGTTTCGCGCTTGAGCATGTAGGTAGGTTCAAGAGACCGTACATAGGTGTTAGTATTTACGGGATTAGGTTAGTAGGGCTTTTGGATTCAGGCGCTTCTCGCACGATCATATGTAGGGATGGATGGCAGATTTTACAGAGCTTAGGAATAAAGTCAGGCACTAGCAAAGTAGGTAGTGTTAGTTTAGCTGATGATGCAGGAGTGCAGGTGGAAGGTGAAGTCTCACTTCTCATTATAATCAAATGCAAGGTAGTTTCAGTAGGGTGTTTAGTTATACCTCATCTTCCTCATAGCCTGATTTTAGGAACCGATTTTTGGGCTTTAGCGGGAATAGTCCCGGATCTACAATCAGGGGAATGGTAATTTTCGAATCAGTTTTCGTTGAATTCGATTTCCCATTCTGAGCATTTGACTGAGGTAGGAGAGCTAGAAAAGCAACAGTCAGAAAAATTTTTGAACAGGACATTTAAGGAAATGCCTGAAGGGTTAGGATGCACACAAATGGTGGAACACAACATTAGGACAACAGCAGAGCCGATTAAGCAGAGAAACTATCCAGTGTCTCCGGCTATTCAGGGTTTTATTGATAAAGAATTAGAGCAGATGTTAGAAGATAAAGTGATATTAAAATCTGATAGTCCATGGGCTTCACCCATTGTCATGATTAAGAAGAATGATTTTACGTAAAGGTTTTGTGAAGATTTTAGGAAGTTGAATGCGGCTACAGATATGACGCGTACCCCCTCCCCTACATAACAGCTATACTTGATAAGCTGAACAACGCCAAATTCTTGTCTTCTTTGGACATCAAGTCGGCCTATTGGCAGATTCCGATGGAAAAAGAGTAAAGAAAGTATACTGCCTTTACGGTACCTGGCAGCAGTCTGTTTCAGTTTTTAAGAATGCCGTTCGGGTTGCACAATGCTCCCGCAACTTGGCAAAGATTCATTGATAACGTTTTAGGACCCAAATTAGAACCATATGTCTTCGTGTATCTGGATGATATCATTATCGTCACAGATACATTTGACTTATTAAGGCAGGTTTAAAAGTTGGTAGGGAAAAATGTCATTTTTGTAGGCCATCTCTGAAGTTTTAAGGCTATGTTGTAGACCGCAATGGTTTACACATGGATCCAGAGAAAATAGAAAGTATGTTAGGGATTCCATTGCCAAAGAACGTAAAAGAGGTTAGGAGTTTTATCGGGACGGTGTCCTGGTACAGGCGATTTATACCAAACTTTGCGAGTTTGGTGAAGCCGTTGTCCGATTTACTTAGGAAAAATAAGAAGTTTGAGTGGAGTAGCACTTGTGAGGAAAGCTTTAGGAAAGCTAAAGAGTGTTTAGTGGCAGCACCCATTTTGACGTGTCCTGATTTTTCGAAGCCGTTTGTCGTTCAAACGGATGTTTCTGATTTCGGGATCGAGGCAGTTTTGAGTCAGACCTTCGAGGAAGGTGAGAAGGTGATTTGCTATTTGAGCAGATCACTTTATAGGTGTGAGCGAAATTATTCGACCACAGAGCAAGAGTGCCTGGCAGTTTTGTGGGCGATAGAAAAGTTGCGGCTTTATCTGGAGGGAGTTAAGTTTTCGGTAATTACCGATCACTACACCTTGATTTGGCTTAGCAAGTTGAAGGATCCAGCGGGAAGGCTGGCGAGGTGGGCTGTACGTATGCAGCAGTTTGACTTCAATATCATTCATCGTAAAGGGAAGGATCATGTAGTGCCGGACATGCTCTCTAGGAGTGTGCCAGTTGCTTCGGGATTCCCGAGCCAACAACCGACCCTTGGATTGGAAAAATGATATCGTAGGTGGAAAAGAAACCGTTGTCTTTTCCAGCGTGGAGAGTAGAAGAGGCAAAGCTATATAAGTTTGTTAGGGCAAGTCATGTGATAGTCCATGACAGTAGCAGTGAATGGAAATTAGAAGTAGGTAGGGAAGATAGGAAAAAGATTTTATTTGAGAATCATGACCATCCATTAACAGGGCATATGGGGGTAAAGAAAACATTTGCTAGGATAGGAGAAAAGTATTACTGGCCTAAGATGAGGTCAGATATTACTAAAAATGTTAGGTTTTGTAAAGTGTGCCAAAGCGTGAAGCCGATTAATGAGAAACCGGCTGGGTTGTAATGACGGAGAGGAAAGGGGTTACCGATCCTTGGGAAATGGTGTGTGTGGACTTAGCTGGTCCATTACCGAAGTCGAGTAGGGGTTTTGTTTATATTTTAACAGTGGTGGATTATTTTACCAAATTCCTTGTATTGTTCCCATTGAGATCTGCTACAGCCAAATCGGTCTGTAAAGAGTTGGAAGACAATGTCTTCTTGTTGTTCGGCGTACCAAAGTTTGTTGTCTGCGACAACGGTCCCCAGTTCAAAAGTAATGAACTGAAAACGTTGTGTGATGCCTACGGTTCGTCGATTCGGTTTACCGCGCATTATCATCCGCAGGCGAATCCCGCGGAACGTATTAATCAGATTTTAAAGACTACACTTAGGGCTTACATGTCAGAGAATAATAGGGTCTGGGACTCGCAGCTTACGAAAGTAGCGTGCAGTATTCGCACGGCCCTGCATGAAGTTTTAGGAGTTTCACCGTATAACGCGAATTTCGGTAGGGGAATGGTGACGTTTGCTGGTTCCTCCACCGCAACGCCCATTCAAAATAGTAGGGATAGTGATAGGGACCAGAGTAGGAATAGCGATAGGGACTTCAGTAGGGAACAGTTTACGAAGCTTAGGGAACAGATAGCGATGAGATTAGAGTCGTCGTCTAAGAAGGCGGCGAAAACATATAACATTCGACGCAGGGACGTTCAGTTCCTTCCAAACGAGTTGGTTTGGCGACGGAACTTCGCGCTTTTTGATGCAGCGAGCTATTACGCTGCAAAGTTAGCTCCGAAGTTTGTGGGCCCGTTTCGGGTGAAGAAAAGAGTGTCGGCTTGGACATACGTTCTCGAAGATGCCAATGATGTCTCTCGAGGAACGTGGAATGTCAAGGACCTCAAACCTTATTCCGACGACCCTGAAGAGAGGGCGTAAGGTAGTCGCGTAGCAAGGATGTGCTCGCAAAGAGATACTGAGAGCTAAAAGCTCTGTGATGTGCTCATACTCTCGCCAGGAGCGATTGAGTTCTGGTGGTGTTGTCTGCTAGTGTGTGCTCCATTTGATTGTGTTGTCTCACCTTTTCATTTCCTGTTACTTCAGCTTTTCTTTCGAAAAGCCCAGTTTCTCTCTTTGGTAGGTAAGGGTGGAATTTGTTAAGGTAAATTTTCCCGCAACAAAAACCTTTCTTACATTAGTTATTTTGATTTCGATATCCCTCTTTTTTCCTCAAACCCTTCCTTTTCATTTCTTCGTCCCATCATTTCTCCGTTGTTTTCTCTTAGCAATGTGATCGAAACATAGCTTTAAGCAAATGACAAAATAGGTGCATGTCGTAATCAGCGTATGAGCTGAACTGATTTCGGCGTTTGGTGTGTCGAGCCAGAAGCCTCTGGAGACTCGCACTACGTTTACTTAAATTGAATGTCATACTTCGTCACTCACTAACATCATCATTCTCATTTATCGACATTCACATCATTATCATCATTTACACATGCCTACATTCATTCACTTATACCATCATTCACCCTTTATCATCATCACAACTATCATCTTTATACTCATCATCATGCACACATCGCATTACACACACTACACAAGCAGGATATCACATATACAACACTATACACATACATACACATATCACAGAGGAGAACAATAGAAATGGCACGTGTGAACGCCATACTTCGTTATGAGACACACTGTGCAGCGTAGTGCTGCAATTGTAAACACCCTAAATTTAACTTTTAGTATTGTAAAACCGAATCATAAGAATGAAACGTTAATAGTTTTCCCTTTTTCCCCAAATCTGCGCAAAGATCCACCGAATAGGGTAAAGTAGTTCATTTTGGTTTTGGAAGCTTTTCCTCCCTTCTTCAATTTTCGAAAAGTTGTAACACAGAGAATTTTATCCTTCCCCTGACTCAGTAGAATATATAGTAGAGTAACTGGGAAAATGCCCAGAGGTATTATTTTCAACTTTCAGGAACTTTAATTTTTCTCGACATATTTTATGGGAGGGGTCTGATCTCGACTAATGAGCTGGATAAGTTTTGGAAACAAACCTCCAACAAGTTGTTCAGTTTAATGTGATTGGAAAATTGTGCGAGTGAAAGGTCTCGCTGGAATTCGACAACTGAGGTTCTTGTCAGCCATAAGGCTGCATGGGCTAGAAAGCCGCGACAGAAAACCTCGAGACACGATTGGCCGGTTGTATGAATGTGTAGGTGAATTTGAAAGTCGAGAAAGGACAAATGGACAAGATCAACCACTTCTTGGTTGACCTAGAAAACAACAAGTGGTTCATTCTGCGATTTTTAATTTTTTGAGAGAAATAGAAAGTTAGAAGAGTGAAAGTTGGAAATAGTTTTTGTACAGAAAGTGCTAGAGAAATTTTAGAAAAGAATTAGAGTCAGTGGAAGAACGAAATTAAAGGAGCTGTAGAAATCGTCAGACGGACGAAAATTGCGAATAGAGAAGGAGGAAGGAAAAGCAGGAGAAAAAGAAAAAGATAAGTAGAGTGGTTTAGTTTTTTTTAGTGTTGTCAAAATTAAGATTCGGTTGATCTTTGCCAACGAAATACTCAATAATTATGACACACGCGACCCTTTTTAATCTTTATTAATTGTTCTTTTCGGGACAGAACAATTAACGTTTAATTTGTCCGGTTGTTTCTATTGTTTACATTTTTCAACGGTTCGCATAACTGCCCATCTTGTATCATTTTATAGTTGAAAAGATTTGGGTTTTTAATCCAACTTTTGTACGGTTTTCCCAAAACAGAATACAAAATAAATAGCATTAAGTCCCTTTGGTAATTAAAACTTAGTATTTTATTTCGATTCTTACTATTTCAGACACGATTCTTGGTTTGGAAATTTTACCTAAAAATTTTCTGGCGCCCACTTTTCTCTGTACACCCTGTACTTAGAAAATACTTTTAATTCATTGTTTAATAAATATTTAATTGGTTCTTTAATCGCGATCGATCGTCTTTATTCGCGCTACGCTATCATTTCATTGTTTACGAACCCAGCCCAGTTGAGTTTAGCCGTGGTGTCAGCAGCCTACCTGCTGAGAGTTACACTTTTTTTCATCAGCGCGTTTGACGTTTCAATTGTTTACCTCGCGGCACACCGGTTGTGCATTTCTTTCGATCGTGTAGAAATTTCGTTAATAAAATATAATTTAATTAAATATAACATCAATTGTATCAAACATTGATATAGTATTGACAATTGTAAAGGTATTACAGACGAATTCTCCGACATTTTTTCTTTTAATTCCAGCTCACGAAATTATTCTACAGATTTTAAGTCTCGTAAGTTACTTGTAGAATCAGCTAATCCTTATATTGCACCAAAGCAAAGAGATATTTAAAACCTTCCCTTTTCTTTCCAAGAACTTTAAAATGCTATTGCAGAATGTAAGGGATCATCTCCAGATCGCAATATATTTCACTATTACATGATATGGAATACCACAAGGATCATTTATAGGTGTTCTTGATTGCTATTAATAATATTTTTTCCCATGCTCAATACCCAACAAAATTTGCAATTTACGCTGATGACTTATATTAGTGGTCTTCAGCTCCTCTCATAACATAAATCATCTACAAGATCAATTGCAAACATGTCTTAATAACTTATAACATTGGTTCAACACAAATTGTTTTGAATTTGCCAAAGAAGAAACTGTTGCCATATTTACACGAAAGCGGAAAAATATAACACCACCAGAAATTCTTTTCAACAGGCCAAGTTAGCATTTGTCAAATCACATAAATTTCTGGGAATTACTTTTGACACGAAATTAAGATGATGGTCTGAACACATAGCGGAAGTTAAGTCAAAGAAGCTTAACCTTTTAAAACTTCTTGCGAACACAAGCTATGGATTTGACCGAAAACTCTTACTAAGAATTCATAATATGATAGTTTTACCAATAATAGATTACGGAAGCATCGTATATCTTTCTGCCCGAAAATCATTACGTAAATCGCTTGACTCTTTACATAACGAAGGAGTTAGGATCAGTATAGGAGCTTTTCGTACTAGTCAAATTGAGAGTTTAATGGCTGATGCTGGATAAAGGCCGCTAGAATATAGAAGACTAGAACAAGAACTATTTACCTATGCAAAAGTATAAGGCTAATTGAGGAAGTGCAATGAATTTGCTAACGGAGTACTTGCCATTTCCTCGTGAAAGGCGATACCTGTGGAAAAACATTTTTGCCTCTGCTGGGATTCGAACCTCGAACCTCTGGGTTAGCAGGTGGATATGCTAACCATCGGGCCACGGGTACCAAGCATAGGAGCCCAACCTAAATACAGTTCTGAATTTTATTATTTCTACAAAAAACTAGGTCTAAAGTTAGGTGTATTGACATCATCAGTATTGACAGAGAAATCGAATTTAACACAGGTTAGGGAACACCAAAGTTAGGCTTTTTTAAAATTGTCAAAAATTGATGTCAAAGTTGAGAAACGGACTTTACTGCAGAACAATTTTTTTCTTAGAATATTTCCGACCTACCCTGAGATAATCCTATTGCAACAACCCAACAGCAACTGAAAAACAAAATAAGTTGTTAATTAACTCCTTGTCGCTGGTGGGAGGAAGTGAATGAAAAACAAACTTAAATGTCTTTTTGCTCGCTGCTTTACTAGCAAGTGAGTTATTTATTCCCTATTCAAGATATTTATACAACTTAATTGCTAACTAGACAATAAATAATTCGAGATACAGACAAACAATATATACATAAATTAAATGAAGAGAAATGCAATGCAATGCAATACACTGCAACGGCTCCGAGCACGAGAACGCTGATAGTTGCAGGAGGTGTCATATTTATTCGCCAACTGGTGGTGTCGTTCATTAACCTGTTGGTCATTCAACTGCTGTTGTTTACTTAGTTTGTAGTGTAGAATTCGGTCGTTTGCATTTGTTGTCACAACATGCTGGACCCCTCAAAATGAAGATACACAGAAGTCGATGTCTTCAAAGGATGTTTGTGTGTTACGTCGTTGTTGAGACTTCGTCTTGTTGAGACTTCGCATTGGAATAGTGGTGATGGTTGGTGGCGCAAGTGGCTTTATCTCTTTTTCGAAAGATGATGAAGATGATAACAGCTACGATAACTATTATAGTAAGAAGCCAGTGACTCTAAACAATGAATATTGGTGAACTCGATGGGTACTGAATTCATTTAATTTATATTCCTAATTTTTTTGAAGGTTTATTGCATTTTCCAATGTAGCAAAATCTATCGAAGTGTATCGAAGTTAACGTCTCAGAAAGATTGAATTATGGTAAGAACGATGATTTTAGTCGGCTTGACATTGTTTGCTTTCCAACAATTTTCGTGGTTTGGTCATGAATTATGCATTTTGCTGGTAGCTTAAGCAACCCACTCCCTCGCAGTGTAACGGGCTCAGTATTGTAATCACAGTTCATATTAACTGTGGTTGAATTTGTAGTGCTGTATATCCATGCGTTTGGTTGATGCATCTCAATCCAGTACAGCCTTGGTGATATGTCCTCAATCGTGCATGAGTCCATAATTTTCTTGTGTTGTATAATGTTTGTTTCACAAACACTAGTTGACGCTCCGGTTGTATACAGAGGATGCTGAAGTGGGCACCAGAAGATTTCGGAAGGCCTTATCTTACAAAGTAAGAATTCATCTTTGTTGATCGGATAAACATGGTTGCCTTGTAAGTTTACCATTAAATATTCCGATGATGGCACAATTCGTGTAAGGCGTCCTTGTGGTTTGTTGGAACTGACAATACTTTGTATAGTTTGAATTCTTCATTATACAACAACGGAAGACTGATCTCAATTATGATATTGTTGTTCGTCACTCTAGCTCTTGGGCTTACAATTTTATACAGCTGCAATATGGATTCGTGATGTATTTCGCCAGGAATCATTAAAGACTGAGAGATATTCTCATGAATCTTAGTCAACTCATCCTTGAATTGTCGGACTAAAAGGATAAGAGGGTGTATTCTTCCAGCATGCGTTGATAGCAGAATATCAAGCAATATGCTCTGGATTGCTTTATAATTGATCATAATAAGTATCCCGTTAAGAGCAGTTGTTGAAAATCTCTCCATGTACTCGAATTTACTTGTTTTGTTTTCCAATTTCGTGACAATAGAACTTAGTAACATAATTTGATTAAAATTTTTCGATTGTTCTTTCTTGAAGATATTGATAGTGGAATCAACAATGGTTGTTTGATTTTTTATGAGTTGTAGCAAGTGTTTTTCATTTTTTTGAACAGCTTTTATTGTTTGCTCATATTTCTCAGCAAACCTTTGATCAAGTATTCCGAACAATTCATTAGTGACTGTTCCAATAAAGTCAAATGGTGATCGTCTTTGCCTTTTTAATGAATCGTCGTTTGCGTGTAAGAGAATTTCATTGTTGAGCTCTATTTGTTGAAGTTGATATCCAAATTGGTTCAGTATTCCTTCGCACATAATAGACTTTAGTTCCTCCATTCCCGATGACGAACATACTCTCTCCATTTTTGAAACAATTTCCTTGTATGCTTCGTATTCCTGCCAATAGTTCGTCAAATTAAAGAAAACAATTGTCTTCCATGAGCTTGAAATTAAGTTGGCTTGTCCTATGTCTTCGAAATATATTCCAGGATGACTTTCGAATGGAAATATTTCAACATCGTGTATCTGAAGAATTGGAGCGGAGTCAGCTAGGTTCAGTAAACCAAACAAAATGCATAGCCACGAAAATGGTTTTACTCGATTTGTTGACGTATTAACCTGAACTTGTTTTACTGGTGTTGTCGTTTCTATCGGGAGTTTACATAATTTGGCTATTGGTCACTTTAAATGTTTATTGTTACTATATACAGTTGCAGCCCGAACACCGTTGTCACTCCCAGGATGAACTTCTGATATCCTTCCCATCATCCAGGTGGTCGGCGGTAGCCGGTCTTCCTTGACAAGAACTTTATCGCCAGTTTGAATGTTGTCTTCTTTTTGTTTCCATTTAGGCAATTGTTGAAGCTGTGACAAATATTCTGATGACCAGACTTGCCAAAAGTCTTGAGTCATTTTTTGTATTAGTTGCCAGCGTGAACGGAACGTTTTCTTTTCATCAATGAGTTGTTCGGGTACAGCATTCAGAGAACTTCCGATTAGAAAATGTCCCGGAGTAAGTATCGTAGTGTTGTCAATATCGTTTTCGATTGCCATAAGTGGTCGGGAGTCTAGGCATGCTTCTATTTGAGTCAATAATGTCGAAAGTTCCTCAAATGTTAGCATGGTGTTTCCAATTATTCGTTTCAGGTGAAATTTTGTGGATTTAATGCTTGACTCCCACAAACCGCCAAAGTGCGGTGCTGCTGGTGGTATGAAATGCCATTGCATTTCATGTTTCGTAACCATTGATGATGCGTCTACTACACCGTACTTAATGGCTACTCTCACTTGTTGTTGGATTTCTTTGTTTGCTCCAATAAATGTAGTTCCATTGGCACTGTAGAAATGTGAACATATCCCTCTTCTTGATGTGAATCGCTTCAATGCTGCTATGAATGCTGCTGAAGTGAGGTCACTCACAAGCTCGATGTGAACTGCTTTTGTAGCAAAGCAGACAAATATAGCGATGTAGCCCTTAGTTGACCGGTTTCCTCGTCCTTTTGAGATCAGTATTTGAATTGGTCCAGCATAGTCAACCCGTATGTGTAAAGGGTCTTGATGGTGTCGCTCTTGCTGCTGGAAGAAGCCCCATTTGTTGAGTATTTGGCTGAGCAACAAATCTAAAGCATCTTATACCTTTATTTATAACTTGTCGAACACATGTTTTTGCTTGTATAATCCAGTAGCGTTGTCTCAGTTTAGCCATTGTAAGTCGAATACCACCTTGCAGTGTGCGTTCATGGGCATCTTCTACTAATAGTTTTGTGAACCACTCTTGATGAGGTAAAATGATAGGATGTTTCTCTGAGCTAGAAAGATCCGCGTTTTGTAGCCGCCCACCCACAACAAGGATGTTCTCGTTGTTCAGAAACGGGTTCAAGGATAGTACCTTACTCTTTTTATTGATCGCCTTCCCATCTCGTAAAGATTCTAGTTCCTTGGAAAACACCTTCTGTTGTAAATACCGTATGAGTCCTTTACCTCCATCGCTCAATTCAATTGTTGTTAGGTTACCAGTTTCCGATGGTTTCTTCTTTAGTTTGTTTTTGCAGTTCGATATGAATCGTCTGCAATAAGCAGCGACTCTTATTAGTTTTGTGTATGAAGAAAATCTCTTAGTCAGGTCGTCAATTTCTTCAAGTCTAATTGTTAGAACCCTTTTTGCTTCGGGACTATCGATCACTGCGATTGGCTGTTGGTTATTTAACGGCCATTGTTCAGATCGAGTTTCAGCCAATGAGGTCCATTCCACCATAAATCATTGGTTGCCATCTGTTCTGGAAGGCAGCCTCTTGAACCATCATCAGCTGGATTATCAGTTGACCGAACATGTCTCCAGCAGCTAACGTTTATTGCTACTTGTATTTCTGAGACTTGGTGCGCAACAAATGTTTTCCAGGTAGATGTACATTTTTGTAGTAAGGCCAGCGTTATTCTTGAATCTGTCCAAGCAAATATGTTTTTAACTTGGGACCCAAATGTCTTCATTGTTTCTGATTGGTAAGTATTTCCGTAGATATTTTTGTATCGACGTTCACCTTGAATTGAAATGTATCACTTAAGGGGTTCCAGTGTATAACCAAAGTATACACAGTATATACAAAGTATATAGTATAGTTTCGTCTTTCATCACGTCTTTGTTTTGTTGATTGCGTCACTCAATCGGTATATGTTGTAGTAGTTTTCTGTTGTTTGCAGCCCATTTTTCGAAGCTGAAAGCCTGCTTCCTTAAGCATCTCGTCAAGTTCTTTCTGAGCTGCCCTGCACTCCGCGATGGTATCTCCTCCAGACATAACATCATCAACATAGAAGTCATTGTTAGTTATTTCTGCAGCGGTCCGATAGTTGCATTGTTCGTCATTAGCTAGTTGTTGAAGAGTCCTAATAGCCAGATAAGGTGCTGAAGCTGTACCATACGTGACAGTCGTTAGTTTGTACTCTTTAATAGGTTGGTGGTTAGAACTGCACCATAATATCCTCTGGTAATCTTGGTGTTCTTCGTGTAATTCAATTTGGCGGCACATTTTTTCAATGTCCGAAGAAAACACATATTTATATTTTCTCCAACGCGTCAAAATTGTAGTTATGTCGTCTTGGAGCTTAGGGCCTGTCAGCATTAATTGATTTAAACTTACTCCAGTCGTTGATTTTGCTGAACCGTCAAAAACAACACGAAGTTTGGTTGTTGTACTCGTAGGTTTAATAACGGCATTAAGTGGCATATAGAAAATATTGTTTTTGTTGGATGAGTTGTTACTGACTTCTACCATGTGCCCCAGGTTGAGAAACTCGTTTATAACTTGGGTATAATCGTTTTTTAGGGTAGGATTCTTGTTAAGCTGCAACTCCAGCTGGCGAAATCTAGCTGTAGCTCTACTTCTTGATTCACCAATTGGATTTGTGTGGATAAAATCTTCGTCGAATGGGATCTTCACAGCATACCTCCCATTGTCCTTTCGGTAGTGTGTATCCTTATAGATTTGTTCGCACCGTTTATCTTCCGGCTTTTGGAATTTCGGTTGATTAACCTCTTCTATCTCCCAAAATTTTTCTAGTTGTTGATCAATTGATGTAAGTGCTACTAGTACAGTAACACTGTATGTGTCGGGAATGTCGTTTGATGTTCGTCCAGAGATCAGCCAACCTAACTGTGATCTTTGAGCGATTAGTGATCTAGCAGCGACTCGTTTAATACCACTTAACATGATGTCGCCATAGGTATCAGCTCCAATTATCATATCAATTGGCCCAGGAATATTGAATGTTGGATCAGCAAGCTCTAGACTAGAAGATTGAACTTTTCAACTTGATAAGTGTTTGTTTGCTTCGAAGGTAACTGCCTTGTCAATTTTGACAACACCAGAGCTTCTATTTTTAGCAAAATGTGGCATTATGGTCACATCTACCTTATTGGTGGCAATTCCTGCTTTTGTTGCTCCTAGTCCGCTGACTTCAACACAAACGTCCTGTTTCTTAAGTTTCAGTGTCTGTACAACAAACTCGGTGATTAGCGAGGCTTGGGATCCAGGATCGATAAGTGCTCTGACTGTAACGTACTGTCCTTTGTCATTATTAACTTTTAGGATTGCCGTTGCGGTTAAAACATTCTGGTTCTGTTCGCTATGACTTATTTGTGCGGATGATCTTGCAGCTTCTATCAATTCTGTTTGTTTTGGCTTATCATTCCATTCCATGTGAAGAAGTGAATGATGTTTCTTGTTGCAATGTTGGCAATTTTTCTTGCTAAAACATTGGATCTGTTTGTTATGCCTCAAACAGTTCAGGCAAAGCTTTGCCTGCTTGCACTGTGTCCATCTTTCTTTTGGCGATAATTTTAAAATCTTTTGACATGCGTTTATTTTATGGTTTCCTTTGCATATTGGACAATGAATAACTTTTGCATCTATGACGAAGTTACGGACTCTAAATCTTGGTTCCTCAAATGAGTTCTTTTGTTTTTAGTTTGTTGACATTACTTCAAGAGCTTGGTAACGTCTTTCCAGAAAGTCGAGGAGAGTCTTCATTTTCGGCATTTTATTTGGCTCCTCTAAACCTTGTTCAAACAAATTTCTTGATTCTGTATCAAGTGACTTTGTAGTCATATGAACAATCATAGGACCCCATGAAGAAGTGTGATAGCCCAAATTTTTTAGTGCCGCTAGTCCCTCTTTATTGGCATCCAAGCTGTTTTTGATGGAAGACGCTGTTGGAGCGCTATTATGTCCAGATTTGGGCATCTTCTCTATATGCATAGACACTTTTTTTCGCTCATTGTTGTATCTACTTTTTAAGATCTCCCAAGCGCTAATACAGTTTTCACTTGAAAACGTGAGATGCTTTATGAGTTGCAGGGTCTCTCCTTCCAAATGAGTTTTTAAATACTCCATTTTCTCAGTCGTTGTTAAATTGGCCTTGACGTGTATTATATTGAGGAACAAGTCATAAAACTGCTGCCACTCCAAATAATTACCCTTAAATATCGGTATTTTAAGCCTTGGAAGCATTGATTCAGTCTTATATTCCTTCGGCTTGTTGTTACTACTGGAGAGTTTTGATGCCATTGTATTGAGAAATCTGTTGACCTCTTGTTTGACATTTTTATATTCCTTATTCGTTACATAAGGTTTCTCAAGGTCTTCATCAGATGAATTGCAGATGAAGTCTTCATGTAATTCAGTGAATGTTCGCAACTGCTCCAGCAGTATTTTTTGTTGAAAGTCGTAAATGTCCTTGGAGTAGTCATCGACTGTTTGTTCAAATTCTTCTATGTTCTCGATAATGGCGCTTCAACTTTGTCAACCGTTGACCTTGTACGGCAGTTGAATTCTCGTCCGACTTTGCGGTGGCGGCTTTGTAGGCAGAGGCATTAGATGTCTTTTTAACTTTCTTCGAAGTTTCTGCAGTGGGAGCATCGTGAGGGACTTCAGGCCTTTCCATTTCCTTCGCAGCTTGTGCGATACTTGGATCTATATTTTCCAATTCTTGTTTAAAACTTTCGTACAATGCTTTTACTCTGTTGTACGTATCCCTTTGTACGTAGGGTGTATCAAATTTTACAAAGAGAGCTACTTCAGTATGGTTTGAATGAAATTCAGACCAACATTTTTCGAGGCGTTCTAGCCTGTCTTCTTTGCATTTCTGTGTTTTTCTGGAGGCAGTATCCTTACCGAAGTTTCGATATTGCTTTTCGATTTCTTCTGTAAAGGCCTTTTGCTTCGAGATTATAATAAACACATCTGTTTCGCCCAACATCTTAGTTTTTTGTTTGAATTGTCTTGTTCTATATTATAGATAATCTTATAGATAAAGACAGTAGTTTTTTCGTACTTTGGTGAAACTCAAACACAATTTTGCAACGTTTTTTCTTAACTTCACTTTTCACTAGCCAATGTTTGAAGCCCTGGCTACGCTTTTCACTAACCAATGTCTAAGCCCTGGTTACGCTTATTCGCTCACTTTTCACTAGCCAATGTTTGAAGCCCTGGTTACGCTTTTGACTAATCAATGTCTAAGCCCTGGTTACGCTTTCTTGTTCATTTCCTCGAAGGACCATGAATTACTGACAAAATAAGTTGTTAATTAACTCCTTGTCGCTGGTGGGAGGAAGTCAATGAAAAAAAAACTTAAATGTCTTTTTGCTCGCTGCTTTACTAGCAAGTGAATTATTTATTACCTATTCAAGATATTTATACAACTTAATTGCTAACTAGGCAATAAATAATTCGAGATACAGACAAACAATATATACATAAATGAAATGAAGAGAAATGCAATGCAATGCAATACACTGCAACGGCTCCGAGCACGAGAACGCTGATAGTTGCAGGAGGTGTCATATTTATTCGCCAACTGGTGGTGTCGTTCATTAACCTGTTGGTCATTCACCTGCTGTTGTTTACTCAGTTTGTAGAGTAGAATTCGGTCGTTTGCATTTGTTGTCACAACAACAACCTATAACCGTACTCCAACAACAACAAGAGCCGAGACCAAGGGAGCAACCGAGTACCTCACGCCAAGAAAGATTTCGCACCGAGGTGACCACGACGGCAGCAGCTCCAACCCAGACCACCGGGAGAATGATAGGAACAGTGCCTGAAGTCCCCTTCAAGGACATCGACGTAACTATCCACTGGAGCTTCAACCCTCAATTCAGGAGGCAAAGGTTCGTTATAAAGTGACCATATGGAAAGGTGACCGTGATCATTCGCAGACCAGGACGGGCAACACTAAAATTTGGCAACTTGGCCAAGGAAGTGGAGTACCTCACAAGAAAGTAACGGCTGGCCAAGACGTCTCAGGTCGCACCCACCGCAACCATTAAGAAAGGAAAATTAGATTTTGTGTGACGTTACTTCACGCTTTTTCTTTGCCACTGCCGAACCGCCTACATCTCACCCTACGAATCGTACAATATAGTCGCTTTGCCATAAGAAAGACATGGGCACTGAAATTACTATTATCAAGCCTTTTTGATTATTTTCTATACCTTTTATACAAAAGGTACCCAAAGTAGAACAGATGTATATCTTGTTAATAGAATTTTATTAGGTTTAATCTCTCTGACGTACAAGTGTCTAATGACCGGAAATTAATAATTTCGAACAACGTAATTTTCTTTTTTGACATAAGATTTAACAAGTTATTTCGAAAGAATCGATCAAAATTGTTGCACTAAAAAGTTGTTTCTTAGAACTAAGGCTCAGATTATACTTTGGAATTTATTAGGTAAAGTATTCTGAACATGCTCCCCCTCTTGAAGACCTTGAGGTGCTTCAACCATTGGTAATCGACAAAGATTTGCAGTTGCTCTTTTTAGAAGTCCACCAGCAGTTTTCAAAGTAACGACGCAAACAATACCATCTTTTCCAAGGTGCCTTTCGATTATCGTGCCAAGCTTCCATTTGAGTGGAGGAATATTATCATCCTTGATGATAACAATGTCGTTCAGTTGCAACCCAGTGCTGTCATTTCGCCATTTGTTTCGTAGCTGCAGTGTATGTAGATATTCGTTCTTCCATCGATGCTAAAATTGCTGCAATAGCCATCGAACTCTCTGCCACCGGGTTAGATATGAAATATTCCTATTACACAAGTCTGGTTCTGGAAGTGCAATGAGTGAAGTACCTGTTAAAAAGTGGCCTGGGGTTAAAAGATTTAGATCATTTGGATCTTCGGAAAGAGGAGAGAGAGGACGGGTGTTAAGGATGCATTCTATTTGAATAATAAGAGTGTTTAACTCCTCATATGTCAAGGCTGCAAGATGTAAGAGACGTTTCATGTGATGTTTCGCAGATTTTACGGCCGCCTTCCATATTCCGCCAAAATGTGGGGATCTTGGAGGTATATTTTTCCACTGGATTCCATCGTTCAAGCACGTTTTCATGATCTCGGAAGTAGACTGTTAATTGTGAAACATTTCATACAGTGATCTAAGTTCATTTCGTGATCCAATATAATTTGTAGCATTATCACTATAAATCGTACGACATAGTCCTCGTCGACTGATGAAGCGCCGCAAAGCACCCAAAAACGAAGCAGTAGTGAGATCTCCAACTAATTCAAAATGCACGGCTTTGGTACTGAGACATATGAACACAGCAACATAGGCCTTGACAGCAGCCGAACCGCGACGTCGCGAGTGTACCAGAAATGGTCCACAAAATTCTGTTCCAACTGTTGTAAATGGACGAGATGGCAGTACACGACACTCTGGTAAATTTCCCATTCGTGGATATTCGAATCGAGGAGATGCTCTGGCGCACAAAACACAGCGGTTAACAACTCGTCGAATAAGCGGCTTGGCATGAACGGGCCAAAACTGTTCGCGAATTATTGACAGCAAACCTTGTACACCTACATGATGATGTTTTTCATGCTGGTATTTTATGAACGCGACTGTAAATACGTGATTATTAGGAAGTAATGCTGGATGTTTATGTTGGAACGCGATATTTGCATTGCATATGCGCCCACCAACCCTTAATATTCCATTTGCATCGAGGAATGGACTCAAGGATGTGCGACCTAGGTGAAACTATTCCCTTCTGTTCCAACCTCTCGATGTCACTTGCATATGTAGATCGTTGAATCATTTTTAAAATGCAATGCATAACTTTATCCATTTCACTTACTGTTAATGGTCCACGACTCTTCATTACACCTCTTTGATTTGAAAGAGCATTAACGCCAAATCTTAATATATACGCAGTAACTCGTAACATTTTCTGATAATTATTGTTGTATTTCATAGTGAGCAAAACATCATTATCAATTTGTATGGAAAAGTTACACCTTGTTTCTTTACGTTCCAAAAGTCCTTCATCTATTTTATCTTCAGAAGCTTCAAAATTAGGCCAGTTTTCTTGAGCAAGGTGTAAGAACTCTGGTCCATGAAACCATAGCTTGGAATTTTTTAATTCAGAAGGAAATGATCCGCTAGATATAATGTCTGCAGGGTTATTTTTAGTGCCCACATGTCGCCACTTGTCCATGCATGACAGACTTTGTATCCATACATGTTCCATATGCCTTCTCGGAACTTTCTGAAAAAGCATGGAATTGTACTATTTGTAAGTCACCCCACATAGCTTGTCTTTCAATAGAGAATAGAGAATAAGGTATCAACCTTTGGGTCCCACACAACACCAAGAGTCTTAACAACATCATTGTTATTCAATTGAAACAATGGTTCTCTGTCCTCAATTGAGATGTCGTGTAGTAGACGATCATTATTGGAGCACCACTTCTTAAGCTGTAATTCGCCGCTTTTCAATATACCTTCCAGTTCCCTTTTTTTATGCTCAAGCTCTTTTAGAGTATTGCCACCAGTAAGAACGTCATCAACGTAAAAGTCTTCTCTTAATACCAAAGCTCCTATTGGAAATCTATCGTTCTCTTTTTCCGCTAAGTACAACAGTGATCTGATAGCAAGAAACGATGCTGACGCAGCATCATAGGTTACTGTGCAGAGACGAAAGATCTTTAGCTCCTCCTCTGGACTCGCTCTCCATAAAATTTGATGAAAGGCTCGATCATGTTCGTTGAGAGCAATTTGGCGGTACATTTTTGTGACATCTGCAGTAAGTACAAAATTATGTGATCTAAATTTGATTATCGAAGTAAATAAATCAGGTTGCACAACTGGTCCAACAAATAAAATGTCATTTAAGCTCACTCCGTTATCGCACTTGGCACTGGCATCAAAAACTACTCTTAATTTGGTAGTGGAGCTTTCTGGTTTTGATATGCCGTGATGAGGAATGAAGTAATGTGGTTTACGGAAATCATGTTCTGCAACCTCTTTCATGTGCGCCAGTTGCTTATATTCCTTCATAAACTCAACATGTTGTGCGGCGAGATTGGGATCCTTCTTCAATTTGCGTTCAAGTGTATAGAATCTCTGAAGTGCTGTTGCATAGGAATTTCCTAATATTATTGGGTCTTGCTTGAAAGGCAATTTGACCTCAATTCGTCCGTTTTCTATACGCCTCACGTGTTCAATGAAATGCTGTTCACATAAGTTTTCACTCTTCGTAAAAGGTTTTCCCAACGATTCATGGCTTTCGATTTCCCAGAATGCTTTGAGCATGCCGGCAATATCATTATTTTCTTCAACTTTGATTGCATGCGCGGACATTGTTGCGCGTATTATTGTTTCTCCTCTGCTCTACACTACCAGACACAACCCAGCCAAAAACTGTGTTTTGAAGAGTTGGAAGATGTGATCCAAGCTTTATTTGGCCGATCGACAAGAGCGTAAAGAAGAGTTCAGCTCCTATTAAAAGATCAACTCGATTCGGAGTTCCGAACAGGGGATCAGCTAGGCTAATGTTCGCTGGAATGGGTAAGTTGCTTTTGTTGATGCGTGTGTCGGGAAGAAAGCCCGATATTTAAGTCACCACAAGGGCACTAATATCCTTTGTGAAGTTGTTGAGATGTGATTTAATAGTAAGGTTTACTTCATGTTTACAAAACAAGGTATTTTGTCCTATGCCATGGATTGACGTTTTTGTATTTTTCCGTCTTATGCCTAGTAAATTTGCAAATCGTTCCGTTGTTAGGTTGACATGAGATGCAGAGTCAAGCAGAACTCGACAAGGAATTGGAGAGCTCTGTTTATCGTAAGCAAATACTATAGCAATGGCCAAAATTGTGCGAGTCGTTGAAACTTGTAAGTCAGGCGAATCTGTGCTTGACTCGCCACAAAGATGATAGCTTTGGGGATATTGTGGTAGCATCGGCGAAGTTTTGGAAGAAAATGAAGCACTGTATAATTGAGATTGTGAGGAGATTGCGGACTTGTGGCACCCAGAGGCCTTCGAGCAGTACTGTCACTATGAAGTAGCGTGTGATGCGAATTGCTACAATTACGAAATTTGCTAGCTGTGCAAGTGTTTGCATCATGATTGGACTTGAGGCAATTGATGCATAATTGATTGCTATGTACAAACATCTGCCCTTGAGCAAGCGGTAAATTAGAAAATTGGTAGCATTTGTATATGTTATGATTAGATTTTTTGCAAAATAAACAACTATTTTCGTTATTTTTGTGGGGCTGTTGAATGGAAAATGTTTTCACGCGAAAACCTTGATTATTTTTTGCATGCATTGAAGTACTTGCCTGTGTATTATCGTCCATTATGATTTGGCTGCGCTTCGTTAGAAATATTAACAGTTCTTGTAAGCTGGGCATTCTTTCAGTTGGCCCTTCTTCGTTCCACTTATTGAGTGTGACGCTATCGAGCTTGGGAAGAAGAATTTGAATGAGGAGATCATCCCATTGGCTTACTGGACGGCCGACTGTTGTGAGAGCACGGAGGTGACTATTGATCTCATCGCAAAATTGTCGAAGACTTGCCGATGAAGGTTTCCGAAGGGGTTGGATAAATCATAATTGTCTTGATGTGTTCTGTCGTAATTAATCGTTTATTGTCATAATTTTCGATGAGGAGGCCAAGAGCTACTTCGTAGTTATCCTCTGTGATCTCCAGTGATTATACTGTGCGAGCAGCCTGACCAGATAAAGACGAAATTAGATAATGCAACTTTGAAACATTGCTTAAGGTAGGATTATTGTGGATTAGGGAGTTGAAAATTTCATAGAAGGATAGCCACTGGGTAACTTCACCTTAAAAGGTAGGTATGTTAAGTTTTGGAAGCTTTAACTGACTGGATGATTTGTTTTAGACAGATACAACATTTTCCACTCGGGATGTGATCTTTCGACATTGGATTTCATGCAGAATTTTTGAGCGAGACTTGTAAAACATCTCCTCGTAGTCAGCACGAATATCAACTTTGCTTATAGATTCCTTAGGATCTAGCTCTTCGACCCTTACCTGCATTTGCTGGAATGCTTTGAAGCTACATTCGAGAGCTTCTAACCTAACTTCAAATACAGCGATAAGCGTATCTACATCAATATCCGAGAGAAAGTCGTGGATGCGATTCATTTGCTTAGTACATTTAAGGCGACGAGTTTTTAAAATTTCCAATTTCTTCTGCTCTTTAGCTACTGCCGATGTGCATTGCGCAGCACCTTCACCATCCTTTGCTGAGTCAGTCATCCTTTTATATAATATTGTGACGAATATCACGTCGGGGTCACCATGAAATTACTATAATCAAGCCTTTTTGATTATTTTCTATACCTTTTATACAAAAGGTACCCAAAGTAGAACAGATGTATATCTTGTTAATAGAATTTTATTAGGTTTAACCTCTCTGACGTACAAGTGTCTAATGACCGGAAATTAATAATTTTGAAAAATTTGATTTTCTTTTTTGACATAAGAATTAACAAGTTATTTCGAAAGAATCGATCAAAATTGTTGTTTTAAAAAGTTGTTTCATAGAACTAGATTATACTTTGGAATTAATAAGGTAAAGTAGTCTGAACAGGCACTAAGAAAAGATTTACGCAGCCAAGTAAAAACATGCACCACAACACAGCGAACGCCAAAGACCAACCGTAAGCACAAATACATTATTCGGTTGGTGCACATCGTGAACGGGGCTCCATACAAAAATAAATTCTACCAAGCAGTGGCAGGTAAATTGCCATGCATACCACTTTAATATTAGTCTTTTGCTTCTCCATTCCAACCTCGAACCCGGAATTACTCGGACGGTGCTCTTAAGTGGCCCAGCCGGTAGATTCCCGAGTTGTTTGAATTTCCTTGGTGGTGCTTTCAAGCGGCCCTCCAGGACAATTCACCATCTGTGGCTTTGCGGTAGCCACTCCGCCCCCTGTTATTTCAAGAAGCGGTGCGCCAGATTCTGGGCAACGTTCTTAATATATACACTTACTTAATTACAGGAGCGTATTCAGTAATAGGTTGCCGTAACGAAGCCAGCTAAAAAGAGAAAGCCCGTACCGCCCCAGGACGATCAAACCAACCTCTATCGTTCCGAAGAAACAAGAAGACGTACCAAGAATATTTACCGCCCCGACCGTGCCAGGCGCTGGGTGATTACATATCCTGATTTACAACATATTTCAACACTTTTTGTAAAGATTTGTCATTTAACTAATTATTCAGTTATTAAAAATTATAATAATTCGTATTTGCCGTGTCTCGCCTCGTTATTTAGAAGTTGGATTGACGCAGCCCAAGTTTTCGAGCTTCCTTGGGAAAAACCTTGGTTCCGCTGAGTTCTGCCCCAGCCAAAGACAAAGAAGCCTCACAAATTGGCGCCCGAGCAGGGACTTTGCTGAAAGTTCAACCACCGACCGCCCGTTACCTGGAACTGACGCATTGTCCACCAACCGCATCCGACCGCAGCCGACCGAACGACGTCCAACATGGCAAATAACGAAAACCAGCCCGAAATGTCCGACCAGACCTCCGAACACTCCGATGAGTTCAACCCGTACGAGAACCTAGAGTTCATATATTTTTTGAAGAAATCAGAGCTCATCGAAACACTTAGTCTGCGGGGGTTGAACACCGCCGGCACTGTACGTTACTTACGCCAGAGACTGAGCCAACATCTGAAGGAATTGCGAGCACATAAGTCCACCCAAAACTTATGCATGGAGTGGGAAAAGAAGATTGAGGCTCGGAACGATGCTGAAGAGGAAGACCCCAATCCCACCGTCTCACGCAAAGTCAAGCCGTCCGTGTACCAGACCAGCCTCCAAGTTCCTCTACTCCAACCGGCTAACCCAACCTCTCCTCCGTCTACGTTACAATTAGCGTACCGTCACCAGCACTTCGAACGTGCTACTTCAGCACCTCTGACTAGCCAAGCTGCCAACACTGGGGCAACCTATAGGCAACCGCCCGGGCTCCAGGTCCAACATCGATTCCCGTTGAGCTACGAAGCAGAGCTTATGAACGTCGTGCGAAAGTGGGGTCTGCGATTCGATTCTTCCGACCAGCCTCTGGAATTTTTGCAGAGGGTGGAGGAACTCGCTAAGTGCTACGAAATCCCCCTCGATCAGATGGTGCGTACCCTACCAGACATCTTAAAGGGATCAGCCCTTGAATGGTTGCGCATCAACCGAGACGACTTCCATGATTGGCGCGACTTCCGTCACGCTTTCAGAAATTACTTCCTACCGGCACGTTATTACGTTAAATTAGAAGATGAGATCTTGCAGAAGCGACAAGGCGCGCGTGAGAAAGCTAAGGATTACATCTGATCGCTCTTATATCTAATCTGCCAGCATCCACGCATGACGGCCGCTGACCACCTAGAGAGAATATACGACAACCTCAGACCGGAGTATCGCTTGTACGTCAAAAGGATGGATTTCCGAAGCTTAGAGGAATTAATGGAATTAACAGATGAATTTGAGTTTATTTAAAAGGAGGACCGACCTACCGCCCATACTGTCGCCCAACCGAACTATAGTCTCCTCGCCGTCCCCCGCATAAGAATACCACCACCTGCACGTTTTCCCGAGACTGGCGCTGTGGTACCGCGTGGCCAATCACCGTCAGCCCCAAATTCTGAATACGATAGAAACACCCACTGCTAGCAATGCAAACAGAGGGGTCATCCGAAAAAGGATTGCCGTCGACCGTTACGGTTTTTCTGCTCGTATTGCGGTACTGATGGCCGCCTTACGAAAGATTGTCCCTGCCACAGTAACCAAGTCCCCGTGGCACGAATATCGGTCAGAGATGACCCACGACTTTTCATACGGATACCTACCGCCAACCAAACTTACTACGCGCTGGTTGATACTGGCTCTACCCGATCCTTTATCGGTAAGGAATTAACAGACGGCTGCAGACGGTTAGGTATCCCATCACGGGACCAGGCGCACGTTATCGAGCTAGCCCATGGGCACTCAACGCAAACATCAGAGCTCTATAGCATCAGTTTGCACGTCAATGGGCAAACAGTGACAGGGGAAGCGATGTACATGCGAAATCTAGCGGAAGACGCCATTCCAGGAATGGATTTCCTAGGCCAGGCAGGTTGCAAATTGACTTTGGGAGGTCAAGAAATCTCTAGTGGAAAGGGAAGGGGCCCTCGTTCGTCCGATATCCTAGGTGCACTCACCGAAGAATCGATGTGTAGTCAAGGTACCAGCGAAGTACAGGACCCGAACCAGGCCATACGCTTAAAGGAATTCCTAGACACAGAATTGCCTCGGTTCAGTGAAACGAAGGGCATATCCATTGTAAAACCAAACGTCATACACCTAAAGAACCCCGAGCCCTTTAAACAGCGCTATTATCCGCGCAATCCAGTCATGCACCCAATCAGCAACGAGGAGATCGATGACTTTTTGGCGACAGGAAAAATCAGTCCCTCCAAAAGCCCTTATAGTTCACCCGTGGTGCTCGTACGCAAGAAGGAAGGGTCATTGAGAGTATGCGTCGACTTCCGCCAGCTCAACGAGATTTCGTATAAAGATGCTTACCCATTACCATACATTTCGCCAATCTTGGACAAGCTGCGAGGAGCCCGATACCTATCAACCATCGATCTCAAGCAAGGCTACTGGCAGATCGCGTTGAAAGCAGAATGCCGGCCGTATACCGCATTCACCGTCCCAGGCCGTGGCTTGTTTGAGTGGAATGTAATGCCGTGTGGATTGCACTCGGCCGGAGCTACATTCCAGAGGGCCATGGACGACATATTTGGACATGACATTCAAGAGCCCGTACTGGTGTATTTAGATGACATAATCATCATCAGTAAAACGTTTGACGACCATCTGCAACATTTGGGGGAAGTATTCCGGAGATAGCGCGCCGCAAATTTGAAAATAAATCCAGACAAATGACATTTTGGCCGGCCGAGTCTGAAATACTTAGGTCACGTCGTATGCACAGACGGAATCAGTACCGACCCCGATAAGGTTGCTGCCGTGCGAGATTTGAAGGCGCCCACGAGCATACGAGAACTTAGACGTATCTTAGGCATTTGTTCCTGGTATCGCTGCTTTATTCAAGACTTCTCCACCATCGCAACTCCCTCACGTTCCTCTTGAAGAAGACATCTAAATGGATATGGGACGACGAGCAACAGGCCGCATTCGATGCTCTTAAAACCAGATTGACCGAAGCGCCCGTTCTAGCGTGTCCCGACTTCACGCAACCATTCATCCTTCAGACCGACGCCAGTCAATACGGCCTGGGCGTAGTGTTGACACAGAAGTTAGAGGGGTACGAAAAAGTATTTGCGTATGCCAGCCGAACGTTGACCGGCCTTGAAGTGAAGTATGCCGCCACCGAGAAAGATTGTTTGGCCATTTTATGGGGGATACGTAAAATGCGCCCTTATTTGGAAGGATACCATTTTAACGTTATCACCGACCACCATTCTCAAAATGGCTGCACTCCCTCGAAAACCCGTCGGGTAGATTGGTGAGGTGGGCCTTGGAACTACAGCAATATGACTTCGACATCCACTCCCAAAAGGGGGCGCTAAACGTGGTGGCTGACGCACTGTCGCGAGACTCTTTAACAACAACCGAAACAGACCGACTAGCCGTGATGCGAGACGCCAGTCCCGAATGGGTCCAGATCAAATGCAAGCAAGTTAGGCGAACGCCCGAAAAATTCCCCGATTCCCGCATTGCTGACGGGAAACTTTACCGCCGCTTCACGAGTACCAATCTTTTAGCCGATCCCGGAGCCGAGCATCGGAAATTATGTGTAACCCTCGCCGAACGTCGTCAAGTGTTATACGAAAATCACTACGTAGTAACGGCTGGACATATAGGCGTCGCCAAAACGACAGCCCGAGTCATGTTAAAATATCATTGGCCAGGAATGTGTCGCGACATCGCTTAGTATGTCCGCCATTGCCAAACGTGTAATCAATATAAACCTTCTCAGCAAAAACCAAGCGGTCTCATGCATACGACTCAAACCGAAGGACCATGGGACGTAGTATGCATGGATTTTATAGGGCCTCTGCCTCGTTCGATGAAAGGCAACACGGTGATCTTAGTTTTCACCGATAAATTCACCGAGTGGGTAGGAGCTGTTCCCCTCCCGCTGCGACGTCAGCAAGCCTTATAAAAGCCGTTCGCGAGAGGACTTTTACTCGGTTCGGAATTCCGAAGGTGGTGCACTCTGACAACGGGAGCCAATTCATCAGCCATTCATTCTAAGAGTTGCTTTCCGATTTAGGCATAACTCATCGCCTCACTGCCCCGTACACTCCGCAGGAGAATCCAACCGAACGAGTAAACCGCGTGTTGAAGATAATGATTGCCCAATACATAAAAGGCAATCAAGGACATTGGGATGATCACATACCCGAGTTGACCTTCGCAATGAATACGAGCCAACACGATTCGACTGGTTAATCTCCGGCCCTACTAATTTTCGGTCGGGAACTAAGAATGCCCAGCACATTGGATAATGAAAATAGCAACAACGAACACTTAAGAGACATCAATGTGCGAGCGGAACGACTGAAAGCCTTGTTCGAGCTAGTTAAACTAAATCTACACATAGCCGCTCAATCGCAAGCAAAACATTACAACCTCAGGCATCGCCCTTGGCGCCTCTTGTCGGCGATCAAGTCTACAGACGTATCCGAGTTCTCTCTTCAGGAGTAAACTACTTCGCGGGAAAATTAGCTCCCCGGATATGAGGTCACTAAAATTGTTAATTCGACAATTTGAAGTATTAAAAGTAACTCCTTACCGACTGGTGGGGGGAAGTTAGAAATAAGTCAAATTGTTTATGGCTAGCTGTTCTAGTAGCAAGTGAATTTTATTCAAATAAATATTCTTCTTTTATACTAATTAAATGCTTACGCTAACTTATTTACAAAGGTATGCTTATGAATAGAATAGAATGTACACACAATTTGTATTGATTGAGTTCAAAGGGATTAAGTTACAAAATTGAATTCGGCATTAATGCTGATTCATTGATAAATGCATGAGAATGCATATGGCAAGCAAGTTAGTTTAGCTTAGAAAATAATATGTACACAAAAATCAAATTGCCTAGTAGACAGAAAGTGCAATTTGTGAGAAATAATAAATTTGATATGACCTTGGCATTCGTGCTGCGGTGCTGTTGAACTCGTTGTTCAGTTGTTGAAATATGATTCTGGAAATGTGTTCTCATATTTGAGTTGTCATCGTTTATTAGAATTGTGATTCCGAATTCATTCATATTGTTGTCACAACATGCTGGGCCCCTTAGATTGATGATACGCAAAAGTCCATGTCTTCAAAGGAAGCTTGGCTGGCTCGTCGCTTATTAAAAGATCTCATTGGCTTGTTGAGCGATCTCATTGGTATAGCTGTAGCTGGTGGCGTAGGCTGTTGTGCTCCTTTTCGTCTGATTGCAACAATCACGATCAAGATGTTTGCAATGATTACAAAAGCATTGACTCCAAGCAGTGAGTATTGGTGAGTTCGATGAGTGCTTATCTCGTTCAGTATGTATTCTTGGCTTTTTTGCAGCTTTATTGAGTCTTCTAATGTAGAAATGTCCAATGAAGCGTTCGTTGGTAACACAGATTGTTTCTCTCTTTTGAAGTTAAACGATGTTAACTGCTCAGAAAGGTTGAAATGACGATCTCAGTTTGCTTGTCATTGTTTGTTTTCCCACAACAGTCATGGTCTGATCATGTACAATGCATCTTGCTGGCAACATTAACATACCACTGCCCTGCAAAGATATGGGTACCGTGTTAAAATCACAGTTCATGTTTACTGTAACCAGGTCGGGAGTACTGTAAATCCATGAATTCGGTTGATGCATTTCAATCCAGTATAACCTTGCTGGTATGTCCTTTGTATTACATGAACCCATAAGTGGTTTGTTTTAAATTATGTTCATTTCACAGACACTAACTGCAGCACCAGTTGTGTATAATGGATGTTGAAGTGTGCACCATACGATGTCCGAGGGCCTCATTTTGCATTTTGAAAATTCGTCTTTGTTGAATGGATAGAAATGGTTAGCTTGTAGATTAACCATTAAATATTCCGATGATGGAATGATGCTTGTGAAGTTCCCGTTGTGTTCGGTTGGAACTGGCAATACTCTGTACAACTTGAACTCTTCATTGTACAGCAGTGGAAGGCTTATCTCAATTATAATGTTGCTATTGGTCACTCTAGCCCTTACACTTAAAATTTTGTATAGTTGCAGGATCGATTCATGATGTCGCTCTCCAGGAATCTTAAAGATTTTGGAATATTTTCATGAATTTTCGTAAGTTCATCCTTAAATTGTTGAAGCGAAAGTATAAGTGGATGAATTCTTCCAGTGTGAGTGGACAGCAAGATATCCAACAATATGCTCTGAGTTGCTTTATAATTTATCATAATAAGTATCGCATTTAGAGCATTCGACGAAAATATCTTCATGTCCTCATATTTTCCGGTTTCATCTTCAAGTTTCGAAACAATCGAACTAAGGAGCTGTATTTGTTTCTTATTTTCCATTTGTTCTTTCTTAAAGTAGAATCAACTATGGTTGTCTGGTTCTTCATTAGATTTAATAGGTGGCTTTCATTTTCCTTGACAGCGTCAATTGTTTGCTCATAACCTTTAGCAAATCTTTGGTCGAGAATTCCAAATAATTCGTTAGTAATTGTTCCAATGAAGTCAAACGGTGATCGTTTTTGACGTCGTGTTGAATCTTCGTTTGCATGTAATAAGATCTCATTGTTAAGCTGTATTTGTTGAATTTGATGTTGAAACTGGTGTAGCATTCCCTCACACATAACCGATTTGAAATCTTTTAATTCACTAGATGAGCAAATTTTTTCCATTTGCGACACAAGTTTTTTGTAGTTTTCAAACTCTTGCCAATAGGTTGTTAAGCTGAAGAACACAATTGTCTTCCATGAACTCGAAATCAAATTTGCCTGTCCCACATCTTCGAAGTATATTCCAGGGTGTGTTTGAAATGGAATTATCTCGACATCGTGGGGGACTGGAGTGGAGCCAACTATGTTGAGAAAGGCAAACAAAGTGCACAAAGAAAGAATTTTATGTGAGCGGTTTGTGGATGTATTGACTTGTCTCACTTCCTTTTCTTCTTCATCATTTTCAATTGGTAATTTACATAACTTTGTTATGGGTCGCTTGAAATGTTTCTTGTTGCTAAACACTGTTGCAGCTCTAACCCCGTTGTCTTTTTCTGGATGAACGTCTGAAATTTTTCCCATCATCCAGGTTGTTGGTGGTAGTCGGTCTTCTTTGATAAGAACAATGTCACCAATTTTCATATTTTCTTGTTTTTGCTTCCACTTTGGAAGCTGTTGTAATTGAGACAGATATTCAGATGACCAGACTTTCCAAAAGTCCTGAGTTATTTTTTGGATTAACTGCCATCGAGATCGGAATGTTCGCTTTTCATCAATTATTGGTTCGGGTACTGCATTCAAAGAGCCTCCGATCAAAAAGTGTCCAGGAGTTAGAATTGTAGTATCCTCAACATCATTTTCGATTGCTGTTAGTGGTCGAGAGTTAAGACACGCCTCTACCTGTGTTAAAAGCGTGGAGAGCTCCTCAAATGTTAATACAGTTTCACCGATTATTCTCTTTAAGTGGAATTTTGTTGACTTAACGCCTGATTCCCACAATCCACCAAAATGAGGTGATGCGGGGGGTATAAAGTGCTACTGCATTTCGTCTTTAGCAAGCTTTAAGGAGACATCTTCTTCACAGCGTTTAATTGTTTCTCGCATTTGTTGCTGGATTTCCTTGTTAGCCCCAACAAATGTAGTTCCGTTGTCACTGTAGAAGTGCGAGCATATTCCTCTTCTTGATGTGAATCGTTTTAACGCTGCTATGAATGCCGCTGAGCTAAGGTCACTCACAATTTCGATATGAACAGCCTTAGTAGCAAAGCAGACGAATATAGCGATGTACCCTTTTGTTGATCGGTTTCCTCTTCCTTTTGAGATAAATATCTGAACTGGTCCAGCATAATCAACGCCTGTGTGTGTAAAGGGTCTTGATGGTGTTACTCTAGCTGCTGGAAGTAGTCCCAATTGTTGAATATTTGGTTGTGCAGCAAACCGAAAGCATCTGATACACTTATTTATAACTTGTCGAACACATCTTTTTGCTTGAATGATCCAATAGCGTTGTCTCAGTTTTGCTATTGTAAGTCGAATACCACCATGCAGTGTGCGTTCATGGGCGTCTTCTACTAATAATTTAGTGAACCACTCTTGATGAGGTAGGATAATCGGATGTTTCTCTGTACTAGAAAGTTTCGCGTTTTGTAGTCGTCCGCCCACAACAAAAATGTTCTCGTTGTTAATAAATGGGTTTAAGGATAATACCTTACTTTTTTTGTTTATAGTTTTTCCATCTCGTAAGGATTCTAGTTCTTCGGAATAGACCTTTTGTTGTGCATATCGTATGATTCCTTTACTGCCATCGTTCAATTCCTTTACTGTTAGGTTACCCGTCTGCATGGGATGGTTCATTAGTTTGTTTTTGCAGTTAGCAATGAATCGTCTGCAATAAGCAGCGACCCTTATTAGTTTTGAGTACGTAGAGAATCTTTTAGTTAAGTCGTCAATTTCTTCTACTTCAATGGTTAAAACCTTCCTGGTTTCGGGAATATCGATCACTGCATTCGTATTTTGTTCGTTTAAAGGCCATTTTTCGGAGTCGAATTTCAGCCAACTAGGTCCATTCCACCATAAATGATTGTTTGACATCTGTTCTGGAAAGCAACCTCTTGAACCATAATCAGCTGGATTGTCGGTTGAACGAACATGTCTCCAGCATTTTACGTTTGCTACCTCTTGTATTTCTGAGACTCGATTCGCAACAAACGTCTTCCAGGTAGGTGGACATTTTTGGATCCAGGCTAGTGTTATAGTAGAATCTGTCCAGGCAAAGGTTTTTTCTACTTGTAATCCAAAGGTTTTCTTTTTTTTCCGCCAATAATTTTGAAAGCAGATGAGCACCGCATAGTTCCAATTTCGGAAGAGGAAGTTTCTTCCTTATTGGTGCCACTTTTGTTTTTGCAGTTAAGATGGTGCAGGCATATAGGCCAGATGGAAGAATTACTCTTCCGTACACGACGGCTGCATATGCTGCTTCAGAAGCATCACAAAATCCATGGAGCTAAAACTGTTGATCTTTTTTGGACTCTATCCACCTTGGGATCCTGATGTCTTCGACTGCAATAAGGTTCTTCTTCAATTTGTCCCACTGTTTTAATAGTTCAATAGGAAGTGGTTCGTCCCACTCGAGTTCTGCTTTCCAAAGCTGCTGCATTAAGATTTTCGCGCTCACAGTTACTGGAGCCAACCATCCAAGAGGGTCGAATAGTTTGGCTATTTCGGACAAGGTTTTCCGTTTGGTAAGTATTTCTGGAGATGTTGTTGTTTCCAGGTTTACTTTGAATTGGAAGGTGTCACTTAAAGGGTTCCAGTGTATCCCCAACGTTTTAATTGTTTCGTCTTTCATTACGTCTTTCTTTTGTTGATTACGTAACTCAATCGGAATATGCTGAAGTAGCTTCTTGTTGTTTGAAGCCCATTTTCGAAGCTGAAAGCCTGCTCCTCTTAGCATTTCATCAAGTTCTTTCTGAGCTCCTTTGCATTCTGAAATCGTATCTCCTCCAGACATCACATCATCCACATAAAAGTCGTGGTTGATTATTTCAGCTGCGATTGGATACTTGGATTGATCGTCTTTAGCCAGTTGTTGAAGAGTCCTTATAGCAAGGTACGGTGCTGATGCTGTACCATACGTGACAGTCGTAAGTTTGTACTCCGTAATCGGTTGGTTGTTAGAACTGCGCCATAATATTCTCTGGTAATCGTGATGGTCTTCATGCAGTTCTATTTGACGGTACATTTTTTCAATGTCCGATGTGAAAACGTATTTATGCTTCCTCCAACGCGTCAAAATTGTAGTGATATCGTCTTGGAGTTTAGGCCCTATCAGCATTAACTTGTTAAGGCTTACTCCAGTCGTTGATTTTGCCGAACCATCAAATACAGCCCGAAGTTTTGTTGTTGTACTCGAAGGTTTAATAACGGCATGGTATGGCATGTAGAAAATCTCGTTTTTGGCAGATGAGTTGCTATTAACTACAACCATGTGCCCAAGGCTTATAAATTCGTTTATAACTTTTGTATAGTCGTCTTTGAGTTTTGGGTTTTTGTTTAGTTGAGACTCGAGCTGGCGAAATCTGGCTGTAGCTCTATTTTTATTTCGATTCACCTAGTTCTTTTGTCTGGATTATGTCTTCGTTGAATGGGATCTTTACGACATACCTTTTCGGTAGTGCGTATCCTCATAGATTTGCTCGCACTGTTTGTCTTCTAGCTTTTGAAGTTTTGGTTGAATTATTTCTTCTATCTCCCAAAATTTTTCTAATTGTTCATCAATCGATGTTAGTGCCACCAGTCCGGTAACACTGTATTTTTCAGATAACTCGTTCGATGTCCGCCCAGAAACAAGCCATCCTAGCTGTGACTTTTGAGCGACCAGAGCATTAGAAGTCACTCGTTTAATACCGCTGAGGATGATGTCACCGTAAGTATCAGCACCAATTATCATGTCGATGGGTCCAGGAACATTAAAAGTAGGATCCGCAAGTTCTAGTTGAGTCAAGTATTCGATTGGTTTAGTTGTTTGTTTTGATGGTAACTGTTTGGTTAATTTTGGTAAGACAAGTGCTTCCATCTTCAGCTTAAATTTTGACTCGAAATGTGGCGCTATTGTTACTTCCACTTTGTTCTTCGCAATTCCTGCCTTTGTGGCTCCTAGCCCACTGACCTCAACACAAATGCTTTGTTTACTCAGTTTCAGTGTTTGAACAACTGATTCAGTAATGAGTGAAGCTTGTGAACCAGGATCAATGAGTGCTCGTACTGTTATTCTTCTTCCATTATCATTGTGAACCGTTAACATTGCTGTAGCAATCAAAACATTCTGATTTTGTTCGGCATGGTTCACCTGTTTGGATGAAGGTTCTTCAATATCGGATGATTTTGGCTTCTCTGTCCAGTCCTTGTGTAGAAAGGTATGATGTTTTTTGTTGCAGTGATGGCAATTCCTCTTACTGAAGCACTGGATCTGCTTGTTATGACTTAGACAATTTAAGCATAACTTGGCTTGCTTGCTCTGATGACATCTTTCTTTCGGAGATAGCTTGAGGAATTTTGAGCACTTGTATATTTTATGCTCCCCATTGCAAATTGGGCACGGAACTGCTTTAGCGTCTATGACGAAGTTACGAACTGCATTTTTTGGTTCGTCAGGAGTCTTTTGTTGTTTTCTTCCAAGGCCTGTTGCCATAACTTCCAAGGCCTGATACCGCCTTTCCAGGTATTCTAGAAGAGTTTTTATGGCAGGCATCTTGTTTGGTTCGTCAAGTCCTTGTTCGAATAGGTTTCTGGACTCTGTGTCGAGGGATTTTATTGTTAAGTGAACAATCATTGGGCCCCATGATGATGTGTTATATCCCATATTACCCAATGCTGCTAACCCTTCTTTGATCGCATCTAAGGTGTTCTTAACTGAAGTAGCTGTTGGTGTGCTACTATGCCCAGTCCTTAACATCTTTTCAATGTGCATTGATACAATCTTTCTTTCATTATTGTATCTTCCCTTTAGAATTTCCCAAGCACTGTTGTAATTTTCGCTGGAAAATGTTAGGTGCTTTATCAATTGAAGAGGTTCGCCTTCCAAATGGGTCTTTAGGTACTCCGTTTTCTCAGTGGAAGACAGGCTTGTTTTGGCATGAATTATATTTATGAACAAGTCATAAAATTGTTGCCATTCTAGATAATTGCCTTTGAGTGTCGGAGTTTTAAGTCTAGGCAGCACTGATTCGTGTTTATTTTTCGGCTCGCTATTGCTGGAACTAATTCTTGATGCCATTTCATGCAAGAGTCGATTTATATCTTGCTTTATCCCTTTGTAGTGGTTTTTTGCAACATACTCCACTTTGAAGTCTTCTTCCGCTGCATTGGATATGAAGTCTTCGTGAAGCTCAGTCAAGTTTTTCAATTGCTCCAGCAATATTTTTTGTTGGTATTCAAATATTTCTTTAGAATATTCGTTCAGAGTGCCTTCGAACTCTTCCATGTTTTCTACAATTGATGTTATCTTCAATTGAAGAATTCGAAGCCTTTTTCTTTGGGCCATATTCTCATTTACCCTTGTATTTTCGTTGAACTTGGCGGCCGCATCACTTGTACTGGGTAATGCGACTGGCATTATTGGAGCTGTGACAATATCCTCCAGCTTTTTCTTGTAGTCTTCGTAAACTGCTTTTACTATGCCAAGTGTATCTCTTTCCATGTATGGCGTATCATGTTTCAACTGAGCAGCAACTTTATTATGGTTGCTTTCGAACTCCAACCATAACGCTTCAAGACGCTGTAGTCTTTCTTCCTTGTACTTCTGAGTTTTCCTCGAAGCACTATCTTTACCAAAGTTTCGACTTTGGTTGTCGATTTCCTCGGCGATTTTCTTCTGTTTGCCGATGATAATGAATACTTCTGTCTCGTCAATCATTTTGTTGTATTTTCTTTATAACTTTAGTTGTATGTAATTAACTGGATTTGGTTTCACTTTTCGTTGTCAATTTATCAGTGTTAAGAGCCCTGATAATGCTTTTTCACCAGATGTATTTATTATAAACCAATGTTAAGAGCCTTGGTTACGCTTTGACACTTTACACTTCGATTTTAAAAATTAATTCAAAATTAAACCAATGTTTGAAGCCCTGGTTACGCTTTGCCACTTTAGACTTCGATTTTAAAAATTAATTCAAAATTAAACCAATGTTTGAAGCCCTGGTTACGCTTTATTCACTGTTTCTTTCCTCGAAGGACCAAATGTTAATTCGACAATTTGAAGTATTAAAAGTAACTCCTTACCGACTGGTGGGGGGAAGTTAGAAATAAGTCAAATTGTTTATGGCTCGCTGTTCTAGTAGCAAGTGAATTTTATTCAAATAAATATTCTTCTTTTATACTAATTAAATGCTTACGCTAACTTATTTACAAAGGTATGCTTATGCAGAATGTACACAAAATTTGTATTGATTGAGTTCAAAGGGATTAAGTTACAAAAGTGAATTCGGCATTAATGCTGATTCATTGATAAATGCATGAGAATGCATATGGCAAGCAAGTTAGTTTAGCTTAGAAAATAATATGTACACAAAAATCAAATTGCCTAGTAAACAGAAAGTGCAATTTGTGAGAAATAATAAATTTGATATGACCTTGGCATTCGTGCTGCGGTGCTGTTGAACTCGTTGTTCAGTTGTTGAAATATGATTCTGGAAATGTGTTCTCATATTTGAGTTGTCATCGTTTATTAGAATTGTGATTCCGAATTCATTCATATTGTTGTCACAACAAAAATCCTTTCACCGGTTATCGTGGCATTGCGAAAGAGAGATGCCAATAGTAACATCACGAACGTCTCTTACATGAGAGATATTAAAAATTATATTCCCGGTAATGAGGTACCAACAAATATTATTTCTAGTTTAACCAGTCAGTCGTCAACATCAACCACCGCCACGATCAGTACAACCAGGAGCAACCAACCCGAATTGAAATCTTCGCCATCAACAGAAACATTTTGCAGTTTAGTACCGACCGTTCGAGAGGTAAGTGGCATGTACACAGGACAAAGTAAAATAATTAAACAGTCACTTCCTGAAATTAGAACAAACCTCGCAGCGCAGCCGGCAGACAACAGTATTATACCCACTGCAACTTTAACTATAGGCATAATGCCGCCACCACTAGTAGCCGATTCGTGCCAGCAAATACGAACCGCCCCGCCTTGACCCCGGCCCCCGCCAAGAACAGCTACTTCAGTGATGGTCACTTTGGGGGGAACAACGGCCCAGCCCACGACGTCTCGCCGGGTGACGGTTAGAAGAATTTCGAGCACCGGAGTCGCGCCCATTCACCCGCCGGTATCCCCACGAAGCGTCATGACCCGAGTGCGAGCTGTTAAACGCCGAGCCGATGAACTGTGGACCGAACGGCTCACGGCGGTCGGAGCAACCGTCCCCAATAGCCCGCCAGAGTTAGAAGCCGCACCCAGGGCGCAACCAAAAGGGTGGGTATTACGTAGGCTGGATATACCACCGTTAGAATACGCGCGGCGGGCACATATCCAGCTCGCAGCAAGCCGCATGACCCCAATACAAGTGCGGCGCGACCCCCGGACTGCTAGATACGCCCCCGGCTATGTACCTACGGTCCGTGATATGCCGTCGTTAGGGGAACCATCCACAAGCACCCCCGAGCCACCAACAAACGAGATCCCGACAGCAATCTCAAACACAGACCACCGCCTGGCAGCCGGGCCGATGAGGGTCGGCCATCGCGTCTCTTTCGTCCGACGCCAGTAACGCAAGCAGGTTCGCGCATCAGCTAACAAAAAAGCAGACTGCTAGAGGGATAACGCAGCCTGCAGACGAGGTTTCGACTTTCGGCGAAATACGAATTATTTAAGTTTTTTTTTGCTTTGCTTGTTTTTTTTTTTTGAATTATAGTTTACAAGAAGTGTTTAAGTTTACCGTTATAAAACCATTAATAATAAAAAAAGGAAAAAAAACGTAGAGGAGTTCATCTTTTTGTATGAGGCCTGAGACGAGAGGGTTCTCGACTTGTAAAGTAAGGGGGATCTGTGACGATGAGTCACACTTTTTCTTTGCCACCGCCGAACCGCCTACACCTCACCCTACGAATCGTAAAATATAGTCGCTTTGCCATAAGAAAGACATGGGCACTAAGAAAAGATTTACGTAGCCAAGTAAAAACATGCACCACAACACAGCGAACGCCAAAGACCAACCGTAGGCGCAAATACATTATTCGGTTGGTGCACATCGTGAACTGGGCTCCATACAAAAATGAATTCTGCCAAGCAGTGGCAGGTAAATTGCCATGCACTGCTGAATTTATTTTTCTTCGGTAAGATAGGTAGCCACGCGAGATGAGTGTGTACATGGGTAGTGTTATGGAAATAGTTCACTCGTCCAGTGCACCTCACATTTACTCTTGTCTCAAAACATTATAAGTAGAAGTAAACTTGAGGCAAAAAAGCAGAGAAAAAATTACCAATGTTAATTGTGGGAATTCCACTTTAATATTATTCTTTTGCTTCTCCATTCCTACTTCGAACCCCGAATTACTCGGACGGTGCTCTTAAGCGGCCCCCCGATTAATTTTCCAAATACCCGCTGAATTTCTCGAACGGTGCTCTCAAGCGTCCCAGTCATTAAATTCCCATATATTCCCCGCCGAATTTCTCGGACGGTGCTCTCAAGTAAGCCGTGCGATAAATTCCCCAAATATATCTCGCCGAATCGCCCAGACGGTGCTCTCAAGTGGCCCAGCCGGTAGATTCCCGAGTAGTTTGAATTTCCTTGGTGGTGCTCTCAAGCGGCCCTCCAGGACAATTCACCATCTGTGGCTTTGCGGTAGCCACTCCGCCCCCCTGTTATTTCAAGAAGCGGTGCGCCAGATTCTGGGCAACGTTCTTAATATATACACTTACTTAATTACAGGAGCGTATTCAGTAATAGGTTGCAGTAACGAAGCCAGCTTAAAAGAGAAAGCCCGTACCGCCCCAGGACGATCAAACCAACCTCTATCGTTCCGAAGAAACAAGAAGACGTACCAAGAATATTTACCGCCCCGACCGTGCCAGGCGCTGGGTGATTACATATCCTGATTTACAACATATTTCAACACTTTTTGTAAAGATTTGTCATTTAACTAATTATTCAGTTATTAAAAATTATAATACATAATTCGTATTTGCCGTGTCTCGCCTCGTTATTTAGAAGTTGGATTGACGCAGCCCAAGTTTTCGAGCTTCCTTGGGAAAAACCTTGGTTCCGCTGCGTTCTGCCCCAGCCAAAGACAAAGAAGCCTCACATTTGTTATTATAAGGAGAAGGTTTTCATTTTTGTTATTATTAATAAAGAGAAAAATAAAAACAGCAACATTAAGGAAGAAAAATTTTACTTCATGAAATTGGAAAAGATTTTGTTTGTTTATTATCAATAAAGAGAAAAGGAAAAAAAACAACACAAAAAAAAGAGGAAGGAAAAAAAAGAAACACACGCACAAACGAACAAAGACACATAGGGGGGATGTAACGAAGTAACAAATACATTCATACATTCATACTTACATTCATTTCATAGTTTTTTTTTTTTTTTTTGTCAGGAGGAAATCTTCAAAAGACACTTTGCAGTATTCGACACCAAGTAGTGTGGGATTCTTACCTTACTAAAAACTCCTCGTAATCAGAACCAATCTATGAACGATCGACAACAGATTTTTCTTTCTCAATAATATAGTCGCTTTAAGGGAAGCTTAAACATTTTTAATGCATCCCATGACTTTTAGACCATTAGCTCGTGTGGTTTGGTTCTTCTTAATCTCCGAACATTGCCTCTCGTACTTAATACGGACTCCATCTCAGAGTTTTAATGACTATGCAGCCGCTGATTGTATGATACATAACGTGAATATTTATTTTTTATGTCAAAGCGGGACATCTTCGGATTTAGAGGAAGTTGGGGTATTGTGGTATACATGTTAGTTTTTAATACTTAACAGAAAAAGTAGTGAAGCAAATGACCCTAATCTTTGCACATTTCAAAAAAAAATAATAAGCATTAAAGTTATTTCTTTGTGTTGAATTCTAACATCAATTAACAAAGATGTAAACAAAATATTGATATGACCTCGAAATCATCGCTTTTAAAACTGTAAGGGTAATGTGGTATACTATACTGTCTAATGTGGTATACTATACTTAACAACCTAGCTGCATTTTATTTAATTAAAAAATTTAGATAAATGATTAAATTAATTTTTCTTGTAAAGGATAGGCATTTTAACAAATAGATCATATATCACTACATAGTATAAAACAAAGTCGCTTTCTCGGTCCCTATGTCCCTATGTATGCTTAGATTTTTAAAACTACGCAACGGATTTTGATGCGGTTTCTTTTAATGAATAGAATGATTCAAGAGGAAGGTTTATATGTATGATACATGCATATTATAGTAGAGAAAAACCAAAAAATTTAAAGATCTGTATTGTGATTTCGTAAAAAAAATATTTTTCTGCGCTTACATTGCAAACGCTGGCTAAACCTTACGAGATAGATCAAATTTATGTACAACGGAATTATATATTAAAAAAAAAAAAATATAAAAATCCGCGACAGCATATGTTTATCTCCTAAGGATAACCACAGTAACCATATTTATCTTTTACTATTACAAAAAAAAATATGGGTTATTTACCAAGCTATTTTATACATACGATACAGTATCATTCCTTATACAATAAAATACATAAGATACGTTGTGCATTTCATGTAGATCAAAATTGCCCTTAACAGCATGTGAATCAAATGAATATTTTCGAAGATATCACAAATTTAAAAATTGCGAAACGTAATATTCTTAATCTTAAAATTTTGTTTCCTTAATCGGTATCTACGTTAATTTACGAACGGCTTGACCGTTTCCGATGAAATTTTTTTAAATATATTTTCTGGCTCAGAATATACATACTAACAACTTTTTTTCATACCAGTTTCCCACGGGAACGGGGATATGAAAGGGAACCAGAACGGGAACGAAAACTCGAAAAATTCTGAGCCCATATTAAAAATTCTTTTGATATTAGGATGTTACATTATCCCTTACATAGACTTTTTTTTAGGTCCATATTCCAACGGAAACTAGAAACTTTTCGGCTATTTTCAGCTTAGTCCAGCTGGTGCTTCTGACAATTTTTTAAATAATTTAGATCCGAGCAACGCCGGGCGGGTCAGCTAGTATGTAATAAAAAAAAGTTACTAGTGTTTTACAAGATTTTTTATTATTGTTATTATTTTTAAATAATCAAAGCAAATAAGTAGTGGCGTAAATTCTAGTTTGTATTTTTATATTTATCGGCTGAACAAATTTGTTTTAAAATATCGGGTCATGTTTTAGTTTTTTAAAAGTGTGAAGCTTAGTACATGATTTATTTGTATTTATCTTCGTTACCAAAGTAGCTTTCATTACTGAGACACTCTACTCTGTTTTATCACCTGTCCAAACCTTATTCATTTGAGAAAAAACTCTTTCCACAGGTGCGTTACTTCTAGGCAGACACATAACGTACTCAATAATCGTAATATATTTGTTAAAGTTAGATTAGTATTCTCTTTTAGTGTTAGGTTATCTCGGAGACGAATAATTTCCTTGGCAGACTCTATAGCCGATACATTTTGCGCTTCGATTTTCAAAACACCTTCATGAGCTGCTTGTGCTTGACAAAAATATAACCACAATTCTGAGCTGGGATTATCGAAAAACGTCTTTAAAATAATTGGACATTTTTCGATACTCAGAAAATAGTTTCTCAAAGGCTGAAACATTTTGATAACTCTCTCAAGCGCGGGCAAGCCACTTTGTTTTACTATAGCCCAGCAGATTGTGATACTCTGTCTCGGTAGAAATATAAAACTCTTTCAAAGCTTCTACTCGAACGCTGTAGAAATGAGGAAATTTTTACTATAGTGCATTCGAATACAGGAGGAATTCAATTATGTATGTTAAAAAATAACCTATTTAATCAAACTAAATAAATGAACTTAAACTTAATAAATAAAAAAGACAATCAGCGGGAGTTTTGATCGCGTTGTGGACTATGTGGGCTCCACATCTAATCCCAATAATGTCTGCCGAGTGATTGGTTCAACTTTGAGTAAATATTATTATTTCCTCTCCAATTCTTTCCCCCGAAGTTGCAGTTCGAGTTATCTCCAAAAACGCAACAATTTTTTTATTTAAGTCATTACATGACAATACTTCCTTCAATACATACAATAATAATACAATAAGTACAATAATATCCAATGTTTCGCCTGGCTGCTCCCGAAACTCTAAAACCTTAACTTTCACGCCTTCCTATGGTAAAAAATATCGAATTAAAACTGGGAATAATTTGATTGAGCAATGATTTGAAGCATCCGTTAATCAAGTTTTGCAATTGGGTTTACATAAATACTCTTTTAAATCTTCGGTTGCCATGGTTGACAGCACATTTACCACAATAGATTAGATTTTTAGATTTTTAGATTTTATTCAGTTTTTTTCATTTGTTCGTACAATCATTATTTTTACAAAATTATAAAATCATTAAAGCATGGCATAGCCGTCTGCCGGATTGACAATTATATTTGTACATATGTATGTTAAGATAAAAATAGTAATTTATGAAACGGTAACTATAATTTTTAATATTTTGCCCCTTAAATATATTCATGTAGTGTAACGATTTATATCTACCTACATAAAATGTTTGAATTTTTCAGGTATTTATATTATTAGGTTTTTAAAAATCTTCGTTTTGAATTCTTTCTCTATACTTCAAGGAAATTTTGCAGTACTCGTAAAGGCGTGAAACATCCATCTCATTTAGTTGCATTAGAACTTGATCCTCCGATAAGAAGTCGCTTCCGACCACAATAGCTTGAAACTTTGTACGTGCACATCTAAATGTTTGCTCAAATCATGCTAGAATTAAAGAAGAAGAACAGTAATTTGAACGAAAACTGTGATGATGTAAGTGTTGCCCGGTGTGATGCGCTCACGTACCCCCAGCTGCAGCTAAATCTAAATCCTAAGAAGTCGGCGACTCGGTTTTCTTACAAATATTAAGCATTGACGAGCTTGAAGCAACGACTTCATCGGCAAGTCTATGTTTTTCTGATTTTAAATGTTTTTCTATATCACTGGCACCAGCGTGTCCAACACTGAAATATGTTCGACATTTTTCACATGTAACGTCTGCGGTGTCACCTTTTTTTTTTTTTTTTTTATAAATGGATACTTCTGTTGCAAACTAGTATTAAAGGAACACTTGCGTTCAGGCAGTATTGTTTTATTACAAAACACTACTAGACCTAAAACAAAACAAAAAATATATTTTTGTTTTCCACTTAAAAATTGTTTTTAATTTTAACCTCGAGTATTTTGCTAGCACGCATTCCGAGTTAATAGCAATATACAAAAAATGAAAATGTTTTTGCTTATATTTTATCGAATCAAAAGAAACTCAACCCTCACAAAAATTGCAAAAGCAGGATAATTTCAACCTCGTGGGGGATAGCGGGACAGACTGCCTGAAAGCGGGACTGTCCCGCCCAAAGCGGGACGTATGGTCACGTTAGTGATACAGCGTGTTTTCTTACAACTTCTGTAACCGTTTCTTTTTGTAGATTACGATGTAAATCGCTATTTCTTATATACCATGGTGCATTTACTATTCCACGAAGGACTAAGTTTTGGAACTTTTGAATGATTTCAGTATTTGTTTTCTTTGTACAGCTCCATAATTGGATTCCATAGGTCCAAACAGGTCTTAGTACTTGTTTATAAAGCATTATTTTATTTTCGACAGATAAGTCAGAATTTCTACCGAATAACCAGTACATTTTTCTATATTTCAAGTTGAGCTCTTCCCTTTTCTTTTTGATATGCTCTTTCCATTTTAGCTTTGCATCCAAGTTCATCCTAAGGTATTTGGCCGTATTGGCGTAAGGTACAGCTTGATTGTTGCTGAATATTTTTACGTAGCTTAACTTTTTATTTGTAAGGTTTATATGTGCAGATTTAGCTTCATTGAGCTTGATACGCTATTTTTTGGTCCAATCAATAACGGTGTAGATGGCATTTTGCAATTTCTCAGCAGCCTTGACGACGCACTTACTGGATGCCAAAATTGCAGTATCATATGCAAAAGTGGCCATAATGGTGTTGTTATCCACTGGAATATCCCATGTATATAGCAAGTACAGGTATTGTATTTTTCCCAACAAGTCAGAACTCAGAACTCATGAGCCAATCCTAACGGGACAAAACCCTCGAGCTTCAAACAGCCAAACAATGGTCTAATAGTTGGTAGGGTGCTCATACTAAAAGCACCTACTACATTAGATCTTGCTTATTAAAAAAGGATGGGAGTGGGGTATGGGGAACAACATATTTTTCGCAGCCTTTTGTGGGGCTAAAATGAAAGGCCGATTTGTTTTTATACTTACTTGGTCGTAATAAACACTCCAAACTTCAAATCCTAATCCTAACTAATATTATAAATGTGAAAGTCACTCTGTCTGTCCGGATTTCTATGTTACCGTCTCCTGCCCAAACTACAGAACTGATTTAAATGAAATTTTGTACAGAGATAGTCTAGAACCTGAAGAAGGACATAGGCTGTACATTTTATCCCTATATTCCCACGGGAACGGGAACGTATATGGGAACTTAGGAACTACAACACCGATTTCAAAAATTTTCCCATCGATAGATTGCTTCAATATCCCAGAGTAACATAAACTTTAATTCATCCACGGGAACGGGAGTCCTTACTAATATAATAAGTGTGAAAGAAGCTCTGTCTGTCCGTCGTTCTATGTTACCATATCCCGCCCAAACTAATAAACCGATTTAAATGAAATTTTGTACAAAGATTGTTCTGAACTTCAGGACGGACATAGGTTGCCTTTCATTCGAATATTCCCACGGGAACCGGTCCTCACTATTATTATAAGTGCAAAAGTAGCTCTGTTTGTTCACCATTCTATGTTACCATCTCCCGCTCAAACTAATGAACAGATTAGAATTAATTTTTGTACAAAGATTGTTCAGAACCTAAGGAAGGACATAGGCTTTATATTTTATCCCTTTAATCCCACGGGAACGGGAACGTATACGGGAACTTAGAAACTACAACACCGATTTCCAAATTTTTTCCACCGTTAGAATGCTTTACTATCCCTGAGTAACATAAACTTTAATTCATCCACATATTCCTATGGGAAAGGGAGTCCTTACTTATATAATAAGTGTGAAAGGAGCTCTGTCTGTCCGTCGTTCTATGTTACCATCTCCCGCCAAAACTAATAAACCGATTTAAATGAAATTTTTTACAAAGATTGATTGAAGGACATAGGCTATATATTTTTTTCTTATAATCCCACGGGAGCAGGAACGTATACGGGAACTTTGACACTACAGCACAGATTTCAAAAACTCTTCCACCGTCGGAATACTCCATAATCCCCGAGCAACATAAACTTTTACTCATCCCCATATTCCTAATGCGCGAACGGTCACCATGTTTCCACGGGAACGGGAGTCTTTACTAATATTATAAGTCCGAAGTTAAATCTGTCTGTCCATTAACCGCCCAAACTATTGAACATATTTATATGAATTTTGGTACAGAGACAGTCTAGAACCTGAGGATGGACATATATGTTATGCAATATGTTTTATCCCTGTATTCCCATGGGAACGGGAACTTGGAAAAAACAGCACACACTTAAAAAAATATCCACCGTTAGAATACTACACTATTCCCGAGTAATATAAACTTTAAGTCATCCTCCGGAAACGACCCTCATATTCCCACGGGAATGGAAGACTTAAGAAACATTATAACTCCGAAATTAACTCTGTCTGTCTGTTTTTCTTTGTTTATATTTACCGCCCAAGCTATTGAACCGATTTATATGAATTTTGGTATAGAGATAGTCTAGAACCTGAAGATGGACATCCTTACTAATATTACAAATCCAAAACGTTTTGATTCCCCGTTTTCCTTTAATTCCCACTGATGGGTCATTATAAATAAGGCTCAGACGCTTTAAGTTGCAGGTGTTCGTTTAGAAAAAAATCCCATGGCAACTTTATGAGGCAGAATCACGTGTATCAATCCCACAAAACCTTTTTATTTCGCAAAACATGGAAAAAATAAGAACGTCTTAAAACTTAAATAAAATAATAAACAATAACTAAAACGCATGAATGTGTCTTCACTATCACTACATAGTATAAAACAAAGTCGCTTTCTCGGTCCCTATGTCCCTATGTATGCTTAGATTTTTAAAACTACGCAACGGATTTTGATGCGGTTTCTTTTAATGAATAGAATGATTCAAGAGGAAGGTTTATATGTATGATACATGCATATTATAGTAGAGAAAAACCGAAAAATTTAAAGATTTGTATTGTGATTTCGTAAAAAAAATATTTTTCTGCGCTTACATTGCAAACGCTGGCTAAACCTTACGAGATAGATCAAATTTATGTACTACGGAATTGTATATTAAAAAAAAATATATATAAAAATCCGCGACAGCATATGTTTATCTTCTAAGGATAACCACAGTAACCATATTTATCTTTTACTATTACAAAAAAAATATGGGTTATTTACCAAGCTATTTTATACATACGATACAGTACCATTCCTTATAGAATAAAATACATAAGATACGTTGTGCATTTCATGTAGATCAAAATTGCCCTTAACAGCATGTGAATCAAATGAATATTTTCGAAGATATCACAAATTTAAAAATTGCGAAACGTAATATTCTTAATCTTAAAATTTTGTTTCCTTAATCGGTATCTACGTTAATTTACGAACGGCTTGACCGTTTCCGATGAAATTTTTTTAAATATATTTTCTGGCTCAGAATATACATACTAACAACTTTTTTTCATACCAGTTTCCCACGGGAACGGGGATATGAAAGGGAACCAGAACGGGAACGAAAACTCGAAAAATTCTGAGCCCATATTAAAAATTCTTTTGATATTAGGATGTTACATTATCCCTTACATAGACTTTTTTTTAGGTCCATATTCCAACGGAAACTAGAAACTTTTCGGCTATTTTCAGCTTAGTCCAGCTGGTGCTTCTGACAATTTTTTAAATAATTTAGATCCGAGCAACGCCGGGCGGGTCAGCTAGTATGTAATAAAAAAAAGTTACTAGTGTTTTACAAGATTTTTTATTATTGTTATTATTTTTAAATAATCAAAGCAAATAAGTAGTGGCGTAAATTCTAGTTTGTATTTTTATATTTATCGGCTGAACAAATTTGTTTTAAAATATCGGGTCATGTTTTAGTTTTTTAAAAGTGTGAAGCTTAGTACATGATTTATTTGTATTTATCTTCGTTACCAAAGTAGCTTTCATTACTGAGACACTCTACTCTGTTTTATCACCTGTCCAAACCTTATTCATTTGAGAAAAAACTCTTTCCACAGGTGCGTTACTTCTAGGCAGACACATAACGTACTCAATAATCGTAATATATTTGTTAAAGTTAGATTAGTATTCTCTTTTAGTGTTAGGTTATCTCGGAGACGAATAATTTCCTTGGCAGACTCTATAGCCGATACATTTTGCGCTTCGATTTTCAAAACACCTTCATGAGCTGCTTGTGCTTGACAAAAATATAACCACAATTCTGAGCTGGGATTATCGAAAAACGTCTTTAAAATAATTGGACATTTTTCGATACTCAGAAAATAGTTTCTCAAAGGCTGAAACATTTTGATAACTCTCTCAAGCGCGGGCAAGCCACTTTGTTTTACTATAGCCCAGCAGATTGTGATACTCTGTCTCGGTAGAAATATAAAACTCTTTCAAAGCTTCTACTCGAACGCTGTAGAAATGAGGAAATTTTTACTATAGTGCATTCGAATACAGGAGGAATTCAATTATGTATGTTAAAAAATAACCTATTTAATCAAACTAAATAAATGAACTTAAACTTAATAAATAAAAAAGACAATCAGCGGGAGTTTTGATCGCGTTGTGGACTATGTGGGCTCCACATCTAATCCCAATAATGTCTGCCGAGTGATTGGTTCAACTTTGAGTAAATATTATTATTTCCTCTCCAATTCTTTCCCCCGAAGTTGCAGTTCGAGTTATCTCCAAAAACGCAACAATTTTTTTATTTAAGTCATTACATGACAATACTTCCTTCAATACATACAATAATAATACAATAAGTACAATAATATCCAATGTTTCGCCTGGCTGCTCCCGAAACTCTAAAACCTTAACTTTCACGCCTTCCTATGGTAAAAAATATCGAATTAAAACTGGGAATAATTTGATTGAGCAATGATTTGAAGCATCCGTTAATCAAGTTTTGCAATTGGGTTTACATAAATACTCTTTTAAATCTTCGGTTGCCATGGTTGACAGCACATTTACCACAATAGATTAGATTTTTAGATTTTTAGATTTTATTCAGTTTTTTTCATTTGTTCGTACAATCATTATTTTTACAAAATTATAAAATCATTAAAGCATGGCATAGCCGTCTGCCGGATTGACAATTATATTTGTACATATGTATGTTAAGATAAAAATAGTAATTTATGAAACGGTAACTATAATTTTTAATATTTTGCCCCTTAAATATATTCATGTAGTGTAACGATTTATATCTACCTACATAAAATGTTTGAATTTTTCAGGTATTTATATTATTAGGTTTTTAAAAATCTTCGTTTTGAATTCTTTCTCTATACTTCAAGGAAATTTTGCAGTACTCGTAAAGGCGTGAAACATCCATCTCATTTAGTTGCATTAGAACTTGATCCTCCGATAAGAAGTCGCTTCCGACCACAATAGCTTGAAACTTTGTACGTGCACATCTAAATGTTTGCTCAAATCATGCTAGAATTAAAGAAGAAGAACAGTAATTTGAACGAAAACTGTGATGATGTAAGTGTTGCCCGGTGTGATGCGCTCACGTACCCCCAGCTGCAGCTAAATCTAAATCCTAAGAAGTCGGCGACTCGGTTTTCTTACAAATATTAAGCATTGACGAGCTTGAAGCAACGACTTCATCGGCAAGTCTATGTTTTTCTGATTTTAAATGTTTTTCTATATCACTGGCACCAGCGTGTCCAACACTGAAATATGTTCGACATTTTTCACATGTAACGTCTGCGGTGTCACCTTTTTTTTTTTTTTTTTTATAAATGGATACTTCTGTTGCAAACTAGTATTAAAGGAACACTTGCGTTCAGGCAGTATTGTTTTATTACAAAACACTACTAGACCTAAAACAAAACAAAAAATATATTTTTGTTTTCCACTTAAAAATTGTTTTTAATTTTAACCTCGAGTATTTTGCTAGCACGCATTCCGAGTTAATAGCAATATACAAAAAATGAAAATGTTTTTGCTTATATTTTATCGAATCAAAAGAAACTCAACCCTCACAAAAATTGCAAAAGCAGGATAATTTCAACCTCGTGGGGGATAGCGGGACAGACTGCCTGAAAGCGGGACTGTCCCGCCCAAAGCGGGACGTATGGTCACGTTAGTGATACAGCGTGTTTTCTTACAACTTCTGTAACCGTTTCTTTTTGTAGATTACGATGTAAATCGCTATTTCTTATATACCATGGTGCATTTACTATTCCACGAAGGACTAAGTTTTGGAACTTTTGAATGATTTCAGTATTTGTTTTCTTTGTACAGCTCCATAATTGGATTCCATAGGTCCAAACAGGTCTTAGTACTTGTTTATAAAGCATTATTTTATTTTCGACAGATAAGTCAGAATTTCTACCGAATAACCAGTACATTTTTCTATATTTCAAGTTGAGCTCTTCCCTTTTCTTTTTGATATGCTCTTTCCATTTTAGCTTTGCATCCAAGTTCATCCTAAGGTATTTGGCCGTATTGGCGTAAGGTACAGCTTGATTGTTGCTGAATATTTTTACGTAGCTTAACTTTTTATTTGTAAGGTTTATATGTGCAGATTTAGCTTCATTGAGCTTGATACGCTATTTTTTGGTCCAATCAATAACGGTGTAGATGGCATTTTGCAATTTCTCAGCAGCCTTGACGACGCACTTACTGGATGCCAAAATTGCAGTATCATATGCAAAAGTGGCCATAATGGTGTTGTTATCCACTGGAATATCCCATGTATATAGCAAGTACAGGTATTGTATTTTTCCCAACAAGTCAGAACTCAGAACTCATGAGCCAATCCTAACGGGACAAAACCCTCGAGCTTCAAACAGCCAAACAATGGTCTAATAGTTGGTAGGGTGCTCATACTAAAAGCACCTACTACATTAGATCTTGCTTATTAAAAAAGGATGGGAGTGGGGTATGGGGAACAACATATTTTTCGCAGCCTTTTGTGGGGCTAAAATGAAAGGCCGATTTGTTTTTATACTTACTTGGTCGTAATAAACACTCCAAACTTCAAATCCTAATCCTAACTAATATTATAAATGTGAAAGTCACTCTGTCTGTCCGGATTTCTATGTTACCGTCTCCTGCCCAAACTACAGAACTGATTTAAATGAAATTTTGTACAGAGATAGTCTAGAACCTGAAGAAGGACATAGGCTGTACATTTTATCCCTATATTCCCACGGGAACGGGAACGTATATGGGAACTTAGGAACTACAACACCGATTTCAAAAATTTTCCCATCGATAGATTGCTTCAATATCCCAGAGTAACATAAACTTTAATTCATCCACGGGAACGGGAGTCCTTACTAATATAATAAGTGTGAAAGAAGCTCTGTCTGTCCGTCGTTCTATGTTACCATATCCCGCCCAAACTAATAAACCGATTTAAATGAAATTTTGTACAAAGATTGTTCTGAACTTCAGGACGGACATAGGTTGCCTTTCATTCGAATATTCCCACGGGAACCGGTCCTCACTATTATTATAAGTGCAAAAGTAGCTCTGTTTGTTCACCATTCTATGTTACCATCTCCCGCTCAAACTAATGAACAGATTAGAATTAATTTTTGTACAAAGATTGTTCAGAACCTAAGGAAGGACATAGGCTTTATATTTTATCCCTTTAATCCCACGGGAACGGGAACGTATACGGGAACTTAGAAACTACAACACCGATTTCCAAATTTTTTCCACCGTTAGAATGCTTTACTATCCCTGAGTAACATAAACTTTAATTCATCCACATATTCCTATGGGAAAGGGAGTCCTTACTTATATAATAAGTGTGAAAGGAGCTCTGTCTGTCCGTCGTTCTATGTTACCATCTCCCGCCAAAACTAATAAACCGATTTAAATGAAATTTTTTACAAAGATTGATTGAAGGACATAGGCTATATATTTTTTTCTTATAATCCCACGGGAGCAGGAACGTATACGGGAACTTTGACACTACAGCACAGATTTCAAAAACTCTTCCACCGTCGGAATACTCCATAATCCCCGAGCAACATAAACTTTTACTCATCCCCATATTCCTAATGCGCGAACGGTCACCATGTTTCCACGGGAACGGGAGTCTTTACTAATATTATAAGTCCGAAGTTAAATCTGTCTGTCCATTAACCGCCCAAACTATTGAACATATTTATATGAATTTTGGTACAGAGACAGTCTAGAACCTGAGGATGGACATATATGTTATGCAATATGTTTTATCCCTGTATTCCCATGGGAACGGGAACTTGGAAAAAACAGCACACACTTAAAAAAATATCCACCGTTAGAATACTACACTATTCCCGAGTAATATAAACTTTAAGTCATCCTCCGGAAACGACCCTCATATTCCCACGGGAATGGAAGACTTAAGAAACATTATAACTCCGAAATTAACTCTGTCTGTCTGTTTTTCTTTGTTTATATTTACCGCCCAAGCTATTGAACCGATTTATATGAATTTTGGTATAGAGATAGTCTAGAACCTGAAGATGGACATCCTTACTAATATTACAAATCCAAAACGTTTTGATTCCCCGTTTTCCTTTAATTCCCACTGATGGGTCATTATAAATAAGGCTCAGACGCTTTAAGTTGCAGGTGTTCGTTTAGAAAAAAATCCCATGGCAACTTTATGAGGCAGAATCACGTGTATCAATCCCACAAAACCTTTTTATTTCGCAAAACATGGAAAAAATAAGAACGTCTTAAAACTTAAATAAAATAATAAACAATAACTAAAACGCATGAATGTGTCTTCACTATCACTACATAGTATAAAACAAAGTCGCTTTCTCGGTCCCTATGTCCCTATGTATGCTTAGATTTTTAAAACTACGCAACGGATTTTGATGCGGTTTCTTTTAATGAATAGAATGATTCAAGAGGAAGGTTTATATGTATGATACATGCATATTATAGTAGAGAAAAACCGAAAAATTTAAAGATTTGTATTGTGATTTCGTAAAAAAAATATTTTTCTGCGCTTACATTGCAAACGCTGGCTAAACCTTACGAGATAGATCAAATTTATGTACTACGGAATTGTATATTAAAAAAAAATATATATAAAAATCCGCGACAGCATATGTTTATCTTCTAAGGATAACCACAGTAACCATATTTATCTTTTACTATTACAAAAAAAATATGGGTTATTTACCAAGCTATTTTATACATACGATACAGTACCATTCCTTATAGAATAAAATACATAAGATACGTTGTGCATTTCATGTAGATCAAAATTGCCCTTAACAGCATGTGAATCAAATGAATATTTTCGAAGATATCACAAATTTAAAAATTGCGAAACGTAATATTCTTAATCTTAAAATTTTGTTTCCTTAGTCGGTATCTACGTTAATTTACGAACAGCTTGACCGTTTCCGATGAAATTTTTTTAAATATATTTTCTGGCTCAGAATATACTAACAACTTTTTTTCATACCAGTTTCCCACGGGAACGGGGATATGAAAGGGAACCAGAACGGGAACGAAAACTCGAAAAATTCTGAGCCCATATTAAAAATTCTTTTGATATTAGGATGTTACATTATCCCTTACATAGACTTTTTTTTAGGTCCATATTCCAACGGAAACTAGAAACTTTTCGGCTATTTTCAGCTTAGTCCAGCTGGTGCTTCTGACAATTTTTTAAATAATTTAGATCCGAGCAACGCCGGGCGGGTCAGCTAGTATAAGATAATGGTACAAATTGTTCCTTTTTTAAATGTTCTTTATTCTCTGAGTTCTGATGAACTAGTTTACTGACACCTTTTTATTAATTGACTTACTTTTCTAACATGATCTCTTTTATATCTTATTCTACTTAGCTTAAGGAACTATGTTTGGCCTCATAACCGCCAGCTGGTGTCGTCATTTGCCAGTCATCATTTTTGTTTGCAAACCACTCTTCCAATTGCATTTTGCTTGCGTTTATGGGCTGCAGGTGTTTCTTTTAACCCAATGTGTATTTGGGTCATAGTCGACTGGTTGTTTACTTTTTGTGTATTCCCACAATGTCTTTTGTTTGACATGTGGGTCAATCAATCAATCAATCGAACTATGACTATACAACATTCCTTCCCACCGTAAAAAAGTGTCCAATTCCCGTTTTGGAGAGACGGAAATTGTCCTTCTGGGTGGTTGTTAGTGATCTGCACTCTTGCTTTGGGTTGTTTGCACTCTTGCTAGACATGGTTTAATTCTGAGAAACTGGCAGGGTTCTTTTGCTTCTTTAAACTGGTGATCTCTCATGGAGAGTTTATTAGTGGTTGATGAATACTGGAATTTTGGCTTCTGTATGTTTTTCCTTCTTTTTATTCCTGTCCTTGTTGCGAATTCAGCTTAGGTTTGGATAGGTCTATGAGGTGCCAAATAAAGTTCCCTTATTTTAGTCACTTAAATTGTTGTTTATTTTTATTTAATATACATTAATTTATAACATAAATTTATTTCTTAGATTAATTTGAATATCAATTATTGCATTGATTTGATTTTTTCAGTACTTAAATTGTTGTTTATTTTTATTTAATATACATTAATTTATAACATAAATTTCTTTCTTAGATTAATTTGAATATCAACGAATTTATTTAGTTAAGACTAAGCTTACAACTATATTTAATTATCATTAATTTAATAAAAAAATTTATTTTACAGTATTGTATGTTTATCATTATATTCGATTCTTATGTTTTATATTTTTTGTATATATGAATTTTCATCTTTATATAAGTGCAAAGATTATCTGTTGACCTCTTTTTTATACTCTTGGAATTGTCAATGTAAATTTATTTATGACTTTTAAGAACACTATTTTTAACTTTAAATTATGTAGTATTTGTGGTATTATTTGACAGTTTGGTTTACTTTTTGTTCAAGTTACATTTTATTTCTTTTTTTTTTTGTTTTAAGTATTTTAATAAATTTCTTTATTCTTCCCTTTTTCTTTTTTTTAATTCACATATATTTATTTATGTTTATTGAATATTCTATAATAATTAATAATTGAATTTGATATCAAAAATATAGAAAAAATTAGTTACAAGTGTGCATTTATTTATTAAATTTTCTTTAATATTCCTAACTCTATTGCTATACCTATTTAATGAAAGTTAATTTTTTTTATTTTACATTACATAATACAAGTTTTGAATTTTAATGATAGTATGCAGGATATTTATGTAACAAAGTATATTTAAAATATTTCGAAAAATTGCATTCTGTTCATTTAAATATTAAGTCTTACGATATATTTGCTTCCTTGCAATTTATTATTCTCTTGTGTTTACTTATTAGTGAAGAGGTTAAAAAAAAATTTTAACCATCATATATTTGTTGAAAGAAAAAAAAAAATTTTTTTTATGTATACATATATATGTATGTTTGAAGAATTGTTTTTGTTTTTAAATTTAATTTTTGTTTGGAATATAGTATATTTGTAGACAGATATATTTAATAAAAAAATTTTTTTTTTTTAAATTTCAATTTTTAATGTTTAGTATATTTGTATACAAATATATACTTTTTTTTTCTTCTCAAAAAAAATTTGTTTTTGAAGATGTTACTCTGTGTGTGTTTATTTTGTATGTGTATGTGTTTAATGTGTGTGTATATTTGTTTTAAGTGTATGTTTCTTGGAGCTCTTTAGGTCTCTCTTTTTTTTTTTTTTAATTTTGGGGAATATTATAAGATCATGTTTGAGATAAATTTATTTTTCTTATTTTTTTTTTTTAATTTGGGGAATTTGTTGAACAAAATTAAAACTTTTTTTTTTTGATCTTGTTTGGATATATTTTTTTTTTTTTTGTTTCCCTCTTTTTTCCCTCTTTTCAAAAAAAATTTTTTTTTTTTAATCTGGAACTTTTTTTTTATCTGGTAATTTTTTTATTCTTATATCTGAACTCTGGGTAGTCTTTTATTTCTTTGGTAAGTATTACTTCGAATTTTTGTAATTCATCGATTAGCGGACTATTGGTGGAGAGTTGATTGGCCACCATCCCAAGAGAGATACTGGCGTCTTAACGTTTTTTGTAATGTGCTGTGGATCTATTGTTGTTTGGTATATCCTCCTCCATTCTTTACACAGAAATTTGTATATGGCCAACATTGCTGATGAACCAGATGCCCCAAGTGTATTATATTGTTTTAATGTTCTAGTTCTGTTGTTTACTACTATTAATATCCAATGAAATCCAGGTACTTCTATTGGACACAACAGTAAGTCATATTTAAATATGTTTAATTCTCCTAACCAGTCCGCACTGTGTTTTCCTTGCAGGATAGGTATTAGGATTTGTTGGATGCTCTTAATTTTTTCGTTACTGTTTTCTAGTTTTTTCAAGAAAAACTTCATTCTTTCTGAAGTTACGTATTCCATATTAAAATTTTTTTTTTTTTTTTTATATATTTTCTGTAATAATACAAAACATTTTTTTCTTATTAGTAAGACAATATGAGTTTTCTTATTTTTTGGGAATTTTTTCTATTGAGAGGAGTTATTTGTTTAGGGGCAGTTGTTGGAATTGGTGGTGGAGTTTGTTTTGGTATATTTTCTGGCTGTGGTGTTATTTGAATAATAGGATGTGATATTGTTGGTAATTCTGGTAAAGGGGTTTCGTATCTATGGAATGGTCTTCTGGAGGAATTTTTTTTGTTTTTTGTGTGACATTGTATATATTGTCTTACTGCTAGACCTATTACAATCAAGATTGTAATGGCACCTAAAGATGTTGATGTGATTGTGTTTATAGTGTAAGTTCTTCTATTCTGTTTGTTTGTTTCATATTCTCTAATTTTATCTTCGATTTCGTGGATTTCAACAACGGCGTTATCCATGATCTGTTTGGCAATTCCGTGTTTTAGTATTATTGTTGTGTTGGATGTTTTGTCTTCCCCTAATATGTTTTGAACAGTTTTGTTCAATGATAGATCTGGTAATGTAAACTCTGGCTGTTGTATCTTTATATCTGAGTTTTCTGTATCTTCGTAATGTATTGTTTGATGATTTATCGTCACGTGACAGGGCTCCGTTATATGTAATATTCCTGTCCCTTGTAAAGATGTTCCATGGAATTCCTGTTTGCATTGTATTTGCACTCTGGTCGGAATGGGCAGAGAGAATAACCAAGCATTCTTCTGTGTCATCTTAATCAAGTAATTTTGTCTCCGGGTTGCATAGTTGAAATTACACTTATGTTCTTCATCATCCGGATTAAACATTAGGGATATTGAACATAGTTGTGATTCAGTCCCTTTTAAAATGGGTGATTCTAGTGGACCTACAAACCAATTTTCGTACATGTGTATTGCAATCATTTTTAGCTGTGTAAACTCTTTTCTATTGATTATTACGAATTCTTTGGTTTTCATATTTTTTGCTATAAATTCCTCTTTTATGTTTAATACAGAAGATTTACTCTCTTTTATTAGAATTGGAAAAATATGAATTTGCTCAATTACGAATACGTCGAGATTAAATATTGGGAGTATAATTCTTATTACCAACTTTCCTCCCATGGTCTGTGTTTTGATTTTTAAAGATTTTTCCAATATATTCGTTAATGTCTCTTTATCTTTTATGCTGTTTCGGGGACAGATTTTCTTATATAAATTCGATAATTCGGGTGCGGTTAATAGAAGTGGATGTAGCTGGTTTTGTTTAGTTGAATAGATCACATCTAGTGTTACTTGCTGTCTACTTTGTATTTCGATTACTAGTAGTAGAATTGTATCTAAAAGACTTTGTATGTTCCTTTCTTGTGTAATTTCTGAATTTAATCTATCATCTAACCGGTTTACTTCTGCCATTATCTTTTGTTGGTTGTTCTCCATTTCACTCAACGGTTTTCTTTGATACGTTGTTTTTATGATACTTATTTGTTGTTTTTCTAATTCTTCTAGTGTCTTCGTATCACTTTCTAAATTACTTAACTTGCTGTAGACCTTTTTTTCGTCATCGATATCCATTGTTCCAAATAAATAATGCATGCCTTTGCCAATACCGTCAAATGAAGATCTTTTATTTCGGTGAGGGTGTATTATATCTTCTATCACCTTGTTTCTTTGGGTTATGGTGTTAATTAAACCTGTGATTATTGGTGTGTCACTCACACACCTTTCGGTTTTAAATTTCTTGCATAAAATATTCCAATTTTCTTCTGCGGATTTTACTATGTTAGTATGTTGGGTTATGTCGTCTATATTTATTTCCGTTATTACGTACCATGTGTCATGGTAAAAGAGTATTTTCCCTATTGTTTCAAAGACGATTCCAGTGTTGTTCAGTTGTTCCACTCGGAATCCAATCGGTTGTTCGGCTAGTGTTATTATTGTATTGAGTAGACTCACATAAATACTAACGTTAATTTTATTCATCCTAAAATGAGAACAAAATTTGCATCACTTGAAAGTAAAATGTGTTGAGTCCTACCCTGCTTCCCTATTCTTCTTTCTATATCTCTATATCTATTTCTACCTCAAAATATTTGTTTGTCGTAACCTTCTCATTGCATTACATAACAACATGACGCTCAAATGTCCGAACATAAGAACCGTCAATGTTTTTGGCGTGTGCCCTAGTAATCCAAGACCTAAATGCGGTGTTGCATCACATGACACCATGACACTTAAATGTCCGAACATAAGAACCTTCAATGTTTTTGGCGTGTGCCCTAGTAATTGTAGACCTAAATGCGGTGTTTCTTTGATAAAAAATGTTCTGGTTACTTGAGCTTCTACATTGTTATGGGTCAAATGAATGGTATTTAGTCAACAATATTTTTTTTTTGTTTATTTTGTAGTAGGTTAAACAACTTAAGCTCTTTTTTTTTTGTATTTGTATTTGTATTTGTATTTTGTATATTGTGTATGGGCCCTTCCAAACTTCGTCCAACTTGTGGTTTTTATTTGGATTCTTTATTAGGATTTTATCTCCTATATGGAAAATATTGGGCCTTAGTTTTGTATCATGATAGTTTTTAGAAGTTATTTTGCTCTGGAGAAGGTTTTTCCTAGCTATAGCGTAAGTTTTTTGGAGTTTGTGTCTTAGAACATAATAATAATTTTCGTGGTTGTAAAGGGGTTCGGGATCTCTTTTTAGATTAGAAGGTACACTAGAAATAAAACCGTAAAGGCAATCCATTGGGGTTAATTTGGTTCCCTCATGTATACTATTATTGTATACGAATGCTGCAGTTCTGAGGTACTGATCCCAAGTTCTTGGACTGTCGTCACATATGGTGCGGAGATATTCCACTAAAGGCCTATGAGCACGTTCAAGCGAACCATTTGATTGTGGGTGGTATGCAGTAGTCTGAAGTTTCTCGATCTGTAGGAGTTTACACACTTTTTTGAATAGTTTCCCTACGAAGTTAGCACCTTGGTCAGTTACTAGCTGCTTAGGTATTCTATATCTTGTAACTATTTGTTCGAAAAATATGTGTACCACTGTTTCTGCTTCGGCGTTGGGCATAGCATAACAATCGACGAATTTTGTCAGATTATCCTGGAAAGTTAGAATGTACTTGTTTCAGATTTGAGAATCTGGAAGTGGTCCCACAATGTTGAGGTATACCTTATCAAACGGTTAGTTACAGATGTCTGTAATTACCATCGGCATTTTGGTTTCGAGACTTGACTTCATTTTCTGACATTTTTTGCATCTTTTTATGTAGTTGGCTATATCTTTGATCATATTGGGACATTTATATTTTTCTCGGATTCTCTTGTAGGTCTTAATAACACCTTGGTGTCCGCCAAATGGGAAGTTATGGTAATCATTGAGAATTGTGGAAATTTCTTCTTGAGATTTTATGGTTTCATATCTTTTCTTTGTTGCTTCTTCTACTGGGTATATTATAGGAGGGGTATCTAAATTGGTTTTTTCCGCTTCTTCATCGTTTTTTCGCGTTTGTGCTCGGGTTACAGCGAGAACAATATTGTTTGATTTTTTGTCTTCACTATTTCCGGATTTAAAAGTTATTTCTGTCTTTTTGTCAACCGTGTGTTCGACCGAATTATTGGGAATTTTACAAAGCGCGTCAGCGTTAGTATTGTAACGTGCGCTTAGTTCGCAAAAATAAAACTATACCTTGCAATTTAATTCTACCACTTTATTCAGTATCTACTTTCGATATACACTTTATTCGAACTCAACTCAATTACGTTTATTCAATATTCACACTATCACTTTCTAAATAAAACTGACTTCTGGTTGCGTCAGCTCCCTCTTTATATAGGAGTGTGAAACATCGAGAGATTTCTAGTAGTTTTTCTATGAACCATGATGTCTAGACAAGTTCCCCTCCCGGTATTTCTGCAAACATACACACTCACTCACAAAAGACGTCTGCCATTATAGCACTCCATTATAGCGTTGCCAGCACTTGTGTTTTCGGTTTAACGTTTTCAATTAGGAAATCAGCATGAAATGTTGGGTGCACATTACACTGCCCCCTCCTTAAGATTGTTCGTCCCGAATAATTCCATTTGCAGCCTCCCCACTATATCGATGCAGCCGGTCACAATGCACTACTTTTAACTTGCCTCTTAGTCCTCTTTGGATGCGGTAGACCACGTCGTTAATCCTCGTGACAACAGTATAAGGACCTTCCCAGTTCTGCTGAAGTTTCAGTGACAATCCCTTTTGACGATGAGGATTATAAAGCCACACACGATCTCCTGCTTGGAATCCTGCCGTTGTCGCTTTTGTGTCATACCGGGTCTTCATCCGGTCGCTATACACTGTGGCCCATGCCCCTGTTCTATTTGGTCTATCTGTAAGCCTACCCACCGCTTTGTTTGAATCACAGACATAACAATTTCGGAACCACTTCTCCACGTCACCTCTAACATGCAGCCAGTAAAAGCGTTTTCGCACGTTCTCCAGCGTCTTGTTGACTCCCAGGTGGCTTCCTGTAGGGCTTCTATGCATCTTTTGTAAAACCTCCTTGATTTTTGATTGAGGAACAATTAGCTGCATTACAAAAGATTTACCGTCAGGAGATTCCCATTTGCGCTGGAGTACGCCTTCTTGCACGCGAAGCGAATCCCACTGTGCCCAATAGGCTTTGACAACAGGGCTTTGGTCAGAAATGTCGTTCCAGTCAGGTTTCGTGTTGTTCTATTTACATTTGAGAATCAGCCCGATGTCTGGATCCTTCGTTTGAGCAGACCTCCATCCGAATATGGGTTCCATTCTCATCCGCTGAGTGGTCTCTACTTTCCATTGGGGGTTTTCTACCTGATGTCCAATTCGGTATTGATAAGTCTGCGGTCTTACTCTACAGCTCGTGGATTGATTTTCTTGGACTTCACAACGTCGACAAGCAGTTTCAGTTTTAACTGGTGGCAACCGGCATTGTCGCTGTAAGTGCCCCGTCTTATTACAATTCCAACATCTGGCAAGTCCGTTCCGCTGGTTCCTTTGTAGCTTAACTCCTGGGCATGATCCAGCCTCGAATATGGCTTCTCTTTGACAATGTACCATTTGAGAAGCTTGCTCAGATGCTTCCATCATTAATGCAAACTCTAGAGTTTCAGAAAGAGTTCGTGTTCTAGCAGTTCGCACAGATCTCTGAAGATGTTTGTCAGAAATGGCACGGATGAAGGACTCAACAGCCAGATGGTTGATGATTTCTTCTCCAGCATCCGGGTATGCCAGGTGAACCAGTCTTTCGATGTCTGCTTGGAGCTGCTGTAGACTTTCACCCCTTTTCTGGACTCTGTTATTGAGTTGGACTCGGAAGACTTCTTTCAAGTGGCTATCACCAAAGCGTTTATCTATAGCTGCCACGAGAGAACTGAAATCGTTGCTCTTACCAGCTGGAACAGTTTGAAGTAATTCGGCTGCTGGTCCTCTAAGAGCAAGAGTCAGTGCTATGTATTTGTCTTCGTCAACCCAGCCATTTGCTGTCGCAGCTGCCTCGAATTGTCTCTTGTAAACTGACCAAGACGACTGTCCGTCGAATGTTGGTGGTTGTGCTTCTCTTTGCTTTAGACAATCTCCACAAGTTTTCCGTAGCTCCATTTTCCGCATCTGGTCTAATTCCTTAGCCATGTTTTCGATTCGTTTCTCCAAAGTGGCAAGCTGACTTTCGCATTGACTCTCAAGCTTGGAAAATCGTTTCTCAACACATTCAATGCGTTTTTCTAGGCCACAAACATTTTTCTCAATGTTACCCAATTTGCTTTCTAGAATGTTTTTCTGACCTTCCAAAACATTCTGTTGCGCCTCAAGTCTTTCGAGAATATTCTGTTGTTCTTTCTTTTGTTCTTTTCGTTGCTCTTCCAGATTCTTTTGTTGTACTTCGAGTCGTTCGAGAACATTCTGCTGTTCCTTCTTTTGATCGTTTCGTTGCTCTTCCAGACGTCCGAGAATATTCTGCTGCTGCTTGTTTTGTTCTAATAAAATCTTCATTATACTAGAAAAATCTACACTTTCGTTTCCTTCCTCTTCCTCCACTTCTGCTTCAAAGACAAAAGTGTTTACGTCCTCCCCTTGCTGTTCCAAATAGTTTCGCAAGCGCAGGACGAGCTCATTTTTCGATCCTGCTCTAGAAAGATTTCGCTTACCTAACTCACATTTAAGCTCAATGCAGTTGAGCTCTTCTAACAACTTACCCATTTTCACTGTATATTGTTTTTATTTTTCTTTTAACTTTTTTTTTTTTTTTACACTTTACTAGTCAACTCGTTTTTTTTTTTTTTTTTTTCTTTTTCAAATAAGTTTTATTTACACTTCTGACACCAATGTAACGTGCGCTTAGTCCGCAAAAATTAAACTCTACCTTTCAATTTACTTCCTCTTCTTCCACTTCTATTTCAAAAACAAAAGTGTTTACGTCTTCCCCTTGCTGTTCCAAATAGTTACGCAAGCGCAGGACGAGCTCATTGTTCGATCCCGCTCTAGAAAGATTTCGCTTACCTAACTCACTTTTAAGCTCAATGCAGTTGAGCTCTTTTAACAACTTACCCATTTTCACTGTATATAATTATTATTTCTCTTTTTACTTTTTTTTTTTTTTACACTTTACTAGTCAAATAAGTTTTATTTACACTTCTGACACCAATGTAACGTGCGCTTAGTTCGCAAAAATAAAACTATACCTTGCAATTTAATTCTACCACTTTATTCAGTATCTACTTTCGATATACACTTTATTCGAACTCAACTCAATTACGTTTATTCAATATTCACACTATCACTTTCTAAATAAAACTGACTTCTGGTTGCGTCAGCTCCCTCTTTATATAGGAAGCTGAAACATCTAGAGATTTCAAGTAGTTTTTCTATGAACCATGATGTCTAGACAAGTTCCCCTCCCGGTATTTCTGCACACATACACACTCACTCACAAAAGACGTCTGCCATTATAGCACTTCATTATAGCGTTGCCAGCACTTGTGTTTTCGGTTTAACGTTTTCAAATAGGAAATCAGCATGAAATGTTGGGTGCACATTAAAGTATTATACTTCCCGGGTTTGTATTCGATTTTATAATCGAACTCGGAAAGTTTGCGATGAAACCTAACCAATCGGGATGTTGGGTCTTTGACGCTAAAAATGCCTTTTAAAGGTTTGTGATCGGTATATATAGTCACTTGTCTCCCTAGCAGGTAGTACCTATAGTTTTTGGTTGCCCAAACGATAGCTAAAAGTTCTTTTTCCATGCATAAGTTAATGATGGAATTTCTTTCCTCGTCATTTAGTGTTTCATTTAGAAAAAGTTGCTCTTTAAGATTCTTTTCTCTGGTATTGTTCGTTGTCACGTTAGTATGGTAACACCTCGGTTCAGGGATACTTGCAATATTATTTATTGATGTGTTTTCCAAAGGCACGTAATTTTTTAACTCTATTAGATGTAGTACAACTTGTTTGATAGTTGCATTGTGTTCTAGAGTGTTTATGACCGGAACAGACACCTTTTCTCGTCCTCCTGCTACAATACAATTTCCAAGAAGGACTCCTTTTTGGATATGCTTTGATAAGCAAATCATATCTTCGTTGAGTTTGACCGGTAGTTCTACGATCATTTTTGATCTTTCTGGTATCTGAATTTTTACTTTTAAAATAATTTTTATTTTACTACTCGCTTCTTCAGAGAATTTTTCGTTTTGATTTGTATTAGCCAAGCCTCCTAGGGCTGACTTTTCCGTTTTAATTTTATAATCAGAGCCGCGTTGGGTTGTTTATATATCATTTATTTTTGAGTCATATCCGCTTTGGGTTGACTTATCATTAATTTGAATTTTTGAATCAGAGCCGCATTGGGTTGATTTTATATTATTTATTTTTGAGTCATATCCGCTTTGGGTTGACTTATCATTAATTTGGATTTTTGAATCAGAGCCGCGTTGGGTTGATTTATAATTTTTGATTTTTGGATCAGAGCCGCGTTGGGTTGATTTATCTCTTTTGACTTGTTCTCTATTATTCGGTTTGCTATGGATACCAGAGCCTCTACAGGTTGGCATTTGTTCCCTACTAATTATAAATTTTGTTAAATTTGGTTTACCTTCTGTAACGAATGAGGATGTTATAGCCATATCAGAAAGTCTTTCTGCAAGGTCTATTTTCCTCTTTCCACAAGTGTCTTCTTTACTATGGGAATTGCCATGATTAATACCAGAGCCTCTACGGGTTGGCATTTGTTTCTTTGTTCTGTCGGTTACTAATTTTGTAAGACTTGGTTTACCTTGTGTAACGATTGATGAGGTCTTAGCCATATCAGAAAATCTTTCTGCAAGGTCTATTTTCCTCTTTCCACAAGTGTCTTTTTCCTGATGGTTACAATGAGGTCCATAGGAGTTAGCTCCATTTTTTGTACTTGGTAATTCGTGAACCCCTGTTTTTGAATCTAACAGTGGAGTTGTATATTCTTGCTTGTTGGTGATGAATCTTAAAATCTTTTTGGGACCCTCCACATTACAGTGTGGCCCAATGAAATTATATCCCAATATTCCGTCATCTGGAATGGGTAATTCATCTTCAACTACTTGAAAGTTGCAAGAAGGTTCCGTGGGTATTTTGAATTTTCCAGTACATTGTCCAAGTGTTTTACCTGAACCAAATGGAGTATTTATGGATACGTTTCTGGTTTTGTCAATTTTTGTGTCTTGTTTTAACACCTTCCTCCTAATGAGGCTGACTTCAGATCCAGTATCCACTAACAGACGAACAGTTTTATTTTTAGTAAAATCTGTTGGGATTTCAACAGAAGGCAATTCATAGTTTTCGGAAAACTGTTGTGTTTCAGTATACCCTTTAAATTGTTTGCTATTTATCGTCGAGACGGGGTTTTTTCGGTCGACGATGAAGCGTTTCCCGAAGTTTTGTTTTCCCACCTGAGTTTTAAGCCACATTGATTAATGGAGTGTGAGTTTCTTCGGCAAAAATCACATTCAGAGATCATTTGAAAAACCCTCGCCCTAGGATTTAACTCGTTTTTGGGTTTGAAATTAGGCTCGTTATGAGTATTTCTAAATGGATTTGTGTGGTTTTGCTTTGGAACATACTCGTCTCTATTGTTTCTATTCCAGTTGTGATCTTGGAATTTTGTGCTTTGATAATTTGAATTATTTTTTCTACGACAGAGTCGGGTCTCATGTCCGTAGGTTTTACAGTTTTCACATACGGGTGTATTTTTCCTTTTCAAACAATCCTCGTATGTGTGACCCTTAAACTTGCAAAAACTGCAAGCAATTTGGGGTTTTGTTTTGTGTTCTCTACCTTGGCTTTTCTCGAAGTCTTTATCTATAGGAATCGTTGCCTCTGACAAGTATGGTTGAAACATTTGCTTCTGTGCCGCCCCTTTTTGCAGTTTTTCCATCATGAAAGCTTTTTGTAGAATGCCTTCGAAAGTGGGTTCGGATAGCCCTATTAAATACTGCCCTAGATGGGGATTTAGAACCCCACTAGCGAAAGAGGATATGGCAAAATCTTCTAACTGCGTTTTCACAGTGTCAGCATTTTTAAGATATTTTATTTCTGCTGCTTCGCGGCACTGTGCCAACTTGTGGCGAAGTCTTGAAGCAAACTCTATTGTACTTTCTTGCCTTTCCTGTTTGCACGATATCAAACGTGTCACTAACTCGTTATAGTTTTCTACTGGGAGGTATGTCCTACTGAGGAGATCCTCGGCTTCCCGAAAAGTTTCGGGTCTGGCTGTATCTATTAGGTCGTATGCTTCACCTCGCAATCTTGTGGTGAATAAACTTGCAAAAGCTTCCTTTTCCTCCTCTGAGAGACAAAACATCACCTGCCTACAACATCCAATGAATGTTTGTAGTTCTTGGGAGATTTTTGGGTGTCTCTCTCCGGAAAATAAAGGAACGACCTGGGCCGTAAGCTTGATAAAATCTTGGAATTCCAAGTTAGTTTGAGACTGGTCCGTAAAGGAGATTTGGGGTGGGATCTTTATTTGAGCTATACGATCAGTCAGTTTAGTACTGCTCTGATTTAGAAGGATTCCCTGGAAAATCAGAGAATCTGTCTTTAACTTTTTATTGTTTAAACAACATGCGAGTTGTTAAACGAAATTAAAAATTCGGATTTAATGAGATGAATCTCTAGCATCATCCTACCAGCTGCGCCATTTGTTGTATTTTTCCCAACAAGTCAGAACTCATGAGCCAACCATAACGGGACAAAACCCATGAAAGAACCAAAGAACATCAAAACAAATAAACTTAATCGGTTTATATTTTTCTCAGATTCATAATATACAAGTATTGTTATTAATCTCGGTTCTCCCGAGTCTTTTGTTTGTTGTAAGCCGCCTCCTGTTTCCTGCAGAACTCGGCCATCCGAATTTCCCGAGCCTTGGCCAATAAAACCTTTTTATCTTTATCGGATGACAAAGCCACCATTCGATAAATCTCTCCCAGAGCACGCCTGACCTTTACTTTGTGTCCGCTTCTGTGCTTGCGGGGCACTGGTGGGGCCGGAGGTTGTACACCCTTCACGACGTCTTGGAGGTGCCGTCGGCGGTATTCTTCCAGGGAGATAGGCTTCGGTCCCGCTTCGGGACTCCGTCGGATAGCTTCGGCAAGGGGAGATTTGGTGTCGGTGTGGTTGTACGTTTTAGTGTATTCGGTGTTCATGCTAGAAACACCGAGCTAATTAGAATCTTGCTTAAAAGGGAAGGGAGTGGGGTATGGGGAACAACATATTTTTCGCAGCCTGTTGTGGGGCTAAAATGTAAGGCCCTTAAAAGGCCGATTTGTTTTTATACTTACATGGTCGTAATAAACACTCCAAACTTCAAATATAAGATTTCAAATTAAGTTTCCCACGGGAACGGGGATATGAAAGGGAACCAGAACGGGAACGAAAACTCGAAAAATTCTGAGCCCATATTAAAAATTCTTTTGATATTAGGATGTTACATTATCCCTTACATAGACTTTTTTTTAGGTCCATATTCCAACGGAAACTAGAAACTTTTCGGCTATTTTCAGCTTAGTCCAGCTGGTGCTTCTGACAATTTTTTAAATAATTTAGATCAGAGCAACGCCGGGCGGGTCAGCTAGTATAAGATAATGGTACAAATTGTTCCTTTTTAAAATGTTCTTTATTCTCTGAGTTCTGAGGAACTAGTTTACTGACACCTTTTTATTAATTGACTTACTTTTCTAACATGATCTCTTTTATATCTTATTCTACTTAGCTTATGGAACTATGTTTGGCCTCATAACCGCCAGCTGGTGTCGTCATTTGCCAGTCATCATTTTTTTGCAAACCACTGTTCCAATTGCAATTTGCTTGCGTTTATGGGCTGCAGGTGTTTCTTTTAACCCAATGTGTATTTGGGTCATAGTCGACTGGTTGTTTACTTTTTGTGTATTCCCACAATGTCTTTTGTTTGACATGTGGGTCAATCAATCAATCAATCGAACTATGACTATACAACACAGGGTAGGTCCTAGGGCGCTTCCTTGTGGAACACCGGCTTGTAATTTACTTAGCTTTTAATATTCTTGATCATACCGTACTCTGAAGAGCCGGTTTGAGAAATAAGATTTTAGTATTTCGTAGTACTGCCTGGGTAGGTCCATTTGCAGTCTGTACTATAGCCCCTCATGCCATACCTTGTCGAATACTTGAGCAACATCTAAAAATATAGCCGAACATACTTGTTTTTCTTCTAATGCTTTTTCAACTGCATCCGTTATTCTATGAACTTGGTCTATCGTGGAATGTTTATTTCTAAACCCAAACTGATGATTTGGGATTAGATTTCTTTCTTCTATGACTTTGCTTAGTCTTTTCAGTAGCAATTTTTCAAAGACTTTTGCCATTATTGGTATAAGCGATATTGGTCTGTAAGACGTCACTTCTGTTGGTGGCTTACCTTGCTTTGGTATAACAATTACTTCAGCAATTTTCCAATGATGTGGTACATATTGGGTCTTTAGGCATGCATTTATTATGAATTGGAGTTTTATGAAGGCTTTTGATGGCTGAATAATTGACAAAATAAGTTGTTAATTAACTCCTTGCCGCTGGTGGGAGGAAGTCAATGAAAAAAACTTAAATGTCGTTTTGCTCGCTGGTTTACTAGCAAGTAACAATAACAAGCAAACCTTGTTGAGATGGTTCTTACTAATTGCTCCTTACGACTGGTGCGGGGTAACAATAGAAAACAACCTTTTGACTTGTGAATGATAAGTGACTTTATTCTTAACTTATTATGAGTATTTATACTAATTTACATAAATGCAATTCATCAATAATTTAGTTTTGCGGGAAAAGAATTGTAATAGGATCGTGGATTATATTGCAACGAAAAGAAATAAACAATATATACATAAATGAAAGAAATGCAATGCAGGCAATAAAATACAATGCACATGCCAACTGGTGGTGTCGTTCATTAACTTGTTGGTCATTCACCTGCTGTTGTTTACTTAGTTTGTAGTGTAGAATTCGGTCGTTTGCATTTGTTGTCACAACATGCTGGGCCCCTCAAAATGAAGATACACAGAAGTCGATGTCTTCAAAGGATGTTTGTGTGTTACGTCGTTGTTGAGACTTCGTCTTGTTGAGACTTCGCATTGGAATAGTGGTGATGGTTGGTGGGTTAAGTGGCTGATCTCTTTTTCGAAAGATGATGAAGATGATAACAGCTACGATAACTATTATAGTAAGACAGCCAGTGACTCCAAACAGTGAATATTGGTGAACTCGATGGGTACTGAATTCATTCAATATATATTCCTGATTTTTTTGAAGGTTTATTGCATTTTCCAATGTAGCAAAATCTATCGAAGTGTTTGTTGGACGCATCGACTGTTTCTCTCTTTTGAAGTTAAACGATGTTAACTGCTCAGAAAGGTTGAATGATGGTAAAAACGACGATCTCAGTTTGCTTGTCATTGTTTGTTTTCCCACAACAGTCATGGTCTGATCATGTACAATGCATCTTGCTGGCTATTTTAACATACCACTGCCTTGCAAAGTTATGGGTACCGTGTTAAAATCACAGTTCATGTTTACTGTAACCAGGTCGGGAGTACTGTAAATCCATGAATTCGGTTGATGCATTTCAATCCAGTATAACCTTGCTGGTATGTCCTTTGTATTACATGAACCCATAATTGGTTTGTTTTGAATTATGTTCATTTCACAGACACTAACTGCAGCACCAGTTGTGTATAATGGATGTTGAAGTGTGCACCATACGATGTCCGAGGGCCTCATTTTGCATTTTGAAAATTCGTCTTTGTTGAGTGGATAGAAATGGTTAGCTTGTAGATTAACCATTAAATATTCCGATGATGGAATGATGCTTGTGAGATTCCCGTTGTGTTCGGTTGGAACTGGCAATACTCTGTACAGCTTGAACTCTTCATTGTACAGCAGTGGAAGGCTGATCTCAATTATAATGTTGCTATTGGTCACTCTAGCCCTTACACTTAGAATTTTGTATAGTTGCAGGATCGATTCATGATGTCGCTCTCCAGGAATCATTAAAGATTTTGGAATATTTTCATGAATTTTCGTAAGTTCATCCTTAAATTGTTGAAGCGAAAGTATAAGTGGATGAATTCTTCCAGTGTGAGTGGACAGCAAGATATCCAACAATATGCTCTGAGTTGCTTTATAATTTATCATAATAAGTATCGCATTTAGAGCATTCGACGAAAATATCTTCATGTCCTCATATTTTCCGGTTTCATCTTCAAGTTTCGAAACAATCGAACTTAGGAGCTGTATTTGCTTCTTATTTTCCATTTGTTCTTTCTTAAAGATGTTGACAGTAGAATCAACTATGGTTGTCTGATTCTTCATTAGATTTAATAGGTGGCTTTCATTTTCCTTGACAGCTTCAATTGTTTGCTCATAACCTTTAGCAAATCTTTGGTCGAGAATTCCAAATAATTCGTTAGTAATTGTTCCAATGAAGTCAAACGGTGATCGTTTTTGACGTCGTGTTGAATCTTCGTTTGCATGTAATAAGATCTCATTGTTAAGCTGTATTTGTTGAATTTGATGTTGAAACTGGTGTAGCATTCCCTCACACATAACCGATTTGAAATCTTTTAAGTCACTAGATGAGCAAATTTTCTCCATTTGCGACACAAGTTTTTTGTAGTTTTCAAACTCTTGCCAATAGGTTGTTAAATTGAAGAACACAATTGTCTTCCATGAACTCGAAATCAAATTTGCCTGTCCCACATCTTCGAAGTATATTCCCGGGTGTGTTTGAAATGGAATTATCTCGACATCGTGGGGGACTGGAGTGGAGCCAACTATGTTGAGAAAGGCAAACAAAGTGCACAAAGAAAGAATTTTATGTGAGCGAGTTGTGGATGTATTGACTTGTCTCTCTTCCTTTTCTTCTTCATCATTTTCAATTGGTAATTTACATAACTTTGTTATGGGTCGCTTGAAATGTTTCTTGTTGCTGAACACTGTTGCAGCTCTAACCCCGTTGTCTTTTCCTGGATGAACGTCTGAAATTTTTCCCATCATCCAGGTTGTTGGTGGTAGTCGGTCTTCTTTGATAAGAACAATGTCCCCAATTTTCATATTTTCTTGTTTTTGCTTCCACTTTGGAAGCTGTTGTAATTGAGACAGATATTCAGATGACCAGACTTTCCAAAAGTCCTGAGTTATTTTTTGGATTAACTGCCATCGAGATCGGAATGTTCGCTTTTCATCAATTATTGGTTCGGGTACTGCATTCAAAGAGTTTCCGATCAAAAAGTGTCCAGGAGTTAGAATTGTAGTATCCTCAACATCATTCTCGATTGCTGTTAGTGGTCGAGAGTTAAGACACGCCTCTACCTGTGTTAAAAGCGTGGAGAGCTCCTCAAATGTTAACACAGTTTCACCGATTATTCTCTTTAAGTGGAATTTTGTTGACTTAACGCCTGATTCCCACAATCCACCAAAATGAGGTGATGCGGGGGGTATAAAATGCCACTGCATTTCGTCTTTAGCAAGCTTTAAGGAGACATCTTCTTCACAGCGTTTAATTGTTTCTCGCATTTGTTGCTGGATTTCCTTGTTAGCCCCAACAAATGTAGTTCCGTTGTCACTGTAGAAGTGTGAGCATATTCCTCTTCTTGATGTGAATCGTTTTAACGCTGCTATGAATGCCGCTGAGCTAAGGTCACTAACAAGTTCGATATGAACAGCCTTAGTAGCAAAGCAGACGAATGTAGCGATGTACCCCTTTGTCGATCGGTTTCCTCTTCCTTTTGAGATTAATATTTGAACTGGTCCAGCATAATCAACGCCTGTATGAGTAAAGGGTCTTGATGGTGTTACTCTAGCTGCTGGAAGTAGTCCCATTTGTTGAGTATTTGGTTGTGCAGCAAACCGAAAGCATCTGATACACTTATTTATAACCTGTCGAACACATCTTTTTGCTTGAATGATCCAATAGCGTTGTCTTAGTTTTGCTATTGTAAGTCGAGTACCACCATGCAGTGTGCGTTCATGGGCGTCTTCTACTAATAGTTTAGTGAACCACTCTTGATGAGGTAGGATAATCGGATGTTTCTCTGTACTAGAAAGTTTCGCGTTTTGTAGTCGTCCGCCCACAACAAGAATGTTCTCGTTGTTAATAAATGGGTTTAAGGATAGTACCTTACTTTTTTTGTTTATAGTTTTTCCATCTCGTAATGATTCTAGTTCTTCGGAATAGACCTTTTGTTGTATATATCGTATGATTCCCTTACTGCCATCGTTCAATTCCTTTACTGTTAGGTTACCCGTCTGCATGGGATGGTTCATTAGTTTGTTTTTGCAGTTAGCAATGAATCGTCTGCAATAAGCAGCGACCCTTATTAGTTTTGAGTACGTAGAGAATCTTTTAGTTAAGTCGTCAATTTCTTCTACTTCAATGGTTAAAACCTTCCTGGTTTCGGGAATATCGATCACTGCATTCGTATTTTGTTCGTTTAAAGGCCATTTTTCGGAGTCCAATTTCAGCCAACTAGGTCCATTCCACCATAAATGATTGTTTGCCATCTGTTCTGGAAAGCAACCTCTTGAACCATAATCAGCTGGATTGTCGGTTGAACGAACATGTCTCCAGCAGTTTACGTTTGTTGCCTCTTGTATTTCTGAGACTCGATTCGCAACAAACGTCTTCCAGGTAGATGGACATTTTTGATTTTAGATTTAGATTTAGATTTATTCATTGAATGCATACACAGTAAGAAAGATTTCTTATAACATAGTGTTATGCTAAAGAGAATACAATATAAAAACAGTGAGAAGGCTACTTCTTAGAAAAATTTTATACAAACATTTCTTCCAATTTTATCTAAATACTCGTTAAATATAAGCAAATCTGTACATAACTTTAAGCATTTCAGTTCTTTATTTTAAGTAGATTTTAATTTTATACATACATCTCATCTTATGTTAAGTGCTTTAGTTTTTAAGAGCTAATGCATTTTGTATTAATTTATTTTAGTCTCTTTGAAAATAGTTTCGAAGTTCAATGCTAAACTTAGCTTGGCCACGTTTCATTTTCAAGTTTCTTGGAAGAAGATTCCACAGACGGATAGCGTTGACGAAGAATTGTTGTTCTGAGGTCCGACAAGAATACCGAGGGTGTATTAGCATTAAGGATCTGTTTGAGGAGCTGAAACGTACCCTATTGAATAAGCTGCAGGGTTGTTGTGTGAGAATGATGTTGCAGAGTAATAGTAAAGTTCTGTACCGAAAAAGATGGTCAAGGGGCATATTATAAATTTGATTCGAGAAACTAGATATCCGATCAAACCGACGTAGGCCAAATATGTAACGAGCTGTGTTATTAAAAGCAACGTTCAGTTTTCTCCTACTACTAGCGTCACAATCGCAAAAGACCTCGCAACCATAAGTTAAAATAGGAATTACTACAGTTTTGGCTAGCATCATCCGAATATTCAAAGGTGTGAATTGTTGCGATGACCATAGCATTCTAAGAACTCCATAGACCTTTCCCACCGCCGCATTTATGTGACTGTCCCAGGTTAGCGTCCTATTAAATAACATACCTAAATTTTTCGCGCTAGATGTATATTTAATTGGTGTACCATTCAAGGAGATGCTTGGAAAATAATCTAGGTCTAGCACTGTCCTACTGATTACAATGCATTTGGTCTTGAGTGGATTTAGAAAGAGTCCATTCTCCTGGGACCAACTAAATATCTGCGCAAGATCATTGTTAATTGTGTGCGCACAATCTTCGATAAGTCCGAGGGTACAGCTTCTAAACAATTGCACATCATCAGCATACATTTGAATATGGGACCCAGATATCTTTGTTGGAAGTTCATTTATGTACAGGGAAAAAAGCAGGGGTCCCAGAATAGAACCCTGGGGAACTCCTCTAACTGTGGGAAGAAAGCCAGAAGTTTTGTTATCAACAGAGACCGCTTGAAGTCTATCTTGCAAATATGTTTTTATCAAACGAACCGCTGGAGATGATAAACCAAACTTACCATAGAGTTTATCACATAAGTTATTATGGTCCACCGTATCGAAGGCCTTTGAGAAATCTAGTAATACTAAGAAAGTTACTAGATCATCATCTAATGCCAGTCTTATATCTTCAACCACGTTTAATATAGCTGTCGTACAGCTATGTTTTTCGCGGAAGCCAAATTGCTTAGATGACAGTAAGTTTTGCGCCCTTAGGTACACATTGAGTTGTTTTTGAAGGATTTTCTCAAGTACTTTGGACAAATACGGTAATATGGAAATAGGTCTGTATTCATTTTTGTTTCGATCCTTTAGAACTGGAAGAACTTTTGCTTGTTTCCAGACACTTGGAAAAACGCCAGTCATAATTATTGTATTGAATAAATGTGTTAAGTGAGGTAGAATATATGGCAAAATTGCCTTCACAAAAACTGGGTGGATACCGTCAATGCCAACCGCATTTGATTTGATACTAAGCAGGCTTTCTACAACTTCTGTACTGTCTACACAAATAAAGTAAAATGCCGTGTCCGAATGGGAAGCATTAGATGGTTCATGAACATCAGATGAAGAATGGGAAAGATGTGGAAAAGGAAGCGAAACAAAGTTATGATTTAGTACATCCACATCGATATTCTCTTTACATTCCATTTTTTGCTTACCTATCCCTATTTCTCGCAGATTTTTCCATAATTGGCGTTTGTTAGCTGTTCCTAGCTTTGCTCGATACATTTCTATTTTCGCGGATCTAATTTTACTGGTTGCTTGGTTACGAAGAGTACGATATATCTGATGGTGAATCTCTAGTCTATGTCTTTTCCACTGTTTGTAAGCCTGATCCCGCTGAGATAAAAGCCTTCGAATTTCATTGGAAAACCAAGGACGTTGATAATGATTTGTGTTCATTCTTCTGATTGGAACGTGGATATTAAACAGATTCGAGATATTTGCATTTAGAAATTCTACCTGGTCATTGGGTGAGGGCAAACGGAAAACTCTATCCCACTCAACACTCTGTACATTTTGTTCTAACCGAGAATAATCTACTCTTTTAAAATCTCGAAACTCATATGTAGTTTCAACTCTATTCAACCTAAAATTAATCTTCAAGTAAATAACATCGTGTTTTGAGAACGCTGGTGCTGATAGTTGATCATAATGCAAGACATCACTTAAGTCATGTATAAAAAATACATCTAAGAGTGTTTGCGATCTACCTACAAAATGAGTGGGAGTGGTTGTGTTCACTGGGTATAAATCAAATGTTCTCATTTCATTGACTAGAATGCTATCAGCTAGGAGGTTGCTGTTAAGGTCACCACAGATGAGTAATTTTGACGTGTTTAAAGAAAAAGTTTCTAAGAGTGTGATCAGTGGACTTAAAGCAACGTCATTATTAGGTCTATATACGACACCTAATGTTAGGGAACTGCCTTCACCGATGATATCAATAAAAATATACTCCATAGAGCACCCAATTTCAGGCTTACAGTTGAGTTTACATTTTATATTTTTTCGTACATATATAGCTACTCCGCCACCTCTTCTCCCACATCTATCGCTGCGATATAGCTTAAAATTGTTTAAGTTGTACATTTCGTCACCCTTAGTATCCAGAAACCAGGTTTCGGAAACACAAACGATGTCGGTATCAGAACTCTCAAACACATCCCTAAATTCATCTATTTTACAGTATAGACTCTGTGCATTTAAATGACACACACGAAGACCTGTTGTTTGATTACTGCTATTTAAAATTTTGATCATTAAACGCAAAAAACCGTCTCTGCCACCGTCTGTATAAACTCCATAAGTGTCTAGTTGTTGCATTAAGGAACAAGAAATATTAAAATGGGTAAAAGGTCGGTAATGTAGTATAAAATCTAAGATGAGATATAATGTAGCACAGGATTTATTTATTTAAAAAGAGTATACAAAGTAAAACAAGAAGGAGAACTGAAATGTATTGAAAAAAAAGAATAGTTGAGAAAGGGAAGAAAAAGAAAAAAAAAAAAAAAAAAAAATAAAAATTTAAATATGTTATGACGAATAATAAATATAAATAATTTTTTTAGTTTTCCTGAGGTGTTTGTCTGGCAATTCCATCTAAGTCCTCCACGTTATCGACGCAAACTCCTCTGACATCTGACAGCAGTCGCTTGACATAAACCCTGCCCCGAATGGTAAACACAGCCGCAATTTTGTTTACTTTTTTTAATTGAGTCGCGTGCCGAACTAAATGGTTATTCTTTTTTGATAACGATTCGCGAATAAAAATCTTGGCTGTCGATTCAAGGCCGATGTCGTTGAGGCACAATTGCTTTTTATTGTTTTTAATAAATTTACCTATTGAGGTAAGGAGAAAGTTCTTATCATATGGTGATTTGAATTTGATTATGATGGAAGAGTTGTTTTGTGATCTATCTTTTGGCCGCGTACGAAATAAATCTAACACTACTGGTGGTTTTATATCAAGTGTGCGACAAAGATTATTAAATAGCGATTTTAAGTTTTCATCAGGGACTTGGGGGACACCGAATATCACAGCATCACTAGCCACTATTTTAGTGTCCAAACCGTCAATTGATTTTGTTGCATCGGCGAGTTCGGTTTTAATCGAAGAGAGCTCATTATTATTTCGCACTAATTCTTTTTTGGTGTTATTAAGTTCGATTTTAATTTTGTTTACATCGCATTTAAGGGAGTCTAATTCGGTAGACATTTTAGCATTTGCACTTTCAAGTTGTTGAACTTTAGTGTTAATAACACTTATATTCTTGTTGACGAAATCAAATTGATCTTGAATCTTTTTTGAGAGATTTTCATTATCATTTTTCATTTGTTGGGATAACAGAGTTATTATAAGTTGACTTTGTTCACTTAGTTTGGCATCCAATTTGGACAATAAAGCACTATCGTCGTAAGCCATTTTTTTTGATTTTTGCTGTGGCGACGTTCGAGGTGAGTTTTTAGGGTCTGTAACTAGCTTGGTCGTGTTGTCTGATGGGCGACTTCGTTTGTTGTATGATTCAGACATATGTAAATGCAGCAATTGAATAGATGTGGTTCAATTAGGGTTCGAAGAGAGACAAAGGAATTTATATATGTGGTTTTACAATTGGCAAAGAAAGAAATATTAAATTTATGAATTCGGCGATTTCTGTGTATTTATAAGTGTCTTTTTTCACTGATCTTTTTTATACTGACTTAAATGATAATGATGTCAAAAAACTTTTGTGATTGGGAACTCAAATATGGAAGAAAACACAAGATAAAACTGCCCGATAACAAAACACGTCTAGTCTGTAGCTCTCACCATTGCATTTTGTTGGATCCAGGCTAGTGTTATAGTAGAATCTGTCCAGGCAAAGGTTTTTTCTACTTGTAATCCAAAGGTTTTCTTTGTTTCCGCCAATAATTTTGAAAGCAGATGAGCACCGCATAGTTCCAATTTCGGAAGAGAAAGTTTCTTCCTTATTGGTGCCACCTTTGTTTTTGCAGTTAAGATGGTGCAGGCATATAGGCCAGATGGAAGAATTATTCTTGCGTATACAACGGCTGCATATGCTGCTTCAGAAGCATCACAAAATCCATGGAGCTCAAACTGTTGATCTTTTTTGGACTCTATCCACCTTGGGATCCTGATGTCTTCGACTGCAATAAGGTTCTTCTTCAATTTGTTCCACTGTTTTAATAATTCAACAGGAAGTGGTTCGTCCCACTCGAGTTCTGCTTTCCAAAGCTGCTGCATTAAGATTTTCGCGTTCACAGTTACTGGAGCCAACCATCCAAGAGGGTCGAATAGTTTGGCTATTTCGGACAAGGTTTTCCGTTTGGTAAGTATTTCCGGGGATGTTGCTGTTTCTAGGTTTACTTTGAACTGGAAGGTGTCACTTAAAGGGTTCCAGTGTATCCCCAACGTTTTTATTGTTTCGTCTTTCATTACGTCTTTCTTTTGTTGATTACGTAACTCAATCGGAATATGCTGAAGTAGCTTCTTGTCGTTTGCAGCCCATTTTCGAAGCTGAAAGCCTGCTCCTCTTAACATTTCATCAAGTTCTTTCTGAGCTCTTTTGCATTCTGAAATCGTATCTCCTCCGGACATCACATCATCCACATAGAAGTCGTGGTTGATTATTTCAGCTGCGATTGGATACTTGGATTGATCGTCTTTAGCCAGTTGTTGAAGAGTCCTTATAGCCAGGTACGGTGCTGATGCTGTACCATACGTGACAGTCGTAAGTTTGTACTCCGTAATCGGTTGGTTGTTAGAACTGCGCCATAATATTCTCTGGTAATCCTGATGGTCTTCATGCAGTTCTATTTGACGGTACATTTTTTCTATGTCCGATGTAAAAACGTATTTATGCTTCCTCCAACGCGTCAAAATTGAAGTGATATCGTCTTGGAGTTAAGGCCCTATCAACATTAATTGGTTAAGGCTTACTCCAGTCGTTGATTTTGCCGAACCATCAAATACAACCCGAAGTTTTGTTGTTGTACTCGATGGTTTAATAACGGCATGGTGTGGCATGTAGAAAATCTCGTTTTTGGCAGATGAGTTGCTATTGACTACAACCATGTGCCCAAGGCTTATAAATTCATTTATAACTTTTGTATAGTCGTCTTTGAGTTTTGGATTTTTGTTTAGTTGTGACTCGAGCTGACGAAATCTGGCTGTAGCTCTATTTTTCGATTCACCTAGTTCTTTTGTCTGGATTATGTCTTCGTTGAATGGGATCTTTACGACATATCTCCCATTGTCCTTTCGGTAGTGTGTATCCTTATAGATTTGTTCGCACCGTTTATCTTCCGGCTTTTGGAACTTTGGTTGATTAACCTCTTCCATCTCCCAAAATTTTTCTAGTTGTTGATCAATTGATGTAAGTGCTACTAGTCCAGTAACACAGTATGTGTCGGGAATGTCGTTTGATGTTCGTCCAGAGATCAGCCAACCTAACTGTGATCTTTGAGCGATTAGTGATCTAGCAGCGACTCGTTTAATACCACTTAACATGATGTCGCCATAGGTATCAGCTCCAATTATCATATCAATTGGCCCAGGAATATTGAATGTTGGATCAGCAAGCTCTAGAAGGTCGAACTTTTCAACTTGTTTAGTGTTTGTTTGCTTCGAAGGTAACTGCCTTGTCAATTTTGACAACACCAGAGCTTCTATTTTTAGCTTAAAACTCGAAGCAAAATGTGGCATTATGGTCACATCTACCTTATTGGTGGCAATTCCTGCTTTTGTTGCTCCTAGACCGCTGACTTCAACACAAACGTCCTGTTTTTTAAGTTTCAGTGTCTGTACAACCGACTCGGTGATTAACGAGGCTTGGGATCCAGGATCGATAAGTGCTCTGACTGTAACGTACTGTCCTTTGTCATTATTAACTTTTAGGATTGCCGTTGCGATTAAAACATTCTGGTTCTGCTCGCTATGATTTATTTGTGCGGATGATCTTGCAGCTTCTATCAATTCTGTTTGTTTTGGCCTATCAGTCCATTCCATGTGAAGAAGTGAATGATGTTTCTTGTTGCAATGTTGGCAATTTTTCTTGCTAAAGCATTGGATCTGTTTGTTATGCCTCAAACAGTTCAGGCAAAGCTTTGCCTGCTTGCACTGTGTCCATCTTTCTTTTGGCGATAATTTTAAAAACTTTTGACATGCGTATATTTTATGATCTCCTTTGCATATTGGACATTGAATAACTTTTGCATCTATGACGAAGTTACGGACTCCAGATCTTGGTTCCTCAAATGAGTTCTTTTGTTTTTTGTTTGTTGACATTACTTCAAGAGCTTGGTAACGTCTTTCCAGAAAGTCGAGGAGAGTCTTCATTTTCGGCATTTTATTTGGCTCCTCTAAACCTTGTTCAAACAAATTTCTTGATTCTGTATCAAGTGACTTTGTAGTCATATGAACAATCATAGGACCCCATGAAGAAGTGTCATATCCCAAATCTTTTAGTGCTGCTAGTCCCTCTTTAATAGCATCCAAGCTGTTTTTGATGGAAGACGCTGTTGGAGCGCTGTTATGTCCAGATTTGAGCATCTTCTCTATATGCATAGACACTATTTTTCGCTCATTGTTGTATCTACTTTTTAAGATCTCCCAAGCGCTATTATAGTTTTCACTTGAAAACGTTAGATGCTTTATGAGTTGCAGTGGCTCTCCTTCCAAATGAGTTTTTAAATACTCCATTTTGTCCGTCGTTGTTAAATTGGCCTTGGCGTGTATTATATTGAGGAACAAGTCATAAAACTGCTGCCACTCCAAATAATTACCCTTAAATGTCGGTATTTTAAGCCTTGGAAGCATTGATTCAGTCTTATGTTCCTTCGGCTTGTTACTACTGGAGAGTTTTAATGCCATTGTATTGAGAAATCTGTTGACCTCTTGTTTGACATTTTTATATTCCTTATTCGTTACATAAGGTTTCTCAAGGTCTTCTTCAGATGAATTGCAGATGAAGTCTTCATGTAATTCAGTGAATGTTCGCAACTGCTCCAGCAGTATTTTTTGTTGAAAGTCGTAAATGTCCTTGGAGTAGTCATCGAATGTTTGTTCAAATTCTTCTATATTCTCGATAATGGCTGTTATCCTCAGTTTCAACTTTGTCAACCGTTGACTTTGTACGGCAGTTGAATTCTCGTCCGGCTTTGCGGTTGTGGCTTTGTAGGCAGAGGCATTAGATGTATTTGCAACTTTCTTTGAAATTTCTGCAGTGGGAACATCGTGAGGGACTTCAGGCCTTTCCACTTCCTTCAAAGCTTGTGCGACACTTGGATCTATATTTTCTAATTCCTTTTTAAAACTTTCGTACAACGCTTTTACTCTGTTGTACGTATCCCTTTGTACGTAGGGTGTATCAAATTTTACAAAGGGAGCTACTTCAGTATGGTTTGAATGAAATTCAGACCAACATTTTTCGAGGCGTTCTAGCCTATCTTCTTTGTATTTTTGTGTTTTTCTCGAGGCACTATCCTTACCGAAGTTTCGATATTGCTTTTCGATTTCTTCTGTCAAGGCCTTTTGCTTCGAGATTATAATAAACACATCTGTTTCGTCCAACATCTTAGTTTTTTGTTTGAATTGTCTTGTTCTATATTATATATAATCTTATAGATAGAGACAGTAGTTTTTTCGTACTTTGGTGAAACTCAAACACAAGTTTGCAGCGTTTTTTTTTTTTTTTTGTAACTTCACTTTTCACTAGCCAATGTTTGAAGCCCTGGCTACGCTTTTTACTAACCAATGTCTAAGCCCTGGTTACGCTTATTCGCTCACTTTTCACTAGCCAATGTTTGAAGCCCTGGCTACGCTTTTACTAACCAATGTCTAAGCCCTGGTTACGCTTATTCGCTCACTTTTCACTAGCCAATGTTTGAAGCCCTGGCTACGCTTTTTACTAACCAATGTCTAAGCCCTGGTTACGCTTTCTTGTTCATTTCCTCGAAGGACCATGAATAATTGACAAAATAAGTTGTTAATTAACTCCTTGCCGCTGGTGGGAGGAAGTCAATGAAAAAAACTTAAATGTCGTTTTGCTCGCTGGTTTACTAGCAAGTAACAATAACAAGCAAACCTTGTTGAGATGGTTCTTACTAATTGCTCCTTACGACTGGTGCGGGGTAACAATAGAAAACAACCTTTTGACTTGTGAATGATAAGTGACTTTATTCTTAACTTATTATGAGTATTTATACTAATTTACATAAATGCAATTCATCAATAATTTAGTTTTGCGGGAAAAGAATTGTAATAGGATCGTGGATTATATTGCAACGAAAAGAAATAAACAATATATACATAAATGAAAGAAATGCAATGCAGGCAATAAAATACAATGCACATGCCAACTGGTGGTGTCGTTCATTAACTTGTTGGTCATTCACCTGCTGTTGTTTACTTAGTTTGTAGTGTAGAATTCGGTCGTTTGCATTTGTTGTCACAACAATGGCATTTCTTTCATAACCTCAGCAGTTATAAGATCGTACCCAGGTGATTTTTTGTTCGATATTTGATTTCGATACATACTTTTTATTTCTTTGAGTGTGACAATTGGTATGTCAACTTTATCGACTTTATCAATACCCTGTAAGCTGTTTTCAGATGTATTTGCTGGGAATGGCTTAAAAACATTCGCAAGATGTTCTGCAAACAGGTTAGCTTTTTCTTTTGGATTTCCGATCCAATTCCCGTTTAGAGATTTTATTGGCGGGTTTTGTAACTGCAGTCTTTTCAGGCGCTTAGCTGCTTTCCAGAGCGAATAATCGGTTGAAGCATCAGTCGTTAAATTTTTCAGGAATCTACTTAATGAATCATTTTTGAATTCGTAGATTTATTTCTCCAGTTCGTTGCTTAGCCGGTTAAACGCTGTTTTGTCGTCTGGAAATCTAGTATTTTGCCATTTTCTTCGAGCTCTTCTCTTCTCCAATATCAACTCTCTTATCTCAACAGGGTATTTTTTTGTGTACTTTCTTCTGCAGCTTGTTGAACATCGGCAATGAATTGTTCTACTTCAAGGTCGATTTGCTCTTTTGTTTGCATAGGGGATCTGAGATTTATATAGCTTTCAAGCTTTTCTCTGAATTCACTCCAGTTTGTTTTAATTATTTACCAGCTTAGGATTACTTTTTTCCATTATCTCCGATTCATTAAGTGATAAAATCACCGGTGTATGATCTGATGATAAGTCATATTTACCTTCGACTCTTATATGGTTTCGTTTGATACCTTTAACTATGAAACAGTCAAAAAGGTCTGGTATTTTACTAGTATCCGATGGCCAGTATGTTGGTGATCTGGAAGAATAAAACTCGCAATTGTATTTTAGGCATGCTTTGTAAAGCCTTCTGCCTTTTGTTGTTATAAGTCTGGATCCCCAATGGGTGTGCTTAGCGTTAAGGTCACCGCCAACAAGGAAGTTATGTCCTAGTAGATTTAGCAGTTCTGTATAATCATCTTCAGTCGGGGAACGCCTCGGCGGGCAGTATATTGATGCCAACTTGAAGTCTTTCTTTTTCATACCAATACTAATTATTGTTACTTGCATATTCTCGTTTGTAAACATAACTTCTTTATGGTGTTTTAAACTCTTTTTTATGAGGATTGCCGATCCACCTCTAGCCTTATCAGCTGGATGAGGAGCGTGGTAGCAAATATAGTTTGATATTAAATCATCAAGAACCAGTCCACTTGAGAAATGAGTTTCGGACACCAGACAAATATCTATGTGTTCGATGTCTAAGAAGATTTTTAATTCTGATAAATGGTGTAAGAGACCGTTTGCATTCCATGTTTCAATTTTTTTGTGTTCTGTTCATCATTGTGACTTCTTCACTTAGCCGATTGATGTTCAAATCTTGATTGTCAATTCTTTTAAGAATAAGTTCAAGAATTTCTTCTTTTTCACTCTTCCGCACGTTTTTAACAATCTGTGAATAGAATTTATTTTCGTCGCTTATGCTTTTAACAGCGTCCTTCGGAAGTTCTTTCTTACCTTTGTCTTCAGCTTCAGCAGTTTTTTTGTGTTTGCTGAATTGCTGGGCTTTATTTCACCGGATGTCATTTTGCTTTTGGATTTTTGAAATCTTTTAGCAACTGGACAGCCTCTATAGCTTGCAGGGCGATTACCTTGACAGTTTACACATTTTGTATTCTGTTCTTTGCTTGATGGACAGTCTTTAGTTGCATGTTTTCCTTCACACTTAACACAAGCAAGCTCGCGGTTGCAATATTTTTGGGTGTAGCCAAATGCTTGGCATCGTTTACATTGCGGTCTCATTCTTAATAAGATTGACTGCATCAAGGGCTTGGAAGCCTGCTTGAACAAGGTCTAATACTAATTCTTTTGGAGAACATGAGGAATGTAGGCCTCTAGCTACTACTTTTATTGGTCTTGTGGATTTGTTTTCATACGAGTGCCACTGGATTTTATGTTTGCTTAGTTCCTCAGTGACCAGTCTATATCATCTTCCTCGACATTGACTTTCCAATTGTCTTTGTTATACGATGTATATTTGCAAACTTTTTTAGTACATTTCTCAATAATTTTCTTAAGATCTCCAAAATTTGGGAATCCTGTGATCATAATTGGTGGTGGTATAGTTTTTCTGTTGCCTTTAGACAAAGACTTCGGTTTAGCATTGGCTAGCACATTCTTTGGTGGATGGGCGTTGTACTATTCGGGTAGACTTTGATTGGTGCCAACTTGGCGGCGCCCAGATGCTGTAACTTATAGTACACGTCAACTGTGCTTACTATACCTCCAAGCGGTATCCACTGGGACCTGGGATGCTCCCTTTAGAGCTGACCTGCTAAACTAGTAAGTGCGAGTGTTGATAAGGGAATCCGGAACAAAGAATTTAGATCGATCAACACTATAATTGCTCTGCGAACAATGACTGACTGCACGAATCTCAGTGGTCTACGAGAGCTTTCGTGTAAATGTCCCAGCGGATAAATTCGAAGGACAGAATCGACGGTGGACTTCAGCAGCCATAAAAGCAGAAACCCCTGAAAGAGCTACTCCAACATATTTGGTTTAAAAATCTTTTGGGGTCTTTCAATACTAGGACAGGGTATTGAAGTAGAGATGGTGGCGGAAGAGCTCCTGGTGAGCCAACGGCAGCACTCACACCCCCGCAGCAGGGTACTGACTCTGGATACTCCAGCCCTTTGTGTCCGAAGGGATCCAAAAGGACCTGGCCCTCCAGGTTGGGGGTTGTGCGTAGGGTTAACTACCCAACCACGTAAAAAAAGCCCAGTTCCGAAACAACAATTAGCCTCGGATAACGATAATGATTTCAAAGTTGACGACCCATGCAAACGAAAAAAGGACAACGACCTCCGGATCTGCACTTGGAATGTAAGATCTCTTAACGGACTAGGTGCAGCTGGAGAATTAGCGGCGTGCGACGGAGTGGACCGAGCATAAAGAAGATGAAAAACTGTGACATATACTATGGCGACTGCTACAGACAACAAAAAAAGCGTTTATTTGGGTGCGGATTTGTCGTTAGAGGAAGACTCAGGGATAAGGTGATTAGCCAAAATCCAGTCAACGAGCGTATAATGACCATCCGCATCAGGGCTAAATTCGCCAACATTAGCCTTATATGCGCCCACGCCCCCACAGAAGAGAACGACGACGATTCCAAAGACTGTTTCTACGAGCTCCTCGAAGAAAAATATGAGCAATGCCCTAGATACGACGTGAAAATCGTTCTTGGCGATTTCAACGCAAAACTAGGGAAGGAGGACATCTTTGGAAACACAATCGGTAAGCATAGCCTCCACGACAAAACCTCTGATTGATGGCTAATCGATCGATTTTGCTGCGGGGCTTAATCTTGTTGTAAGTAGTACACGCTTCCCGCATCTCAAAATTCATAAAGGCACATGGCGATCCCCAGATCAATTAACCGTCAACCAAATTGACCATGTTGCGATAGACGCAAGGCACTCTTTCAGTGTGCTAGATGTCCGAACTTTCCGAGGGGCCAACTTTGACTCGGACCACTACCTTGTTGTAGCCAAGGTACGAATGAGGATATCTTGTTCACGACCAGCACGAACTAACGCTGTGAAGAGATATGACGTCGGAAAGCTACAATCGCAAGAGATTGCCAATGCCTTTTCCAATCGAGTGTCCCTTCAATTATCCTTGAATCCCATGCCGCCAGCATTAAACGTTGAAGAACAGTGGCAGCAATGCCAAGAAGCCATCAGAACTGCTGCCTCTGAGGTTCTGGGTTTCACTCGGCCACCAAAACGAAACTCATGGTTCGATGAAGATTGTAGGCAGGCAAATGCAGCCAAGCAAAGAGCACGACAAATGCTTTTGCAAACACGAACGAGGGCTGCTTACGATCGGTATAACGAGATTTACAAGGAGAGAAGAAGGGAAGAACACCGACTTCTCAAAAAGAAAAAGAAGCAGCATGAGAAGCGCTCGTTTGAGGAAATAGAGAGGTGCCATGACAGGAACGAGATTCGGAAGTTTTACCAAAAGGTAAAAAGATCCTGCCAGGGTGGCAAACCCCGAACTCAAGCCTGTAAAGACCAGCAGGGAAACATAGTTATAGAGTCACAGTCGCTACTGAGGATCTGGAAAGATCATTTCTGCAGACTGCTTAACGGCGATGAGGACACAAATTCCGCTGTCAGGCAGACTGCCCCATTCAGCCTGGACGATGATCAAGAATGCCGTCCTCCCGACCTAGAAGAAGTTAAGCTTGCTATATGCAAACTTATATCAAATAAGACTGCAGGTGCAGATGGCCTTGATGCCGAACTTTTCAAGGCAGCTGGAGATCAGTTGGAAAGGAGCATGCACCAACTGATCTTCATGATATGGTCGGAAGAAAGCATGCCCGATGAATGGAACCTCAGTATCGTATGCCCGATCCTAAAGAAAGGAGACCCTCACAACTGCGCCAATTATAGAGGGATAAGCCTCCTTAACGTCGCTTATAAGATCTTGTCTGCTGTAATATGTGAACGTCTGAAACCCCACGTCAACAACTTGATAGGTCCTTATCAATGTGGTTTTAGACCGGAGAAGTCCACAATAGATCAAATTTTCACATTACGGCAGATCTTGGAAAAAACCCGTGAACATAATATCGATATTCACCATCTCTTTATCGATTTCAAGGCCGCGTATGACAGTATCTACAGAGACGAGCTGTACAGAGCCATGTCTAGTTTCGGCATCCCTGCAAAACTCGTACGACTATGCAGGATGACTTTGGAGAATTCACGCTGCTCCGTCAAGGTCGGTAAAGAACTCACCGAGACCTTTAATGTCGAAAAAGGTTTTAGGCAAGGCGATAAACTGTCATGCGATTTCTTCAACATCATACTTGAACAGATTGTCAGAAACTCAAACGTCAACACCAGAGGAACAATCTTTCAAAAGTCTGTGCAATTGCTCGCATATGCAGACGATATTGACGTAATGGGAAGAAAAAAGCGTGATGTCATAGGTGCTTTTGCGAGTATTGAAACAGAAGCGGCAAAAATGGGTTTGATGGTTAATGAGGGCAAAACAAAGTATGTGCTGTCATCAAATAAGGACACAGAACATCGACGAATTGGTACTTCGAGGTAGTACAGGACTTCGTCTACCTAGGATCCGCTGTAGACACGGACAACAACATCAGTGCGGAGATCAAACGCAGAATAACTCTTGCCAACCGTTGCTTCTTTGGGTTAAGAAGGCAATTGAGAAACAAAACCCTCTCCAGAAAAACCAAGGTAGCCTTATATAAGACCTTAATCATCCCAGTCCTGCTTTACGGCGCGGAAGCATGGACCTTATCGAAAGCGGATGAGGAAACCCTTGGTCGTTTCGAAAGAAAAATTCTCCGAATGATCTTTGGTCCCGTATGCGAAGGCAATGTGTGGAGAAGAAGATACAACAACGAGCTGTATGAGCTGTACCGCGACATGGGCATAGCCAGAAGAGTACGCATCGCGAGGCTACGATGGTTGGGCCATGTTGAGCGGATGGACCCAAACGCTCCGGCTCGTTGGGTGTTCGAAAGCACATTTCAGGGAAATCACGGAAGGGGAAGACCTCGTCTTAGGTGGCGCAATCAAGTGGATGAAGACCTCAACCGACTTAGAGTGCGAAACTGGAGAGAGCTCACCCGAAATAGAAGTCGTTATCGAAGGATGGTGGAAGATTGCCAGAGAAATACGCGGAGTCACTTTTAATACGCCAGCTCAATTATCAGCCGCTGAATTCAAAATCTATTTCCAAAATCTACTGTCCTCATCGCCAAACTATAGCTCCATTAGTTCCTGTTCACCTCTAATCCTTACGCCTCAGTTAGACCGCAGCATTGAGCTTAGTGAAATTTATTCTTCAATATCGTCTTCGAAGGATCATAAGGCCCCGGGTATGGATGGAATACCATTTGAATTCTATAAGAATGCAAGCCCGTCTCTTGTCATAGCAATTCATAAGCTATTCATGGAAATTTTTGAAACTGCAATTGTTCCAAACTCGTTTAAGAAATCGATAATATATCCACTGTTTAAGAAAGGAGATACAAATGTGGTGTCTAATTATAGAGGACTGTCTTTCCTCGACACGCTCTATAAACTATTTACCACTGTTCTTCTTAGTAGACTAACGACATGGTTAGAAGAAAATAACATAATTAACGATTTTCAAGCTGCATATAGATCAAACTACTCTACCGTCGATCAAGTTTATAATCTATCTTGTCTAATACAACTTCAACTTAGTCAAAAGAAGAAACTCTATGCGTTTTTTATCGATCTCAAAGCTGCCTTTGATAATATCAACAGAGAAGCGTTATTTTACAAGCTTTCTGGAATAGGAATTTCTACAAAAATGGTATCTATAATCAAAGCACTTTACTTGGATACTTCGGCTGCTGTCTGGGATGGAAAAGTTTTGTCCGATTTTTTCGCTACTAAAAAAGGAGTCAAACAAGGATGCGTCCTGAGTGCTCTACTCTTTGTTCTATATTTGAATGACCTGCATGATAATCTACCACTGGGTTTATCTATAGATAATACTGGTATCAACGCCCTCCTATATGCTGACGACATTGTACTCCTATCAGACAGTTCTTCGAAGTTACAAGAGCTCATTGACAGCTTTACAGTATATTGCAACAAATGGAACCTTTCAGTCAATCTTGGCAAGTCCGAAATAGTTATTTTTCGAAACGGAGGACGCAGAGCTGCTTGCGAGAAATGGTTTTATAATGACACAGAAGTAACGGTATCGAACCAATATAAATATCTTGGTGTTGTGTTCAACTACAACATGTCTTGGAACGAACATCTAAATAACAGGCTCGCATCATCCAAAAACTCCATAAACGCTACTTGGGCCAAGCTGCTCAGAAATAAATCAGTTCAACACTCAGCAAAATTTAAAATTCACGATGCTGCTACGCGATCAATTATGCTGTACTGCGCTCAAGTGTGGGGATATAGCGAACATATACAAGTCGAAAAGTTACAAAGATTTTTTATCAAAAGATGTTTTCTCCTACCAGATACAACGCCCAACTATGCCTTACATATTGAGACTGGACTTCCTAAAGCGTTCCTAACAACCCTGGAGCTACATTTTTCCTATATACGGAAAACACTGCATCATTCCAACGGTAGGCTATCTAGAATACTGTCGGAAGCAATTATTAGAAAGAAAATCTTCTGGGCTAAGGAATGGTTAGATCTTTTCCATGTAACGTCAATTGACTTTGCGTTCACCATAAATGTAAATGAGTGGAAAGGATTGCATAGCATACTTTTGTCAAAGCTTAAGGAAAAACATTGGAATGGATTTGTCAGCAATGCGAAGCAATCACAATTTCACGATGACTACTGCAATGTGCTCTACACCGAAGTTCCAAACTACTTTAATGACGCCAACCCACGTGATATGATCTGCCTTATATTAAAAACCCGCTGTGGACTCCTCAATCTGAATGGAAGAGCTTTCCAAAGAAACACCAATGGCTTATGCACACTCTGTAACTTGGATGCCTCTGAAAATACTTTTCACTTCGTTGGAGTATGCCCGATCTTTAGAAGTTATAGAAGAACATTTCTTGGTAACGACGTACTCTCCCGAACACAATTTTTCAATGTTTTGAATGGCAGCTGCTACTATAATCTATATAAGTTTTTGAAATCTTCACTAAAATACCGAAATCTGATTCTAAATGAATTTTCTTAATTTATATTACTCACTAACCTAAATTTTTTATTGTCACTTTTTAACCTGACAGGCAACTTTATGTTATTGTCATAATTAATTTTATACCAGCATATACAATGTTTTTGTTATACCTTTTTTATGGAAATAAAATTATATCTAATCTAATCTAAATCTAATCGAAGGATGTTGGTTGAGGCCCAGGTTCACCCCGAACTGTAATGCCCACCTAAGTAAGTAAGTAAGCACATTCTTTGCATTTTTTTTTTTTGTAGTACCAAATTATTTTCAGTTTTCGAGGTTTGCAAGTTCTTTGTATGCAATTCGGGGCTACTTTCCGCTTTTGGTTTTTTTAGCAGTGCGCTTATTTCTTTTGTAACGTAGCATATCCTGTGAGAAGCAAGAAACATTCAAGTCCCAAGATCTGCACAAAGAAAAACCACTCTCTGACTTCTCTATCCAGGAACCTTCCATCTTGGCACCAATTTTATGACCTCAGACAACAGGACTCCCAAGGCCAGTCTAGGCAGCTCAATGAAAGGTGGTTCTAGGCAAAGCAGGTGAGGCATGCTAGCTGCGTGCTCGTCCAAGCTCGTCGGATGGGGGAGTTCTTCCCTGCCATGCGTGAGAGCAGGGTTACGAAAAACCATGTCAAGACTATGCTGCTGTTTGCAACCTTTGCATAAAAAAAACTTTAGAAGTTCTAATGGGTGGAGGAATTTTGGTGTGATTTATCCTCTCTTACCTACCCACCCTCGCACTATAGTGCAACCATGGCCACCACCCTGTTGTTTTCTTGGTGGCAGCCCCGAACTCGCATTGACTCCCTACACTTCTCCAAGTTCAGCTCAAGCAATCAAGATTCAGTCACATCACTTACCTTAGGTCTACTCACTACAACTCATCTTCATTGACGTGCATATCTATTAAAAAAAAAAACTCCATGAAACATCTTCCCTGTTTGTCTCAGCAGCCAGTTCCCTATCACATTAAGAACTTTCACAAATCAATAGGAGATAAAAAAAACCAGTTTCGGGTTTTTCTCTTACTCTTAATCTAACAATATTTATTATATTTATTCAGCACAGCTTCATATCATGTTTAGAACTATATTCCCTTTCTTCAAATCTCTTCTCTTATTTACATTGGCATCTCTCTTAAAAATTTAGCACTATCTCCAACTATTAAGCTAAAACACAGTCTTTAATTACTTAAATCTCTCAAGGTCTTCTCTCTAATTATCATTTTTTTTTTTTTTTTGAATCCATTAACTTTCTACCATAGAACATTCTACTTAACTTGCATGCCATATCTTTACTAGCATGATACTGAACTCGAACTCGCATGATCATTACTTTGTCTCTCAAAATATTACATTAATTTTAATCTTCAACATAATGTTTAGCTGACTTAAGAGAGCACTCCTTTCAAACATTTTTCAAACTCATGCTTCCTTTCTCTTAATCATCTTTATTCTTATCTTTTTTCTTTAAACTAATTCGCCTCTAAAACTTTCTATCTCTACAATTCATAACAATTTAAAAATAATGAATTGACATCTTATCAACCCTCCACACCTATATTTCACCTTTTCTTTTTTTTGCACTTTATTTCACTAAAATATTTATTTCGTTGAATCAAACAATAATTATTAAAAGATCACTTACCGATTTACATTGTATGTTGTGAATTCCTGCGGTGATGGTGTGTTGAGCTCAGCACTCCAGGCCGTCGCGTCGTCTTGTTGTTATTACCTTTTTGTTTTTTTTTTTCACTTTTTCTTTATGAAAAGGAATTAAGCTATGTAGTGGGTTTCTTAATGAAAAAAAAAAAAACAATCTTCATCTTCTCTTCCAACTTCTTTTCTAGACACACAAATCAACTTGATTCAACTTGTAAAATAGATATATCTTCACTTCACTTCTTAATATCATTTCTCATTTTTTTTTTTAATTCTTTCTGTCACTTATCTGTTGTCCATAGGGTAGAGACCAAATATAATAATTAGACACTTAATGAAATGCCTTTAATAAACTTTTTACACACAATATTTTCTGTTATTAAATTATTATTGAAATGAGGATTTAAGGGATTGTAGGGAGTTGGACAAGGGGGAGGGGGGTGGTTTTTTTAAAAGCAATGACTACACTGATTAGGAGGAAATCAGCTGCTTGTGATGATGCTGCTACTGAGGAGTATGATGAATCTGGGCGGTGAGGTAGATCTGGTTCTTGCGGCAGGTTGGCATTGTCTAAGTTGCACCTGAGGTTCTCTTAAGGTGTTACCATGGTAATCCTCCTTGTCGACCAAGTGTTTTTGATTTGACTGGCGGGGGAAGTCTGCCCAGCAACTCTGCACTGGCTTGTATGTACATATACACACGTGCACTCATGCGTCTCCTGCTCACTTTATCCTTATTATTCTTTATTTTTGAATATGCAGGGGTATATGTCTCCTTTTTTGTGTCTTTTTCTTTTAAAAGACGCGAGGAGCAATTATGATTTGCCCTCCTCACTATCTTTCACTTCTTATAGTAACTATACAAAAACTGTTTTTGTTTAGTCTTACTTTTTTTTCTTTTTTTTTTGTGTGAAAATTTTAAGTACTAGCTATTTTGCACAATAGCATATTTGGCGATCAGCTTTACTTTTATATTTTTTTTGGATTGTTAATCTTATCAAGCGTTTCCTTACTTCGCGTACTGCAAGGAAGCCTAAGGTCACTCTTTTACTACCGTCTATCTCTGATGTTCCGCCGCAACTGACCTAGCATGATCATTTTTCCCGTACCTCCTAGAGGAGGTGTACTGTATTTCTTTATGTACAACTTTCATCGCCTCATTGCAACGTTTTTCCCAATTCTTTATTTAAAGAATGAGCTTTTGACATCAGGCCACATATTATCTACCATCCCCCGCATACTCCTTATCTAGCCCTTTTAGCATCATTCTCATACCAGTTTTAACCAGTTGAGATAGCTAATTATCAGATTCCTTCATGCCCGTATTTCCATGAATATGACACTTTGACGAATTCGCTTGGGTAGGGGCTGCCAAACATCCATTATTTATTTGGTCTGCATTTTTTTTCACACTGTTTGCACGATATCAAACGTGTCACTAACTCGTTATAGTTTTCTACTGGGAGGTATGTCCTACTGAGGAGATCCTCGGCTTCCCGAAAAGTTTCGGGTCTGGCTGTATCTATTAGGTCGTATGCTTCACCTCGCAATCTTGTGGTGAATAAACTTGCAAAAGCTTCCTTGTCCTCCTCTGAGAGACAAAACATCACCTGCCTACAACATCCAATGAATGTTTGTAGTTCTTGGGAGATTTTTGGGTGTCTCTCTCCGGAAAATAAAGGAACGACCTGGGCCGTAAGCTTGATAATTTTCGTGTAATCCACCGCCATGTTTAAATTAATGGTCTCACTTTCTGAATCTGAAAAATCTTGGAATTCCAAGTTAGTTTGAGACTGGTCCGTAAAGGAGATTTGGGGTGGGATCTTTATTTGAGCTATACGATCAGTCAGTTTAGTACTGCTCTGATTTAGAAGGATTCCCTGGAAAATCAGAGAATCTGTCTTTAACTTTTTATTGTTTAAACAACATGCGAGTTGTTAAACGAAATTAAAAATTCGGATTTAATGAGATGAATCTCTAGCATCATCCTACCAGCTGCGCCATTTGTTGTATTTTTCCCAACAAGTCAGAACTCATGAGCCAACCATAACGGGACAAAACCCATGAAAGAACCAAAGAACATCAAAACAAATAAACTTAATCGGTTTATATTTTTCTCAGATTCATAATATACAAGTATTGTTATTAATCTCGGTTCTCCCGAGTCTTTAGTTTGTTGTAAGCCGCCTCCTGTTTCCTGCAGAACTCGGCCATCCGAATTTCCCGAGCCTTGGCCAATAAAACCTTTTTATCTTTATCGGATGACAAAGCCACCATTCGATAAATCTCTCCCAGAGCACGCCTGACCTTTACTTTGTGTCCGCTTCTGTGCTTGCGGGGCACTGGTGGGGCCGGAGGTTGTACACCCTTCACGACGTCTTGGAGGTGCCGTCGGCGGTATTCTTCCAGGGAGATAGGCTTCGGTCCCGCTTCGGGACTCCGTCGGATAGCTTCGGCAAGGGGAGATTTGGTGTCGGTGTGGTTGTACGTTTTAGTGTATTCGGTGTTCATGCTAGAAACACCGAGCTAATTAGAATCTTGCTTAAAAGGGAAGGGAGTGGGGTATGGGGAACAACATATTTTTCGCAGCCTGTTGTGGGGCTAAAATGTAAGGCCCTTAAAAGGCCGATTTGTTTTTATACTTACATGGTCGTAATAAACACTCCAAACTTCAAATATAAGATTTCAAATTAAGTTTCCCACGGGAACGGGGATATGAAAGGGAACCAGAACGGGAACGAAAACTCGAAAAATTCTGAGCCCATATTAAAAATTCTTTTGATATTAGGATGTTACATTATCCCTTACATAGACTTTTTTTTAGGTCCATATTCCAACGGAAACTAGAAACTTTTCGGCTATTTTCAGCTTAGTCCAGCTGGTGCTTCTGACAATTTTTTAAATAATTTAGATCCGAGCAACGCCGGGCGGGTCAGCTAGTATAAGATAATGGTACAAATTGTTCCTTTTTAAAATGTTCTTTATTCTCTGAGTTCTGAGGAACTAGTTTACTGACACCTTTTTATTAATTGACTTACTTTTCTAACATGATCTCTTTTATATCTTATTCTACTTAGCTTATGGAACTATGTTTGGCCTCATAACCGCCAGCTGGTGTCGTCATTTGCCAGTCATCATTTTTTTGCAAACCACTGTTCCAATTGCAATTTGCTTGCGTTTATGGGCTGCAGGTGTTTCTTTTAACCCAATGTGTATTTTGGTCATAGTCGACTGGTTGTTTACTTTTTGTGTATTCCCACAATGTCTTTTGTTTGACATGTGGGTCAATCAATCAATCAATCGAACTATGACTATACAACACAGGGTAGGTCCTAGGACGCTTCCTTGTGGAACACCGGCTTGTAATTTACTTAGCTTTTAATATTCTTGATCATACCGTACTCTGAAGAGCCGGTTTGAGAAATAAGATTTTAGTATTTCGTAGTACTGCCTGGGTAGGTCCATTTGCAGTCTGTACTATAGCCCCTCATGCCATACCTTGTCGAATACTTGAGCAACATCTAAAAATATAGCCGAACATACTTGTTTTTCTTCTAATGCTTTTTCAACTGCATCCGTTATTCTATGAACTTGGTCTATCGTGGAATGTTTATTTCTAAACCCAAACTGATGATTTGGGATTAGATTTCTTTCTTCTATGACTTTGCTTAGTCTTTTCAGTAGCAATTTTTCAAAGACTTTTGCCATTATTGGTATAAGCGATATTGGTCTGTAAGACGTCACTTCTGTTGGTGGCTTACCTTGCTTTGGTATAACAATTACTTCAGCAATTTTCCAATGATGTGGTACATATTGGGTCTTTAGGCATGCATTTATTATGAATTGGAGTTTTATGAAGGCTTTTGATGGCATTTCTTTCATAACCTCAGCAGTTATAAGATCGTACCCAGGTGATTTTTTGTTCGATAGTTGATTTCGATACATACTTTTTATTTCTTTGAGTGTGACAATTGGTATGTCAACTTCATCGACTTTATCAATACCCTGTAAGCTGTTTTCAGATGTATTTGCTGGGAATAGCTTAAAAACATTCGCAAGATGTTCTGCAAACAGGTTAGCTTTTTCTTTTGGATTTCCGATCCAATTCCCGTTTAGAGATTTTATTGGCGGGTTTTGTAACTGCAGTCTTTTCAGGCGCTTAGCTGCTTTCCAGAGCGAATAATCGGTTGAAGCATCAGTCGTTAAATTTTTCAGGAATCTACTTAATGAATCATTTTTGAATTCGTAGATTTATTTCTCCAGTTCGTTGCTTAGCCGGTTAAACGCTGTTTTGTCGTCTGGAAATCTAGTATTTTGCCATTTTCTTCGAGCTCTTCTCTTCTCCAATATCAACTCTCTTATCTCAACAGGGTATTTTTTTGTGTACTTTCTTCTGCAGCTTGTTGAACATCGGCAATGAATTGTTCTACTTCAAGGTCGATTTGCTCTTTTGTTTGCATAGAGGATCTGAGATTTATATAGCTTTCAAGCTTTTCTCTGAATTCACTCCAGTTTGTTTTATTATTTACCAGCTTAGGATTACTTTTTTCCATTATCTCCGATTCATTAAGTGATAAAATCACCGGTGTATGATCTGATGATAAGTCATATTTACCTTCGACTCTTATATGGTTTCGTTTGATACCTTTAACTATGAAAAAGTCAAAAAGGTCTGGTATTTTACTAGTATCCGATGGCCAGTATGTTGGTGATCTGGAAGAATAAAACTCGCAATTGTATTTTAGGCATGCTTTGTAAAGCCTTCTGCCTTTTGTTGTTATAAGTCTGGATCCCCAATGGGTGTGCTTAGCGTTAAGGTCACCGCCAACAAGGAAGTTATGTCCTAGTAGATTTAGCAGTTCTGTATAATCATCTTCAGTCGGGGAACGCCTCGGCGGGCAGTATATTGATGCCAACTTGAAGTCTTTCTTTTTCATACCAATACTAATTATTGTTACTTGCATATTCTCGTTTGTAAACATAACTTCTTTATGGTGTTTTAAACTCTTTTTTATGAGGATTGCCGATCCACCTCTAGCCTTATCAGCTGGATGAGGAGCGTGGTAGCAAATATAGTTTGATATTAAATCATCAAGAACCAGTCCACTTGAGAAATGAGTTTCGGACACCAGACAAATATCTATGTGTTCGATGTCTAAGAAGATTTTTAATTCTGATAAATGGTGTAAGAGACCGTTTGCATTCCATGTTTCAATTTTTTTGTGTTCTGTTCATCATTGTGACTTCTTCACTTAGCCGATTGATGTTCAAATCTTGATTGTCAATTCTTTTAAGAATAAGTTCAAGAATTTCTTCTTTTTCACTCTTCCGCACGTTTTTAACAATCTGTGAATAGAATTTATTTTCGTCGCTTATGCTTTTAACAGCGTCCTTCGGAAGTTCTTTCTTACCTTTGTCTTCAGCTTCAGCAGTTTTTTTGTGTTTGCTGAATTGCTGGGCTTTATTTCACCGGATGTCATTTTGCTTTTGGATTTTTGAAATCTTTTAGCAACTGGACAGCCTCTATAGCTTGCAGGGCGATTACCTTGACAGTTTACACATTTTGTATTCTGTTCTTTGCTTGATGGACAGTCTTTAGTTGCATGTTTTCCTTCACACTTAACACAAGCAAACTCGCGGTTGCAATATTTTTGGGTGTAGCCAAATGCTTGGCATCGTTTACATTGCGGTCTCATTCTTAATAAGATTGACTGCATCAAGGGCTTGGAAGCCTGCTTGAACAAGGTCTAATACTAATTCTTTTGGAGAACATGAGGAATGTAGGCCTCTAGCTACTACTTTTATTGGTCTTGTGGATTTGTTTTCATACGAGTGCCACTGGATTTTATGTTTGCTTAGTTCCTCAGTGACCAGTCTATATCATCTTCCTCGACATTGACTTTCCAATTGTCTTTGTTATACGATGTATATTTGCAAACTTTTTTAGTACATTTCTCAATAATTTTCTTAAGATCTCCAAAATTTGGGAATCCTGTGATCATAATTGGTGGTGGTACAGTTTTTCTGTTGCCTTTAGACAAAGACTTTGGTTTAGCATTGGCTAGCACATTCTTTGGTGGATGGGCGTTGTACTATTCGGGTAGACTCTGATTGGTGCCAACTTGGCGGCGCCCAGATGCTGTAACTTATAGTACACGTCAACTGTGCTTACTATACCTCCAAGCGGTATCCACTGGGACCTGGGATGCTCCCTTTAGAGCTGACCTGCTAAACTAGTAAGTGCGAGTGTTGATAAGGGAATCCGGAACAAAGAATTTAGATCGATCAACACTATAATTGCTCTGCGAACAATGACTGACTGCACGAATCTCAGTGGTCTACGAGAGCTTTCGTGTAAATGTCCCAGCGGATGAATTCGAAGGACAGAATCAACGGTGGACTTCAGCAGCCATAAAAGCAGAAACCCCTGAAAGAGCTACTCCAACATATTTGGTTTAAAAATCTTTTGGGGTCTTTCAATACTAGGACAGGGTATTGAAGTAGAGATGGTGGCGGAAGAGCTCCTGGTGAGCCAACGGCAGCACTCACACCCCCGCAGCAGGGTACTGACTCTGGATACTCCAGCCCTTTGTGTCCGAAGGGATCCAAAAGGACCTGGCCCTCCAGGTTGGGGGTTGTGCGTAGGGTTAACTACCCAACCACGTAAAAAAAGCCCAGTTCCGAAACAACAATTAGCCTCGGATAACGATAATGATTTCAAAGTTGACGACCCATGCAAACGAAAAAAGGACAACGACCTCCGGATCTGCACTTGGAATGTAAGATCTCTTAACGGACTAGGTGCAGCTGGAGAATTAGCGGCGTGCGACGGAGTGGACCGAGCATAAAGAAGATGAAAAACTGTGACATATACTATGGCGACTGCTACAGACAACAAAAAAAGCGTTTATTTGGGTGCGGATTTGTCGTTAGAGGAAGACTCAGGGATAAGGTGATTAGCCAAAATCCAGTCAACGAGCGTATAATGACCATCCGCATCAGGGCTAAATTCGCCAACATTAGCCTTATATGCGCCCACGCCCCCACAGAAGAGAACGACGACGATTCCAAAGACTGTTTCTACGAGCTCCTCGAAGAAAAATATGAGCAATGCCCTAGATACGACGTGAAAATCGTTCTTGGCGATTTCAACGCAAAACTAGGGAAGGAGGACATCTTTGGAAACACAATCGGTAAGCATAGCCTCCACGACAAAACCTCTGATTGATGGCTAATCGATCGATTTTGCTGCGGGGCTTAATCTTGTTGTAAGTAGTACACGCTTCCCGCATCTCAAAATTCATAAAGGCACATGGCGATCCCCAGATCAATTAACCGTCAACCAAATTGACCATGTTGCGATAGACGCAAGGCACTCTTTCAGTGTGCTAGATGTCCGAACTTTCCGAGGGGCCAACTTTGACTCGGACCACTACCTTGTTGTAGCCAAGGTACGAATGAGGATATCTTGTTCACGACCAGCACGAACTAACGCTGTGAAGAGATATGACGTCGGAAAGCTACAATCGCAAGAGATTGCCAATGCCTTTTCCAATCGAGTGTCCCTTCAATTATCCTTGAATCCCATGCCGCCAGCATTAAACGTTGAAGAACAGTGGCAGCAATGCCAAGAAGCCATCAGAACTGCTGCCTCTGAGGTTCTGGGTTTCACTCGGCCACCAAAACGAAACTCATGGTTCGATGAAGATTGTAGGCAGGCAAATGCAGCCAAGCAAAGAGCACGACAAATGCTTTTGCAAACACGAACGAGGGCTGCTTACGATCGGTATAACGAGATTTACAAGGAGAGAAGAAGGGAAGAACACCGACTTCTCAAAAAGAAAAAGAAGCAGCATGAGAAGCGCTCGTTTGAGGAAATAGAGAGGTGCCATGACAGGAACGAGATTCGGAAGTTTTACCAAAAGGTAAAAAGATCCTGCCAGGGTGGCAAACCCCGAACTCAAGCCTGTAAAGACCAGCAGGGAAACATAGTTATAGAGTCACAGTCGCTACTGAGGATCTGGAAAGATCATTTCTGCAGACTGCTTAACGGCGATGAGGACACAAATTCCGCTGTCAGGCAGACTGCCCCATTCAGCCTGGACGATGATCAAGAATGCCGTCCTCCCGACCTAGAAGAAGTTAAGCTTGCTATATGCAAACTTATATCAAATAAGACTGCAGGTGCAGATGGCCTTGATGCCGAACTTTTCAAGGCAGCTGGAGATCAGTTGGAAAGGAGCATGCACCAACTGATCTTCATGATATGGTCGGAAGAAAGCATGCCCGATGAATGGAACCTCAGTATCGTATGCCCGATCCTAAAGAAAGGAGACCCTCACAACTGCGCCAATTATAGAGGGATAAGCCTCCTTAACGTCGCTTATAAGATCTTGTCTGCTGTAATATGTGAACGTCTGAAACCCCACGTCAACAACTTGATAGGTCCTTATCAATGTGGTTTTAGACCGGAGAAGTCCACAATAGATCAAATTTTCACATTACGGCAGATCTTGGAAAAAACCCGTGAACATAATATCGATATTCACCATCTCTTTATCGATTTCAAGGCCGCGTATGACAGTATCTACAGAGACGAGCTGTACAGAGCCATGTCTAGTTTCGGCATCCCTGCAAAACTCGTACGACTATGCAGGATGACTTTGGAGAATTCACGCTGCTCCGTCAAGGTCGGTAAAGAACTCACCGAGACCTTTAATGTCGAAAAAGGTTTTAGGCAAGGCGATAAACTGTCATGCGATTTCTTCAACATCATACTTGAACAGATTGTCAGAAACTCAAACGTCAACACCAGAGGAACAATCTTTCAAAAGTCTGTGCAATTGCTCGCATATGCAGACGATATTGACGTAATGGGAAGAAAAAAGCGTGATGTCATAGGTGCTTTTGCGAGTATTGAAACAGAAGCGGCAAAAATGGGTTTGATGGTTAATGAGGGCAAAACAAAGTATGTGCTGTCATCAAATAAGGACACAGAACATCGACGAATTGGTACTTCGAGGTAGTACAGGACTTCGTCTACCTAGGATCCGCTGTAGACACGGACAACAACATCAGTGCGGAGATCAAACGCAGAATAACTCTTGCCAACCGTTGCTTCTTTGGGTTAAGAAGGCAATTGAGAAACAAAACCCTCTCCAGAAAAACCAAGGTAGCCTTATATAAGACCTTAATCATCCCAGTCCTGCTTTACGGCGCGGAAGCATGCACCTTATCGAAAGCGGATGAGGAAACCCTTGGTCGTTTCGAAAGAAAAATTCTCCGAATGATCTTTGGTCCCGTATGCGAAGGCAATGTGTGGAGAAGAAGATACAACAACGAGCTGTATGAGCTGTACCGCGACATGGGCATAGCCAGAAGAGTACGCATCGCGAGGCTACGATGGTTGGGCCATGTTGAGCGGATGGACCCAAACGCTCCGGCTCGTTGGGTGTTCGAAAGCACATTTCAGGGAAATCGCGGAAGGGGAAGACCTCGTCTTAGGTGGCGCAATCAAGTGGATGAAGACCTCAACCGACTTAGAGTGCGAAACTGGAGAGAGCTCGCCCGAAATAGAAGTCGTTATCGAAGGATGTTGGTTGAGGCCCAGGTTCACCCCGAACTGTAATGCCCACCTAAGTAAGTAAGTAAGCACATTCTTTGCATTTTTTTTTTTGTAGTACCAAATTATTTTCAGTTTTCGAGGTTTGCAAGTTCTTTGTATGCAATTCGGGGCTACTTTCCGCTTTTGGTTTTTTTAGCAGTGCGCTTATTTCTTTTGTAACGTAGCATATCCTGTGAGAAGCAAGAAACATTCAAGTCCCAAGATCTGCACAAAGAAAAACCACTCTCTGACTTCTCTATCCAGGAACCTTCCATCTTGGCACCAATTTTATGACCTCAGACAACAGGACTCCCAAGGCCAGTCTAGGCAGCTCAATGAAAGGTGGTTCTAGGCAAAGCAGGTGAGGCATGCTAGCTGCGTGCTCGTCCAAGCTCGTCGGATGGGGGAGTTCTTCCCTGCCATGCGTGAGAGCAGGGTTACGAAAAACCATGTCAAGACTATGCTGCTGTTTGCAACCTTTGCATAAAAAAAACTTTAGAAGTTCTAATGGGTGGAGGAATTTTGGTGTGATTTATCCTCTCTTACCTACCCACCCTCGCACTATAGTGCAACCATGGCCACCACCCTGTTGTTTTCTTGGTGGCAGCCCCGAACTCGCATTGACTCCCTACACTTCTCCAAGTTCAGCTCAAGCAATCAAGATTCAGTCACATCACTTACCTTAGGTCTACTCACTACAACTCATCTTCATTGACGTGCATATCTATTAAATAAAAAAACTCCATGAAACATCTTCCCTGTTTGTCTCAGCAGCCAGTTCCCTATCACATTAAGAACTTTCACAAATCAATAGGAGATAAAAAAAACCAGTTTCGGGTTTTTCTCTTACTCTTAATCTAACAATATTTATTATATTTATTCAGCACAGCTTCATATCATGTTTAGAACTATATTCCCTTTCTTCAAATCTCTTCTCTTATTTACATTGGCATCTCTCTTAAAAATTTAGCACTATCTCCAACTATTAAGCTAAAACACAGTCTTTAATTACTTAAATCTCTCAAGGTCTTCTCTCTAATTATCATTTTTTTTTTTTTTTTTGAATCCATTAACTTTCTACCATAGAACATTCTACTTAACTTGCATGCCATATCTTTACTAGCATGATACTGAACTCGAACTCGCATGATCATTACTTTGTCTCTCAAAATATTACATTAATTTTAATCTTCAACATAATGTTTAGCTGACTTAAGAGAGCACTCCTTTCAAACATTTTTCAAACTCATGCTTCCTTTCTCTTAATCATCTTTATTCTTATCTTTTTTCTTTAAACTAATTCGCCTCTAAAAATTTCTATCTCTACAATTCATAACAATTTAAAAATAATGAATTGACATCTTATCAACCCTCCACACCTATATTTCACCTTTTCTTTTTTTTGCACTTTATTTCACTAAAATATTTATTTCGTTGAATCAAACAATAATTATTAAAAGAACACTTACCGATTTACATTGTATGTTGTGAATTCCTGCGGTGATGGTGTGTTGAGCTCAGCACTCCAGGCCGTCGCGTCGTCTTGTTGTTATTACCTTTTTGTTTTTTTTTTCACTTTTTCTTTATGAAAAGGAATTAAGCTATGTAGTGGGTTTCTTAATGAAAAAAAAAAAAACAATCTTCATCTTCTCTTCCAACTTCTTTTCTAGACACACAAATCAACTTGATTCAACTTGTAAAATAGATATATCTTCACTTCACTTCTTAATATCATTTCTCATTTTTTTTTTTAATTCTTTCTGTCACTTATCTGTTGTCCATAGGGTAGAGACCAAATATAATAATTAGACACTTAATGAAATGCCTTTAATAAACTTTTTACACACAATATTTTCTGTTATTAAATTATTATTGAAATGAGGATTTAAGGGATTGTAGGGAGTTGGACAAGGGGGAGGGGGGTGGTTTTTTTAAAAGCAATGACTACACTGATTAGGAGGAAATCAGCTGCTTGTGATGATGCTGCTACTGAGGAGTATGATGAATCTGGGCGGTGAGGTAGATCTGGTTCTTGCGGCAGGTTGGCATTGTCTAAGTTGCACCTGAGGTTCTCTTAAGGTGTTACCATGGTAATCCTCCTTGTCGACCAAGTGTTTTTGATTTGACTGGCGGGGGAAGTCTGCCCAGCAACTCTGCACTGGCTTGTATGTACATATACACACGTGCACTCATGCGTCTCCTGCTCACTTTATCCTTATTATTCTTTATTTTTGAATATGCAGGGGTATATGTCTCCTTTTTTGTGTCCTTTTCTTTTAAAAGACGCGAGGAGCAATTATGATTTGCCCTCCTCACTATCTTTCACTTCTTATAGTAACTATACAAAAACTGTTTTTGTTTAGTCTTACTTTTTTTTCTTTTTTTTTTTGTGTGAAAATTTTAAGTACTAGCTATTTTGCACAATAGCATATTTGGCGATCAGCTTTACTTTTATATTTTTTTTGGATTGTTAATCTTATCAAGCGTTTCCTTACTTCGCGTACTGCAAGGAAGCCTAAGATCACTCTTTTACTACCGTCTATCTCTGATGTTCCGCCGCAACTGACCTAGCATGATCATTTTTCCCGTACCTCCTAGAGGAGGTGTACTGTATTTCTTTATGTACAACTTTCATCGCCTCATTGCAACGTTTTTCCCAATTCTTTATTTAAAGAATGAGCTTTTGACATCAGGCCACATATTATCTACCATCCCCCGCATACTCCTTATCTAGCCCTTTTAGCATCATTCTCATACCAGTTTTAACCAGTTGAGATAGCTAATTATCAGATTCCTTCATGCCCGTATTTCCATGAATATGACACTTTGACGAATTCGCTTGGGTAGGGGCTGCCAAACATCCATTATTTATTTGGTCTGCATTTTTTTTCACACTTTTTCTTTCAGTTTCAAACGACGATGACGATACATATCAAAACGAAAATGAATAAAAACACAATTAAAAACGCGTACCTTGTATACATTTCGGACTGTTTACAGTCCATCATCAGCATCACGACTAATCCGAATAGTATTATCACTGTTGAAATTTGCTTTCAGATGAGAGAAAAGAGATTTGATGTTATATTTCCGTTATCGGAATTAATTGAATTGCTATCCTTTGTATATTGTAACGCGAACCCAATATTTACTACCAATTTCCTTATCGAAAACGTTCAACCGAAAACACAAGCGGCAACAAGTTGTGTAAGTGTAGAAATATACCTTTGGGAAAAATGTTTGACAAGAGTGGAGAGCGGAGACCATGTGGAAATTACTGGAGAGTTTTAGATGAAATGTCATTCGATATAAGTAGGCCGCCCGAGGCAACCAGATGGCAGTTTTGATTATAGAGTGATAAAGTTAAGAGTGATTTGTTTGTAACGGAAATTGCTGTTCCCTCTTCACGAATTGGCGATGTGCTACCATATCACTTTTCTTTTCGTTCCACAGGATTCCCGAAAAAAAACAAAGTGACCGCGAAAGAAGGTTGTCCAGACGGCAGAGTGCTAGTAGGCATGCTTGCAATTGCCGAATTGCTAACTCGTCGGTGGGGTGGGTCGTTGCAAACGCCACTGGACTACCGTACAACTTTAACATGCCCCTTCTCCCAAAAACGCACACATAAAATCTTCTATTGCTACCGCTATCGCTAATCTTTAAATTTTAGAACCGGATGATATTGGTTCCCGAGTACAACCCTCCCTCTGTTCAATACACTTTGTGTACGAACTCCGTGGTTATCACTCTACTCAAACTGCTGCTGTGACAACCCCTTTCTTAAAGCCTGAAAAGTCTATGCTACTAACATATCACTGCCATCAAAATTATACATTAAGTTTCACTTAACCGAGCACCGTAAAACGACTCTATTCCGTTTGCATGGTTGAAGATTAAAAATAACATACACAGTTTGTGCATTCAATAGAGTAGCAGTTTTATTATATAAAAAAAAAAAACTTTAACCACAAAAAAAAGATATATACCCATACCAAAAGTAGAGGAATTGCTCCTCAAATATATATATATATATATGTATGAGTTTGTTCATGTCATCATAACGACAAAAAAAAATTATTAAACCCCCAAGAGATTTGTATAAGTTATTTTACATTATATTTGTTTGTCTTAAAAAAAAGACTTTTAATTTCCTTTTTTCATTGTTTATTAACTTCAAACGGAGTACAAAATTGAACTAAACTACTTAAGTCTACCTAGCTTAATCGAAACCTCTGCTGCTATTCTAAAAGTGCTGACGACCTGTCGCCGGTGTTGGGGTGATGACCGTCGTTGAGGTCGTCTGTGCTGTTTTCGGGAATTCGATAATGCAATTATGCAATAATTGCAATTCAACTTGCTGCGCGTGGATATGTTGAGTTGGATAATTTTGTTGACGTTAACTCCTCCGCCCTTAAATTCGAACGTCCTCGTTTGATGACCTCAGGTGTTTCTTGATGTCTTCAATTCCTATTACCATGGTTTTTGGGTTTTTGTCTAATCCTGGTGTTGAAGTTAGATTTTCGGTTTTCCCAATAGTTTTGTTCTTTCGATTTCGAAGGAATTTGAAAGCCAATATTATTGTTACTGTTATTAGGCAAAATGCTAGTGTTGAGCTGGTTGTGCTATGGATGATATTGTTGTTTTCTAGCAAGTCTATTTTGTTTGTGCTCTTTGCGTAGAGATTCTTAAGTCTCTCGAGTGATAAGAATTCTTCTTTGGCTTCTAACATTGGAGCTGGCTGAAGAACTGCTGGCATAGGATGATGGTTGATGATTTCTCTGTTCGTGAATTCTCTTTGGTTTATTTGTATCAAAGAGTTTGTATGGCGGATGATGTAGGTTCCATTGAGTTCGACTGTTTCGTTATTAATAACTGCAGGACCATTGAATTGGTTGAGGAGGAGAATTCCAGGAGATATTTCTTCGAGTGATGGAATGTGTTCGTTGTTTATTTGCGTACATGTTGGTTTGATGCTCTTCAGTAAGTTTGGTATGCAGGCAGAGGTACTAATATCTATTACATTCTTTTTATTACATATGGATAATTCATTAAATTTTTTACATTCTTTAATTATTCCAAAAATCTTATCTCTACATTCTAAAACATTTTCGTAAGGAATTTTATTAATGACATTCTTTTTCTTTATTGCTTTTAGTATAAAAACACTACAGGAATAACTTTCACTTGTAGGTAGTTCTAATATGTAAATTATATTTTTATTGTTGGAAGCAATTTTCATATTTGCGAATTCTAAAGCTTCATCTATATTAACATAAGGAATTTTTTCATTTTTAATTATTGTTTCAGTTATATTGATTTCGTTATTACTTAAAATATATGAATTAACAATGTTGGCTTTAGCCCAATGTATGCCGTAGGCAATATTTATGAGTTCTTCTTTTATTACATCGAGTTTATATTTTATTTTCATTATTAAACTAATTTCTACGTCATTTTGCTCTTTGAAGGTTTTGATTATATTGTTTGTAAGGTTAGTGATTTCATTAATTTTCTCAATTGTTATTCTATTAATTATGACTTGATTATTATTATTACTTAAAACATTATTCATTTTATCTGTTAATATTTCGAAGTCGTGCTGGTCCGGGTTTCCGGCGATCTATTTCCACGCACTTCCGATGAAATCTAATGATCTCTTATTTTTTTCTTTTATTTTTAATCTTAGAAAGTAATTTTTAATTTTTTCAATTTCGAAGGAAAGGATGGGATACATAGGATGTTGGGGTCTTACGTTGGTTATTGCTGTTTCCAATTGTCGGATGAAATTGCCATAAACGTCGATGTCGATAACGTGTACGATTTTGAAGGATCCATTTTGGATCTTGGCATTTCCGGTGTTAATTTTAATCAGTTGTGAATTGGTGTAGTCCAATATTTGGACGTTTGCACTTATGGTACAAAGTTGTACCAATAACCTAAGGGGAAGGGAAAAATCTAGTTTTTAATGAGGCTTTTGTGTATAGTTTTTCCTGATTGAGTAATGACGGTTGTATTTTTGTCTTCTTTTACTATTTCCTTTCTGTATTTGGCTGATAATTTATTTCCTAATCTTTTATTGACTTTGACATAAATGGTTTCTCCGTTTGAGAACTTTTTAACAGGAGCTTTTTTCTTGTTATGGTATTCTAAATCTGCATCTTGTTTTCCTATCAGTTTGTTTTTGGTGATTTCTCTTTCTATTTCAAGTTGTTCGGGATTATTGGATAACTGTCTAGCAAAGAATATGTCTATTGGTTTTTTTCCTGTGGTTGAGTGAATGGAGTTATTATATTCGAAAATGGATTTGTCCAGAAGTTCTGGGAATGTATAATTTGGATTTTGGGATTTTAGACAACGTATCACTTCGGATAGTGTTGAATGAAAACGCTCTACCTGTCCGTTAGCTGTACTGGTATATGGAGGAGTTTTGAATATTTTTATATTGAAAAAGTTTTCTAACATGAAAAGAACTGAATTCGAGTTTAGGGATTTTTCATTGTCGACGACTATAGTGTCAGGGACACCAAATGAAAGGATTAATTCTCTTAAGGGTTGTTTAATATCTTCGGCTGATCTTGATTTGAGGATCTTTACTAAAGCATACTTGGAAAATTTGTCGATGGCTGTCAAGATAATGCGTTTATTCGTGAAATAAATGTCTAAGTGCAATATTTGACCAGGGTATGTAGGTATAGGAGTGGCTTGAATCATTGGCTTACTAGGGTGTCTGTCATATTTATGTTCCTTGCATATTTTGCATTCTTTGACTATTTTCTCTACCTTGCGGCGCATCTGAGGAAAATAAAATTTGTTCAGAATTTGCAGTTTATTTTCTTTGCTATTTCTATGTGCACGTGTATGTTCTTTTATAATTTCGGACTCTTGTTTTTCCTCGTCAAGTAAATCTGTGACTATGTTTCTGGAAAATCTAGTTCTATATTGCTTGAAATGAGTTGGGTAGATTTCTTGAATCTGTCCCAGGATTCTTTCGTTTGTTTTTAAGCCATTTATTACGGAAGGGTTGAGATATCGTTTAAGAATGTTTATAATTTTTTCGTCGGAAAGTTCTGGTTCTACTATTGTGTGTCGATGATAGGTAGGGAAGATTATTTCGAAATTATAGGAGGCTACAGGTCCTTCTGATAAAATAATTTGGTTTTTAAACACGTTTAAAGGCTCGGTTGCAAATTGAATAAGGTGTTGTCCTGAGCTTTCGTCACTATGTTGTGTGACGGTTAAAGAATTTATGTTACTATTAATTGGTGGTCTTGATAATGCATCGGCCACGACGTTGGTTTTGCCGGGCTTATATTTAAGCTCGTAATTATACTCTTCGAGTATAGCTTTCCATCGTTTTAATTTATGGTTGGTGTTTTTGTTACTCAACGCATAAGTTAAAGGCTGATGATCAGTGTAGATCTTTACAACTGACTGACCGTAAAGGTAATTTCTAAGAGTAGTGAGTGCCCATATGATCGCTAACATTTCTTTTTCGTTTGTAGCGAAATGTTCTTCAGTTTTATCAAGTGTTCGAGAGATGAAGGTAATGGGTTTCTTATCTTGTTCCAAGACAGCGCCAATAGCGTAGTCTGATGCGTCTGTCGTTAAATGGAATTCTTTTTTTAAGTCGGGATATGCGAGAACTACGTCTTCCGAGGTTAAAGATTTTTTTATTTTGTCAAATGCTTCTAATGCTTCGTCGTTCATTGCTATAACTTTTTTACTTGAGGCATGTTTGGACGTTCGTCCATCCTCTCCCCTTAAAAGGACTGTTAGGGGTTTCGCTATTTTAGCGTAGTCTCTTATAAACCTGCGATAAAACCCTGACAGGCCTAAGAATGATCTTAGATCTTTCAGTGTATTTGGACATGGAAAGTTTTCTACTGCTTCTAGTTTCTTTGGATTGGTCTTTATTCCATCGGGTGTAATAATAAAACCTAAGAATTCTACATTGCTTTGTAAGAATTCACATTTGTCCATCTGTACTTTTAAGTTGGCTTCTTGAAGAGTTCTGAAAATTTTTGAAAGGTTTTCGAAGTGTGATTCTTCGTCTTTGCTGAAGACGACAATATCGTCTATATAGACGAAACAGATTTTTCCTATATGTTCTCTTAATATGTCGTCTAATGCTCTTTGGAAAATGGACGGAGCATTTTTCAGTCCAAATGGGAGTCGTACAAACTCATATTTTCCGTTGCTTACGGAGAAGGCTGTTTTTTCTATGTCGTTCTCGTGTAGTTTGATTTGGTGGAAACCACTTTTTAAATCGAGTACTGAGAAGACTTTGTTCTGTCCGAGTTGGGATAGAACTTCATTTATCTCCGGTATCGGATAGCGGTCGGGGATAGTGACCATATTCAGTTTTCGATAGTCGATAACTAATCGAAATTTCTTTTCGCCAGATGCATCAACTTTTTTGGGTACAACCCATATTGGTGCATTGTAAGGAGACCGAGAAGGTCTGATGATGCCGTCTTTAAGCAATTGATTTATTTGCTTTTCGACATAGGGTATGGATATGATCTCGTATATATTGGTTCATTAGTCGAGGTTCTAATTTTTCCTTTCACCGTTGTGGTGTAAGTTAACTTCTCATCCGGTTCGGCGAATAGATCAGAGTGTGTATCGGTGAGCTTGCGAAGCTTAAACTTGCTTTCTTCGGACATGTGTTTGTCTCTGATGGTGACGGAGTTTATTGACTCATAAATTTGTTGTTTTAATCGGATTTTAAGCTTATTTTTAATAAGCATATAACTTTCTTTTGTAAAAATGACAGCTGACAGGTCCTTAAGGCTGTCGTTGCCCAGGATTCCATGGAAGGATTTGAGTGAAGGAAGAATGAAAAATTGTATTTGAATGTTATTAATACCGAAAAGATTTATCATAGTATGTTGGCTTATTTCGACTTGACCGCCAACTGAGTTTGCAAAAAAGTTTTCTTTATTCGGAATTGGATTCTTTACTAGGCTTGGCTGAATGTAGTTTTTGTTTGACCCTGTATCTATTAGAAATTTTAAAATTTGACCGTCGCTCGTCTTACATTCAAAGTATGGCAAAGACGAGCTTGTTAGCCTAAAAAATGGATGTCTGCATAATCGTTCAATTGTTCATCGTAATTGCTTTGTTTTTCAATATATTCGTTCAAGGATTCATCTCCGATGTTCACCGTACTCATAGCATTTACTAAAGAGTTATAATCGCTGATGTTTGATTGATAATAGTGTTCAATATCATTAGTTGGTTCTAGGTTTGGATTCATTACTGTTTCGGGATAGGAATTAGGATTTATTGGATTAGTTGGTAAGTGGAAATTTCTTTGCATTTTCGGTGGGTGTGCTTGTGTGGATGGGGTTGTAATATTCTGATCATTTGGCCTTTTGCCGTATAAATGATTCTGATATTTTGGCCTATTTATGTAGTTTACTCCTCTTGAACGTAGACTTGGGTCGATTTCCATAGGTTCTGGTCTAGGAAGTGGTTTTGGGGCAGTTGGTCGAGGTGGACCAAATTGGTTTTGCTGTGCAAAAGGATTTTGTGGAGGATACTGATAATATTGTTGGGGCTGTTGGGGGTATTGCGGGTAATGGGACCGACGTGGGGGATGCTGAGGAACATGTGCTAAATGTGGGAAAAATTGTTGCTGTTGTGTAACATGAGCTGTTCTGCGAGGTGGCAGTTCAATGATTGGTTTTCTGCTATGACCGCTAGGAATGTTAGCATGTTGCGAGCGGAAACTTTGATTTTCAAGCTTTTGGCACAGGTATAAGGCTTGAGGAAGGTCAGCAGGTTCTCTTATACCTAGAAGTCTAAGTAGGTCACCTCTAAGGCCTCTTATGAATGTATCGAGAGCTTTATCTCGATAGGTTTCCGTTAACAAATGCATGGCATCTGTAGAAATGTCCATACTGGAGATTTTATTCAGTATCAATGTCAAATGTTGGTATACCATTTGATAGTATTGTTCGACGTTGTTATTACCCTGTGAAAGAGTTGTCATTTGGTACTCAAGGGTACCTAAATCGCGCTTGTCAGCATAGTGGGTAGTGAGACATTTAGAAATGCACTCCCAATTTAATGGCGTATTGTATGATTCTAAAACCGCATCTGCGTTACCTACAATTTTGTTCCTAATTGTGTTGAGGATACCAAAGTATTTTGGTGTGCCTCTAAGGTGGTTGTAGATGCTTAGGATCCTTTCAATGCTCTTTCGCCAAGAGCTATATTCGCTAGGATTCCCTGAGAATTCCCTAATTGATCGTACCACATCGGGTACTTTGTCTAGTTCACCTAAATTTCCTGCATATTGCACATCAATACTTTGTTCTACGCCCTTGTAAAAGTTGGCATGTGGATTTATTATTGATTGCACGATGTTTTTGCATTGGTCGTTGCAGACCTTTGAAACGATGCTAGTGACTAGTGCCTCGAATTCGGGTGTAGCACTTGCTGTATATGAATTTGGAGTGGATATGTTTGGGTTTGGAGGGGGAAGGTTAAAATTTGGAAGTGGAATATTCGGTAATGCATTGCTAGAACCTGTAGGTTCTGTCATGATTGCCTTTTTATGTTTTTTTTCTTTTTCGTGTTTCGGAATTTTGAAAATTTATAATGTTCTTTTAGTTCTTATGTTTCAAACTAAATCGTAATTTCACTTTTTTTTCTTTTACTGTTTCTATTTACGTATTTCTTTCTTTAAAAATGTTGTTCTTAATGACCTAAGTTTCTAGTTTCACTTAATTCTTTTCAATTTTAGATTTCAATTCAATTTAAATTCTTAAAAATAACCTTACAAAATTAGTCGCTTTTTTTCTTTTACTGTTTCTATTTACGTATTTCTTTCTTTAAAAATGTTGTTCTTAATGACCTAAGTTTCTAGTTTCACTTAATTCTTTTCAATTTAAATTCTTAAAAATAACCTTACAAAATTAGTGGAGCCATATCCCACGCTGGTGACGGCAGCTTGATCCGTTTTGCAGTAGCAGCTACTCAGGTACTTTTCGTCACACTCCCTCGTGGGCTGCTATGTCCATCGACTATAGCAACTTGGGTCCTTGGGTTTCGGGTACAGCCGAAGTGATTCGAAATTGAAAAATTAATTTGCACTCGCGACGAGCTACTTAAGGTCGATTTATGCTATGTATGCGTTCACTAACTTTTCACTTTTCGCGACTTCACTTATAGGCCAAACCAGATTGGGCGCCAGTTATTTTACTTTACATTTGTTTGTCTTAAAAAAAAGACTTTTAATTTCCTTTTTTCATTGTTTATTAACTTCAAACGGAGTACAAAATTGAACTAAACTACTTAAGTCTACCTAGCTTAATCGAAACCTCTGCTGCTATTCTAAAAGTGCTGACGACCTGTCGCCGGTGTTGGGGTGATGACCGTCGTTGAGGTCGTCTGTGCTGTTTTCGGGAATTCGATAATGCAATTATGCAATAATTGCAATTCAACTTGCTGCGCGTGGATATGTTGAGTTGGATAATTTTGTTGACGTTAACTTATACTCTGTGCAATTAAATTGTACCATCTACGTTACTACTTGGTTCACTGACCTCGGTCAACATACATATGACGTTATGTCGCCTTTCAATCTTTAAAGGAGAAATTTTCACTTAAGTATGTATCTAACCTTACTGTTTTTTCGAAATCACCCCAAGATGAAGAGCTCGATTTGAATTTTGGTGTTTGTTAACAACTACTCTTTAGCAGTGCTGCCACCCCGCAGATGATGGAGCGCAGTATATATCAGAAAAAAGCGCAGTAGATTCCAATATAGCGCAGTAGATTTAACAATATACAAAAAAAACAAAAAATACTCATAAAATATCATTTTATTTACTGATGGAAACAACTTCATCGACAAACAGAAAACTTAACAAAAGCCACTGTTCTTTTATTTATTTTGATAGGGAAAAAAACTTAAACAAATTTATTCAAAAATCCAATTTCATTATTGCATATAAAAAATATTATTTAATGAATAATAAAAAAATATAATATGTACATTGATTACATTTTAAGTCGTACTTTCTTTTAAATTCACCGTTTGTGAATTTTCATTAAAGAAATAATGAAGGTGAATCGGAAGGAGACCAACAATCTTCTTTTGACTCCGTTAGCTCTTTGGCTAAAAAAATATTTTGAAGAGTTGGAATACATACTGTTTCTTATATCAGTTTTTATGGAAAACAATAAAAGTTAACGAAAATATGCGCTCAAAACACACAAGCTCTCTTAATTTTAGCGACCTTTCGAGAAATGACAACAAGGGTCGAGGTTTGAGTATTGTGTTTTTGTATATTTGTGTCAGTTAGTTGTTTTTTAGCCGACAGCGGCCAGCACAAGTCCATGTTATTTTAAATAGTCAGTGGATGCATTCAGAGTGAACGTGGTTTAGCATTTAAAAAATTTTTATGGACGCGTTTAGGGTAAACTTTGAACAACGATAAAAATTTTGAAAGAGGAGTAGATTCGTTTTGCTGCGCAGTAGATTTCCATTTAAGGCTAAGCGCAGTAGATCTACAGCTATAGCAGTAGGGTGGCAGCACTGCTCTTTAGTGGCCTCTCTTTATTCCCATACCCATACATAGCACTCAATTATATAACAATATATTGAAACAGGAATTGAATTGACTCACCGAATAATCTCTCCTCCACGAAAGTTGTGCGCACGACTTTATAGTTGAGAAGGATCCGGAGCTTTTCAGTTACACAATGTTGAACTCTTTGTTGATTCTCTTGCAAGATCGTTTGGGAAAAAAAAATATAATTAAAGGCTATGTATGTATATACGAACGGTCTTGGTTGAGTTAAAAATTGAATATACTCTTGAGTGAGTTCGTTCATTGTATAGATTATATATACAATGGTTCGTTACATTTTAAAGGGCGAAAATTTGATCGTAAAAGCAAAAAAAATTGGTATATATAACGCAAAGGAGACTCCGATGATCAGCTGTTAGATGCCGGTGGATGGATTTTGCATGTTAGGATGGAATGGTGTGTGGAAGTGTGGTTCATATATTGGTGTTGTGGATGAATTCTGTCGATGGTGAGTACAGTTAGGCCCGCAAAGGAGACTACGATGATCAGCTGTTAGATGCCGGTGGATGGATTTTGCATTTATGTTGAGCGCGGAGCGCTATCGCTGGATGTTAGGATGGAATGGTGTGTGGACGTGTGGTTTATATATTGTTGTTTGTTGTTGGTTGAGGGTGCATGCGGTTGATGGTGAGTAAAGTTAGGCCCGAGGCGGAGTTTTGCCTTCACTCTAACTGCGTGCCGGCCGTGCGACGCCACGCCGCGTAGTGCGAGGATATTGGCACCGTGAGTTTCAAGGTTGGTATAAAATTAGATTTTAATTCTGAATAAATGGGTAAAACAGAGTAAAGATTTACCTGGGGACTTTTTCCTCCCTTGATGTGGAAAAATCTATACCCTACCGGCTTCAATGTAGCAACACAATGCGGTTGATAACGTTAGGATTGCTAGCTACTAATGGCCGTATATATGTACTCCGCTAAGCGAAGAAAGGAATTATATTCTTTTAGAATAACACTCTTACAGGAGTGTTGCGTTTGCGGGTTGTTTAGTAGGTCTATGTTAGCACTTTGGCACCGCGGTGGGTTTTAATAATGTGGGTAGCGTGTGGTTATAATTTCCGCGTGGTCCTAGTTCAGGACTAGCCACTGGAGAACGGAAATTTACGCACTCTAAAAAGAAGAACGATTTATCTAAATTCACTACACTTTTCTACGTGGAGAATGAGGTAATCCTAGTCTCCAATAAATAAATACCTGGATTCTGTATTCTGTCTGTATAAAAATAATGGCGTCGGGCTTACACTCCTCGGTAATTTCTTTCCGGTCCGTATGGATTGAAAGTTGAAAATGAAAGGAAAGCACAAGGCACTTTTTGAGGTTATGTCACCCAATCTACATGACGTTTCTATGAATGTCGAATATCGAATTTCGATATCGAACCGTTTCGCACAGAAATCAGTGGCAGCATTCACTGAAGAATAGTGAATAGTGAATGAAAATCGAAAAAAATAGTTTGGGGTAGCACATTTTAGATTTGAGCCCATACACAACTTTTCAATTTCGATAACTTTGTTACCGAAAATGGAATGAAAAGGGCTTTCAGTCAAGCACATGAAGAAAAGTCGACCCACGCCTGAGCTGATAAGTAAAATGTTACTTCTTCATATTGACTTACTTTGACTTGGCTATTGACGGATATCCTTTGCATGCACTATCCCTAAAATGCTCCCCTTTAAATCTGTGAGTTCATACAAGTTGTTACCCACTATACTTTTTACCTTTGCGGGTACAAATTTAGGACATAGCTTTGCATTTCTATTTTTAGTCGCATCGCTGAGGATGAAATTTCGCTTAAATACGTTCTGACCTACTTTGTATAAACAAGACTTACTCCTGAGATTATAGCTTTTTTCATAAATCTTATGAGATTTTTCCAAGGATTCTTTAAGGGGGGACGCTGGTCTAGAGCGTGAAAAAATGGGCATAATTTATGAATTTTTTGTGACTCAACAAAAAGATCAATCGAAAATCTGTGAAAGAGGTTTTATAATTTAGGTCTTAATAAACAAATACAAATTTTTTCGTGTCAATTAAATTCAAAATGGCGGCTGTTCAGCATTTCTTCGGAGGCACTTCATTTTTTAGATGGGTCCATGGCCGAAAGTGTGACCTCCTTAATTTTGATCCTGGAACAAAGTCCCGGAATTTTTTAGTTTTCTTATAACAACAGCTAGAGCCGTACGTAGGATTTTTTCGATATTTTGTTTTTTTCGCGAAATGGTGTACGTTTGAACAAAAAATTCAAATTTTCACTAAAAAAATGCGACAAAATTATTGATTAAAAAAAAACCATGCAACATAGAAAAAAAATCCTACGTACGGCTCTGGAGAAAGGTATTTTGAATGTACTGTCAAAATTTCGTATAGATCGGTGAAGATTTGCTCAAGTTATGTTTTCGGCCAGTCAAAAAAAAGTGATTTTGAGAAAAACGCGTTTAAAGTTTTAAATACTATAAAATCATACGGCATACTAGAGGGACGCTGCCGCAGAATGGAAAGTTTGGGCATTTAGACATTTTTGCCGGCATCCATCCTTTGTTATGTTATTTTTAAGACCCTTAAGTACCTTTTCAGACAAAAAAAATTTCGGTTTCTTCAAAATTCTAGACCAGCGTCCCCCCTTAATCCTGTCATGAATAACATTCATTTTCGCAGATTTTGGTAAAACACTGAATTCCGAGTTGTTCAAACTTTGAAGACGTTTTAGTAATTGGTAATCTGAACCATGTTCAATTTTGCTTTGGCCGAAAAGAGCTTCATGTGGCGATATGCCAATAGCTGAATGAACGGTCGAGCGTAAGGCACTCATAATGGATAATAACTGCTTGTCCCAATTTGATTGGTCGGATCCAATAAAGGAGCAGATTGCCGCAAGAATCGAGCGATTAACGCGCTCGCTGGCGTTGGCTTGAGGCGAATACGAGGCAGTCTTGATGTGCTTTGTTCCATATGTTGCCAGGAAATTTGTAAAATCTTTGCCAACGAATTGCTTTCCATTGTCGGACAGAAGTGATTCTGGCACACCGAACAATGCATAGACTTCTTCTTCTAAGAAACTGATGGCAGCTTCTCCTGTAGCTTTACGTAAGGGCTTTGCTAGTACAAATTTAGTTAGTTAGTTAGTTGGTCGAGGCATACAATTATGTGAATGTTTCCTTTTTTGGATCTAGGGTAGGGCCCTAAAAAGTCGACATATACATGTTGGAAAGGTCGATCGACAACGAAGGCTTGTCCCATAGGTGGTCTAAGAATTTAGTTTGGAGCTTTTGAAGCCTTACACACATTGCAGTCTCCCACGAAAGTTTTCACTTGAGCCGCCATATTAGGCCAGTAAAAACGGTCGCGTAGTCGATACAACGTCTTCGCAATCCCGCCATGCGATGCGCGAGGCGGATCATGAGCCAATTGGATCAAACGATTAGTAAGTATGGAAGGGATCCAGAGTTTCCAGACACAGTCATCTTCTCTAGGATCTCCAGTGCATACTTTGACTTTCTTGTAAGCAAAACCATCTGAAACACGCAGGTCTGGTAGCTGATTTTTATTTTCCTCAATTGTATTCAGTAGTCCTACATATTCATCTGACTTGAAAGCCGGATCGGTAAGATCAATGCATAGAATGTCAGAAGAATTCATGGGGATGCTTTGCTCAGATCCTAACTCGTCCACTGCGTAGACTCGAGAGAGGGCATCAGGCACCACATTTTGTGTTCCCTTCCTGTGTTCTATTTCAAAAGTGAATCTTTGAAGTCTAAGACTCCACCGAGCTAATCGTCCGATCAGGTCTTTTTGACTCATGAGCCACCGCAGGCTAGCATGGTCAGTCACTATCGTAAACGCTTGCCCCTCCACATATGAGCGGAATTTCTCTACCCCTAATACAGCTGCTAAGCAGTCTAACTCCGTAACGCTGTAATTACGTTGTGCAGACGTAAGTTTGTGGGAGTAGTAGTAAATTGGTCTCTCGACCCCGTTCTCGTCTTCCTGACACAGAACACTACCAACACCGGACGTTGAAGCATCGCAGAGGATCTTAAACGGTTTTTAAAAATCCGGATTGATAAGAACTGGTGCTGTTTTAACGCTTCAAAGGCTTTCATCGCCTCTGGCGTGAACTGAAAAGATTTACTCTTCTTAAGTGTATCGGTCAATGGAGTGGCCAGTGACGAATAATTGCTGACGAATCGTCGGTACCATCCTGACAGACCTAAAAATCTTCTTTTCTGTCGAGCGGTTTTCGGCACCGGAAATTCTTTGATCGCAGACACTTTGTCTGGATCTGTCTGGATGCACCCACCTCCTACGATGTAGCCTAAAAATTTTAACTCTTTAAAAGAGAATTTGGATTTATCGAGATTGATAGTAAGACCAGCCTTTTTCAAAAGCGAAGCGAGTTTTGTAAAAATTTCCAAGTGCTCCTTAAACGTTGACGAAACTACCAACAAATCATCCAAGTACACAAAGATGTTTTGTCTCAACTCATGGGGAATCACTTTGTCCATTAATCTACACAGCCGTTGTGCAGCATTGCAGAGGCCAAAGGGCATAACCGTAAATTGATATAAGGGTCGGCCGGGCACGGTAAACGCGGTCTTTTCCCTGGATGACCTCTCCAGAGGCATCTGCCAAAAGGCGTCCTTCAGATCCACACTCGATATGAAATGTGTATCTGATTGACGACTTAGCAACCCGTCAACATGATGAAGAGGATAGGCATCGTTTTTCGTGACCTTGTTAACTTTCCTAGAGTCGAGGCAGAGGCTATTTTTCCCGGGCTTCTGTACCAGGACCATAGGAGAGCTCCACACACTGTTACTTTCCTCGATGACTCCTAACGAGAGCATCCTATCCAATTCATCATACATGAGAGCTTGAACCGCTGGAGAGACAGGGTAGTACCTTTGCTTAACCGGCTCAGCCTCGCCTGTGTTTATTATATGTTCCTCCAGCTTAGTTCGTCCGAACCCAAATTTAGCTGCGGACGGAAACAAGCTTATAACATTTTGAAGGTCTTTGGATTGATCTGTTGTTAGTTCGTGAGCGTTAGGATCACTTGCTCTTTTCAAAGATGGAATTTCGGAAATTATGTGGGGTGCAATTTCGAAAGCTCTCCAGAAATTCACTCCTAAATATAAGGATTGTTCTAACGAGGGTACGAGATAGAATGTGATGTCTTTTGACAGACCTTTGTAAGTATTTTCCGTTGTAAATTGCCCTACAATTACTTGTGGATCTCCACTCGCGGTCTTAACTTTGGAATTAAATGTTTTGAAAGAAACACCCTTTTCTTCTACTAAATCAATGCACCCCGGTCCTAGACAGCTAATGCTGGCTCCACTATCCAGGAGGCCTAACATTCTTTTGTCGAGAATTGTAACGCTGGCGTATGGTCTCGGATCGTCGGTGTTACAAAGTTTTGTTGCCGATATGGCTTTATAAGTTTCTCGCTTTTGCTTAAATTTTTCTCTAAGTTTTAGAGTCCGTTTCGAAGGATTGTTAAAAATGCGATCACGAACATCATAAAATAATACCGTTTCAATCGTTCATGTAGTGACAATGAATGTGGGTTAACTTTTTGAACGGATATGTCTTCGTTTCTGATAAGTTCTGTTGATGGTCTTTTCAGAATTTGGAAATTAGAAGCATGTTTCGTATTTACGTTGTTTACTGAAGTCGAATCAGGTGAATTTTGTAAATCAGTGGGTCTTATGCTTTGGTCAGCATTCGAATAATTATCTGGGTTTGACATGGCAGGTGAATTTGAAAAATCTTGTTGGTTTGCATAATCTACTGCTGTTTTTGTTCCGGGTTCACTTGTGGAGGGCAGAACTCCCCGGATGGATCGCCCCGATTCCGGTTTCCCGAACAATTGGTGCATTTGGGAGAGGTAGTATTTTCTAACCCGCACCTGAAACAGAATAGATATCGTTGTGGGCTAGGGCATTGTATATATGAATGTCCTTTTGTTTTGCAATTCCAACAAATGTTAAAAGTGCTATTTTTCTTTTGTGAGACAGCAATAGCATCGATGTCATGTAATTCTTCATCGGTGTATTCCAGCTCGTTTACCTTGGGTTTTGTTATCTGCGAACTTGGGTTTACAAACGTTTTGGTACGCAAGCTCTCGTACTGAGCCATGCGCCTCTCAATTGCGCGACAAGCGAAGACCATCTCTGGTAAGCTAGTCGTATTAAAAGTGATAAGAAGCTCACCAGTTCTTCTTTTTACGTTTTGTTTGATCAGATCGATAAGCTCTCTCGATGATTTTGGGAAATGCAATCTAGCATTCAAACTTAAAATATCCTGGTAGAAGTCATCAAAGCTCTCTGTAGAGCCTTGTCTTCGATCGAACATCCTCCGTGAAAGCTCTGAGTCAGTCTCAAGACTCCTATATTGCTCTATGAGCGAAAATTCTAAATTTTGCCAAGTAGCACCTGGGTTGGACTTAAGAAAGGTTTAAAACCATCTTTCTACCTGACCAGAAACGAAGAGATGAAAATGTAGGAAAATATCTTCCCACGTAACCTTATAACAGGTCTTAAGCCGATATAGTCGAAAAAGAAAATCGTCTACAGTCATTCGCACGTTATCAAATTTGAGTCCCCATTTTTGGAACTCGACTGGTCGACTAAATGTTATGGGAATTGATGGACGCTCACTTGAACCAGCTGAATTGAGATTGAGACCATTGAGTTGCGTTATAAAATTCTGCAGATTCTCGCTGTGAGGAGGATCAACGTGTTCTGGTTGATTTTGAGAACGGTTGCGCATATTAACGTTCAGATGTGGTATAGCACTCGTGTTTAATGTGCTTTGATCTAAAGGCTGACGCATGAGATTAGGATCTTCTGGAGCTACCGGGAGTGCTGACGAAGCACCTCTGATCTCTTCCTGTATAGTCCTTAGAATTTCTTGTCTAAGACTTAACCTTTCTGCTTCGTACTCTGCCTTACGTGTCCGAAGGTCTTCCGCCCTACCTAATCCTATGAAGGCCGTGACTATATTTTCAATATAGCGCTTGAGATTGTCATCGGGAGTATCATTCTATTGCACTACCTGATTAGAACCCGAGGGGATAGACGAATTGTTATGCTGTGGTAGTGGTAATTGGTTAGTACCGTTGACTTCGCTTGAAAAGCTACTTTGCGATTGGACGTATTGGAGATTTTTTTTTTTTTTTTTGAATTTATCCGTGGTACTAAAGCGCTGCAAAAAAGGAAATACTTCTTTTATGCTTTATCTTTTGGACGCTAAAATTTTGTTCGGATATTCAAAACAAAAAAAAATTTTTAAAGTTTGAGTTAAACTTGAAGAATCCACACATGTGTTTGTTTTTGGTATATTGTTTATATTTTGCGTGATTTTCATAATGATACTTTTTGTAACAGCTCTGTGTTGAAGCTACATTTTTGCCGGAACATAACACGGGCGCAGCGGACGGAGACGTGGTTTCACTGAACCGATATCTCCCGGTCGTCCGAAGAAATCCTCCAAGCAAATGCAAAAACCTTATCACAACTCCTATTTCGATTGAAGTGCAAGAACTGAAGGGTTTGTATCTCCTACAAGGGTTTCAGGACACTAAAACTTCGAAACAAAAGCTGAAAGTTCTTCATAGGACCACGACCGAACAAGCTAACGAAAAGTATGTTTTTCTAAACTTTTCCTTTCGTGACTTATTCATTTGGGTACCAAATTCTTCTAAATCTCAAAGCAAAAGAAATTTTATAAAAGGTTTGAGCGAAAGCTTCACTGACACAGCCATTACTAAAATAAACTCAACAATAATAAAAAAAGTTTCAGAAGTATGAGGTGAAACGATATGAATTTAAACAAAATATTTTCGGCCCTACGTTAGGCGCCACCTGTGTAACGTTCCACAGGATTCCCGAAAAAAACAAAGTGACCGCGAAAGAAGGTTGTCCAGTTGGCAGAGTGCTAGTAGGCATGCTTGCAATTGCCGAATTGCTAACTCGTCGATGGGGTGGGTCGTTGCAAACGCCACTGGACTACCGTACAACTTTAACATGCCCCTTCTCCCAAAAACGCACACATAAAATCTTCTATTGCTACCGCTATCGCTAATCTTTAAATTTTAGAACCGGATGATATTGGTTCCCGAGTACAACCCTCCCTCTGTTCAATACACTTTGTGTACGAACTCCGTGGTTATCACTCTACTCAAACTGCTGCTGTGACAACCCTTTTCTTAAAGCCTGAAAAGTCTATGCTACTAACATATCACTGCCATCAAAATTATACATTAAGTTTCACTTAACCGAGCACCGTAAAACGACTCTATTCCGTTTGCATGGTTGAAGATTAAAAATAACATACACAGTTTGTGCATTCAATACAGTAGCAGTTTTATTATATAAAAAAAAAAAACTTTAACCACAAAAAAAAGATATATACCCATACCAAAAGTAGAGGAATTGCTCCTCAAATATATATATATATATATGTATGAGTTTGTTCATGTCATCATAAGGACAAACAAAAATATTAAACCCCCAAGAGATTTGTATACTCTGTGCAATTAAATTGTACCATCTACGTTACTACTTGGTTCACTGACCTCGGTCAACATATGACGTTATGTCGCCTTTCAATCTTTAAAGGAGAAATTTTCACTTAAGTATGTATCTAACCTTACTGTTTTTTCGAAATCACCCCAAGATGAAGAGCTCGATTTGAATTTTGGTGTTTGTTAACAACTACTCTTTAGTGGCCTCTCTTTATTCCCATACCCATACATAGCACTCAATTATATAACAATATATTGAAACAGGAATTGAATTGACTCACCGAATAATCTCTCCTCCACGAAAGTTGTGCGCACGACTTTATAGTTGAGAAGGATCCGGAGCTTTTGAGTTACACAATGTTGAACTCTTTGTTGATTCTCTTTCTAGATCGTTTGGAAAAAAAAATATAATTAAAGGCTATGTATGTATATGGTACAGTTAAAGTGATTAAATAGCTATTATACATAATGACTGGTCATTATATATAATGGCCAAATTCACTAGACAAAGTAATAAATTAATCACTTTGTCTGGACAGTATTCATAATAACTTGTCAAAGTTATTCAAAGTAATAAATACGGTCTAGCCGACTTGTTACCCCTCCCTCTCTTCATCCCGCTACCGCGTTCCGTATGCAACAGCTTTCCGCATGGCCCGCTTCGCGGGGCTCATTATTTTAACCCTTTTTTCCGCAGGGTTAAGCTGCTCATGCTAAATATGAAAATAGCAATTAATTTCTGTATGCAACAGCATTCCGCATTTATTTTATAATTAAATTTTTTAAATAATCTTTGTGATTAGTTAAGGCAAATTGAAATATAATTTTATAATTTTAAACACATACCTACGTGTTTTATTACATTATCCAAGTCATCGAAGATATTATATATAATAGCTAGTTAATGTGATTAATTTTGTGTCCATTATCACTTTAACCAAACTGAGTAGGTTACTTTGGCTGTAACATAATTATATACGAACGGTCTTGGTTGAGTTAAAAATTGAATATACTGTAACGTGCGCTTAGTTCGCAAAAATAAAACTCTACCTTTCAATTTAATTCTACCACTTTATTCAGTATCTACTTTCGATATACACTTTATTCGAACTCAACTCGACTTTTGGACTATCACTTGTATTTACTCTTAACTTTATCACTCTATAAACAAAACTGACTTCTGGTTGCGTCAGCTCCCTCTTTATATAGTAGTGTGAAACATCGAGAGATTTCTAGTAGTTTTTCTATGAACCATGATGTCTAGACAAGTTCCCCTCCCGGTATTTTTCTGCACACACACACACTCACTCACAAACAACGTCTGCCATTATAGCACTCCATTATAGCGTTGCCAGCACTTGTGTTTTCGGTTTGACGTTTTCAATTAGGAAATCAGCATGAAATGTTGGGTGCACATTACACTGCCCCCTCCTTAAGATTGTTCGTCCCGAATAAATCCATTTGCAGCCTCCCCACTATATCGATGCAGCCGGTCACAATGCACTACTTTTAACTTGCCTCTTAGTCCTCTTTGGATGCGGTAGACCACGTCGTTAATCCTCGTGACAACAGTATAAGGACCTTCCCAGTTCTGCTGAAGTTTCGGTGACAATCCCTTTTGACGATGAGGATTATAAAGCCACACAAGATCTCCTGCTCGGAATCCTGCCGTTGTCGCTTTTGTGTCGTACCGTGTCTTCATCCGGTCGCTGTAGGTTTTCATCCGTTCTCTTGTTCTTTTATGGATGTCAGCGAGTCTCTCCTTGAGGTCGTCCACATACTCGTTTGTGTCCTGTGGCTCCTCGGTGGGGCATCCAAATTTAAGTTCGCTGGGCAGCCGCATGGTTTTCCCGAACAGGATGTCAGATGGTGTTTGTCCTGTCGAGCTATGTACTGCACTTCTATAGGCCATCGTAGGCTCTTTGGTAGTCGCCTACGACCTTGGTGAGGTGTTCTTTCAAGGTCCGGTTGAATCTTTCAACCATCCCATCGATTGTGGATGAAGCGGTGTGGTTCTTGTCTTCTTAATGCCTAGTAGTCCGCACACTCCTTGGAAGATGTTTGACTCAAAGTTCCTCCCTTGGTCGGAATGGAGTTCCATAGGCACGCCAAACCTACTCACCCTTTTAAACACAATCTGGTCGACCACCGTTTTGGCTTCTTGATTTGGGATGGCATACGCCTCAGGCCACTTACTAAAATAGTCCATCACGACCAGAATGTACTTGTTTCCAGCGTTGGTCTCTGGAAAAGGCCCAGCCACATCTACTGCAATCCTCTCAAAAGGCGATCCAACGTTGTACTGATGCATCTTACCTTGGATCTTCCTACCAGGTCCTTTGGTTGCAGCACACTTGTCACATGTTCGGCACCACTTCTCCACGTCATCTCTAGCATGTAGCCAATAGAACCGATGTCGCACTTTCTCCAGTGTATTGTTTACTCCCAGGTGGCCTCCAGAAGGTCCGTCGTGCATCTCCCGAAGAACTTCACTGACTTTCGATTGCGGTACGATCAGCTGCATCACATGTGACTTACCGTCAGCGGATTCCCATCTTCGCCTGAGGACACCTTCTTGCACATATAGTGAGTCCCACTGTGCCCAATAGCACTTGAGAACTGGACTCCTGTCAGAAATGTCTCCCCATTCCAGTTTCTCTTAATTTTCTTTCCATGCGAGAATGGGTTCGATATCTGGATCTTCCTGTTGAGCAGTCCTCACTTCCTCATTGCTCCATCCGCTTATTGGATCAGCTCTTAGTCGCTGAGCGGTAATGATTTCTTTGTCTTCTTGCCGCCTGCAATGCTTGCAATCCACTTTGCAAGGTCTTCGGGATAATGCATCGGCGTTTGAGTGCAGCTTTCCTCTGCGGTGTTGGATCTGGTAGTCATAGATCTGCAATCTTTCTATCCACCTTGCGACTTGACCTTCTGGATTTTTGAAGTTCAAAAGCCAGCTCAGAGCACCGTGGTCTGTCCGCAGAAGGAATTTCTGTCCATAGATGTACTTATGGAAGTGCTTTGTTGCCAAGATAAGAGCTAGTAGTTCCCTTCTGGTCACGCAGTAGTTTCTTTCGGGTTTCGATAATACCTTGCTGTAGTATGCCACCACTTTCTCCTCGCCATCATGCACTTGGGTTAGTACCGCCCCGATTCAAACGTTGCTTGCATCTGCGTCGACGATGAATGTTTTGCCAGGTGTTGGATGTGCCAGCACTGGAGCGTTACAGAGGTGGTATTTGAGCTCCTGGAAAGATTTCTCACACTCACCTGACCATTTAAACTGCTTCCCCTTTTCGGTGAGCTGATGCAAACTCTTTGCAACTCCAGCAAAGTTCTTAACAAAACGTCGGTAATATGTGGCAAGTCAAAGAAAACTTCGGAGTTGATGTTTGTCCTGTGGTGTTGGCCAATTTTTGACGGAGTCAACTTTTTCAGGATCAGTCTTTACTCCTTGGGATGAGATGATATGTCCCAAATACTTGACTTCGGTTTTGAAAAGTGCACATTTTACTGGATTCAGTTTAAGGTTAGCCTCTCGAAGTCTGAAACACGGCTTTTTGGTTCTTGCAATGTTGGTCTAATGTCTTCCCGTAAACAATGACCTCGTCCAAGTAGACTAGGCACGTTTTCCACGTCAGTCCTTGAAGAACGCACTCCATCAAACGCTCGAATGTTGCCGGAGCGTTACATAACCCAAACGGCATAACTTTAAACTGCCAGAGCCCATTACCTGTAGAAAACGCCGTCTTTTCCCGATCATCAGGGTGGATGTCAACTTGCCAATATCCGCTCTTCAAGTCCAGCGTCGAGAACCATTGCGCTCCCTCCATGGCATCCAGGGTATCACTGATTCTCGGCAGGGGATAGCTGTCCTTCTTAGTTACATCATTCAGCCTTCGGTAGTCCACACAAAAACGAGTGCTTCCGTCTTTCTTTTTCACTAGCACCACTGGTGACGCCCAAGGACTTTTGGAATTTTCGATAAGACCGTCCTTTTTCATTGCTGTTATCATTTCCTCAACCTCACCTTGTTTGGCCAGTGGAAGACGTCTTGCGGGTTGACGAATCGGTCTTGCATCTCCTGTGTTGATGCGATGCTGCACCAACTGTGTCCTACCATATTGCCCCTTTTGCGATGCGAAGATATCAGTGTACTCTTGTAGGAGACTTTCAGCCATCCTTGTTTGTTGGTGATCAAGGTTGGATGAATTCAGTATTTTAGCTCTGATGGTTTCGAGCTCCTCCGGAGTTATAGTTTTTCTCGGAGCTTCGTCTGTGATCTTCGTAATTGCTGCAACCGATTCGCAACGTCCAACGACTTCTCCTTTCTTCAACTTTACATCGTACGGTCTGGTGTTTAGTAATCGTACGGGGACCATTTTGTTTTTCGGTGCTACCAGTGTTTTCAAAATGATGACGCTTTGGGAGGAACACTCTGGGTCTGGTTCGACCATGAGGTATCGAAGGCTTCCAAACTCACCCTCCAGTTTCGTCCAAACGAACACTTCAGAAGAAGGAGGCAGAATAAGATCTTCCCTGATGACAGTTCTCAGTGTCGACGTACTTTCGTTCGAATAAGTCATTGGAAGTTCCTTATTTTGGTACTTCAAAACCTGATTACCGATGTCCAAAATAACTCCGTGCTGTTTCATAAAGTCGATTCCAATGATGCACTCGTCACATATATCTGCCACCAGGAATTGATGAGTAAACACTAGGTCGGCCAGTCGGATCTTAAGACACACTTCTCCATATACTCTTGCTGCTTCTCCCGTTGCGGTTCTTAGACGGTAGCTATTGGTGTTATGAAGCCACGTCGTCTTTACCAGGTCTCGACGTACTATGGAGGCTGTGGCACCGGTGTCGATGGTAGCCACATGTTTGTTCCCGTTAATAGTAGTCTCCACAGTCAGACTTTTGTTGTCTCGTTTGGTCTGAGAGACCTGGATGGTGGTTCTGGGGCCATCGATACAAGAATGATGGGAAACGGGCTGATAGGCAACGCTGGTGTTGTTGTTACCTTGCTTTGGGTTGGATCTCTTGCTTCCACAATGTTGACAAGCGGCTTTATTTGGTGGCAGTCGGCATTGACGCTGTAAGTGCCCGGTCTTGTTGCAGTTCCAACATCTTGCAAGTCCGCTCCGCTGGTTCTTTTGTATTTCAGCTCTTTGGCACGAGCATTCTTCGACTATGGCTTCTCTAAGTCGATGTACTCCATGAGAAGCCTGTTCTGCTGCTTCTATTGTCAATGCGAATGCTAAAGTTTCAGAAAGAGTACGTGTTCTAGCAGTTCGCAGACCTCTGAAGATGTATACCGGAAATGGCACGAACGAAGGACTCAACAGCAAGCTGGTTGATGATTTCTTCTCCAGCATCCGGTAATGCCAGGTGAACCAGTCTTTCGACGTCTGCTTGGAGCTGCTGTAGACTTTCACCCCTTTTCTGGACTCTGTTATTGAGTTGGACTCGGAAGACTTCTTTCAAGTGGCTATCTCCAAAGCGTTTATCTATAGCTGCCACGAGAGAACTGAAATTGCCGCTCTTACCAGCTGGAACTGTTTGAAGTAATTCAGCTGCTGGTCCTCTAAGAGCAAGAGTCAGTGCAATGTACTTGTCTTCGTCATCCCAGCCATTTGTTGTCGCGGCTGCCTCAAATTGTCTCTTGTAGACTGGCCAAGAAGACTGTCCATCAAATGTTGGGGGTTTCATCTCCTTTTTCTTTGCAAACTCCCCAGCAGACTCTCGAATTTTGATTTTCCGGATTTGGTCTAATTCCTTGGACAGAAAAGAGAACTGTTTATCGCATCGGCTTTCCAAACGATTCTCTACAACAGAAAGCTGTTTTTCCACACCTTCAACTCGTTCGTCAAGGGCACATACATTTTTCTCAATGTTGCCCAATTTGCCTTCTAGAATGTTTTTCTGACCTTCCAAAACATTTTGTTGCGCCTCAAGTCTTTCGAGAACATTCTGCTGTTCCTTCTTTTGCTCGTTTCTTTGCTCTTCCAGACGTCCGAGAATATTCTGCTGTTGCTCTTCAATCAGCTTCTTTTGTTGTACTTTGAGTCTTTCGAGAACATTCTGCTGTTCCTTCTTTTGCTCGTTTCGCTGTTCTAGCAAAAGTTTCATCATACTAGAAAAATCTACACTTTCACTTACTTCCTCTTCCTCCACTTCTATTTCAAAAACAAAAGTGTTCACGTCTTCCCCTTGCTGTTCCAAATAGTTACGCAAGCGCAGGACGAGCTCATTTTTCGATCCTGCTCTAGAAAGATTTCGCTTACCTAACTCACTTTTAAGCTCAATGCAGTTGAGCTCTTCTAACAACTTACCCATTTTCACTGTATAATTATTATTTTTCTTTTTACTTTTTTTTTTATTTTTTTTTACACTTCACTTCAAATAAGTTTTATCCCACTTCTGACACCAATGTAACGTGCGCTTAGTTCGCAAAAATAAAACTCTACCTTTCAATTTAATTCTACCACTTTATTCAGTATCTACTTTCGATATACACTTTATTCGAACTCAACTCGACTTTTGGATTATCACTTGTATTTACTCTTAACTTTATCACTCTATAAACAAAACTGACTTCTGGTTGCGTCAGCTCCCTCTTTATATAGTAGTGTGAAACATCGAGAGATTTCTAGTAGTTTTCCTATGAACCATGATGTCTAGACAAGTTCCCCTCCCGGTATTTTTCTACACACACACACACTCACTCACAAACAACGTCTGCCATTATAGCACTCCATTATAGCGTTGCCAGCACTTGTGTTTTCGGTTTGACGTTTTCAATTAGGAAATCAGCATGAAATGTTGGGTGCACAATGCACATTACAATACTTATCTTGAGTGAGTTCGTTACATTTTAAAGGGCAAAAATTTGATCGTAAAAGCAAAAAAAATTGGTATATATAACGCAAAGGAGACTACGATGATCAGCTGTTAGATGCCGGTGGATGGATTTTGCATGTTAGGATGGAATGGTGTGTGGAAGTGTGGTTCATATATTGGTGTTGTGGATGAATTCTGTCGATGGTGAGTACAGTTAGGCCCGCAAAGGAGACTACGATGATCAGCTGTTAGATGCCGGTGGATGGATTTTGCATTTATGTTGAGCGCGGAGCGCTATCGCTGGATGTTAGGATGGAATGGTGTGTGGACGTGTGGTTTATATATTGTTGTATGTTGTTGGTTGAGGGTGGATTCGGTTGATGGTGAGTACAGTTAGGCCCGAGGCGGAGTTTTGCCTTCACTCTAACTGCGCGCCGGTCATGCTACGCCACGCCGCGTAGTGCGAGGATATCGGCACCGTGGGTTTCAAGGTTGGTATAAAATTAAATTTAAATTCTGAATAAATTTGTAAAACAGAGTAAAGATTTACCTGGGGACTTTTTCCTCCCTTGATGTGGAAAAATCTATACCTTACCGGCTTCAATGTAGCAACACAATGCGGTTGATAACGTTAGGATTGCTAGCTACTAATGGCCGTATATATGTACTCCGCTAAGCGAAGAAAGGAATTATATTCTTTTAGAATAACACTCTTACAGGAGTGTTGCGTTTGCGGGTTGTTTAGTAGGTCTATGTTAGCACTTTGGCACCGAGGTGGGTTTTAATAATGTGGGTAGCGTGTGGTTATAATTTCCGCGTGGTCCTAGTTCAGGGCTAGCGACTGGAGAACGGAAATTTACGCACTCTAAAAAGAAGAACGATTTATCTAAATTCACTACACTTTTCTACGTGGAGAATGAGGTAATCCTAGTCTCCAATAAATAAATACCTGGATTCTGTATTCTGTCTGTATAAAAATAATGGCGTCGGGCTTACACTCCTCGGTAATTTCTTTCCGGTCCGTATGGATTGAAAGTTGAAAATGAAAGGAAAGCACAAGGCACTTTTTGAGGTTATGTCACCCAATCTACATGACGTTTCTATGAATGTCGAATATCGAATTTCGATATCGAACCGTTTCGCACTGAAATCAGTGGCAGCATTCACTGAAGAATAGCGAATAGTGAATGTAAATCGAAAAAAATAGTTTGGGGTAGCACATTTTAGATTTGAGCCCATACATGTTGTTTACAAGTGATGGTCCAAAAGTCGAGTTGAGATCGAATAAAGTATAGATACTGAATAAAAGTGTAAGAAATAAATTGAAAGGTGAAGTTTTATTTTGCGAACTAAGCGCACGTTGCATTGGTGTCAGAAGTGTAAATAAAACTTATTTGACTAGTAAAGTGTAAAAAAAAAAGTTAAATACAGTGAAAATGGGTAAGTTGTTGGAAGAGCTCAACTGCATTCAGCTTAAAAGTGAGTTAGGTAAGCGAAATCTTTTTAGAGCGGGATCGAAAAATGAGCTCGTCCTGGGCTTGCGCAACTATTTGGAACAGCAAGGGGAAGACGTAAGCACTTTTGGTTTTGAAACAGAAGTGGAGGAAGAGGAAGTAAGTAAGTGTAGAGTTTTCTAGTATGATAAAACTTTTGTTAGAACAGCGAAACGAGCAAAAGAAGGAACAGCAGAATGTTCTCGAAAGACTCGAAATACAACAAAAGAAGCTAGAAGAGCAACGAAATGAGCAAAAGAAGGAACAGCAGCATGTTCTCGAACAACTTAAAACACAAAGAAACGAGCAGAAGAAGGAACAGCTGAATGTTCTAGAACAACTTGAAGCACAACGAGACGAGCAAAATAAGGAACAGCAGAATGTTCTCGAACAACTTGAAACACAAAGAAACGAACAAAAGAAGCTGGTTGAAGAACAACGAAGCGAACAAAAGAAGGAACAACAAAAATTTTTTCGAAAGACTTGAGGCACAACAGAATGTTTTGGAAGGTCAGAAAAACATTCTAGAAGGCAAATTGGGTAACATTGAGAAAAATGTATGTGCCCTAGACGAACGCGTTGAAAGTGTGGAAAAACAGCTTTCTGTTGTAGAGAATCGCTTGGAAAGCCGATGCGATAAACAGTTCTCTGTTCTGTCCAAGGAATTAGACCAGTTCCGGAAAATCAAAATTCCAGAATCTGCTGGAGAATTTGCAATGAAAAAGGAGACGAAACCGCCGACATTTGATGGACAGTCTTCTTGGCCAGTTTACAAGAGACAATTTGAGGCAGCCGCGACATCGAATGACTGGGATGACAAAGACAAGTACATAGCACTGACTCTTGCTCAGAGGACCAGCAGCTGAATTACTTCAAACAGTTCCAGCTGGTAAGAGCGGCGATTTCAGTTTTCTCGTGGCAGCTTTGGTGATAGCCACTTGAAAGAAGTCTTCCGAGTCCAACTCAATAACAGAGTTCAGAAAAGGGGTGAAAGTCTACAGCAGCTCCAAGCAGACGTCGAAAGACTGGTTCACCTGGAATACCCGGATGCTGGAGAAGAAATCATAAACCAGCTTACTGTTGAGTCCTTCGTTCGTGCCATTTCCGATATACATCTTCAGAGGTCTGTGCGAACTGCTAGAACACGTACTCTTTCTGAAACTTTAGCATTCGCATTGACAATTGAATCAGCAGAACAGGCTTCTCATGGAGTACATCGACTTAGGGAAGCCATAGCCGAACAATGCTCGTGCCAAAGAGCTGAAATACAAAAGAACAAGCGGAGCGGACTAGCAAGATGTTGGAACTGCAACAAGACCGGGCACTTACAGCGTCAATGCCGACTTCCACAAAGTAAAGCCGCTTGTCAACATTGTGGAAGCAAGAGATCCTACTCAGAGCAAAGTAACAACAACACCAAGGTTGCCTATCAATCTGTCTTCCATCAGGGATACGAGTAAGAACCAACTTCGAGGGGCAGAGGCTGGTTTCTTGTATCGATGGCCCCAGAACCACCATCCAGGTCTCTCAGACCCAACGAGACAACAAAAGTCTGACGGTGGAGACTACTATTAACGGGAACAAACATTTGGCTACCATCGACACCGGTGCCACAGCCTCCATAGTACGTCGAGACCTGGTAAAGACGACGTGGCTTCATAACACCAATAGCTACCGTCTAAGAACCGCAACGGGAGAAGCAGCAAGAGTATATGGAGAAGTGTGTCTTAAGATCCGACTGGCCGATCTAGTGTTTACTCATCAATTCCTGGTGGCAGATATATGTGACGAGTGCATCATTGGAATTGACTTTATGAAACAGCACGGAGTTATTTTAGACATCAGTAATCAGGTTTTGAAGTACCAAAATAAGGAACTTCCAATGACCTATTCGAACGAAAGTACGTCGGCACTGGGAACTGTCATCACGGAAGATCTGATTCTGCCTCCTTCTTCTGAAGTGTTCGTTTGGACAAAACTGGAAGGTGAGTTTGGAAGCCTTCGATACCTCATGGTCGAACCAGACCCAGAGTGTTCCTCACAAAGCGTCATCATTGGGAAAGCACTAGTAGCACCGAAAAACAAAATGGTCCCCGTACGATTACTAAACACCAGACCGTATGATGTAAGGTTGAAGAAAGGTGAAGTCGTTGGACGTTGCGAATCGGTTGCAGCAATTACGAAGATCACAGACGAAGCCCCGAGAAAAACTATAACTCCGGAGGAGCTCAAACCATCAGAGCTAAAATACTGAATTCATCCAACCTTGATCACCAACAAACAAGGATAGCTGAAAATCTCCTGCAAGAGTACACTGACATCTTCGCATCGCAAAAGGGACAATATGGTAGGACACAGTTGGTGCAGCATCGCATCGACACAGGAAGATTGAAGAGCAACAGCAGAATATTCTCGGACGTCTGGAAGAGCAACGAAACGATCAAAAGAAGGAACAGCTGAATGTTCTCGAACAACTTGAAGCACAACGAAACGAGCAAAAGAAGGAACAGCAGAATGTTCTCGAACAACTTGAAGCACAACGAAACGAGCAAAAGAAGCTGGTTGAAGAGCAACGAAGCGAACAAAAGAAGGAACAACAGAATATTCTCGAAAGACTTGAGGCGCAACAGAATGTTTTAGAAGGTCAGAAAAACATTCTAGAAGCAAAATTGGGTAACATTGAGAAAAATGTATGTGCCCTTGACGAACGAGTTGAAGGTGTGGAAAAACAGCTTTCTGTTGTAGAGAATCGTTTGGAAAGCCGATGCGATAGCCAGTTCTCTGTTCTGTCCAAGGAATTAGACCAGATCCGGAAAATAAAAATTCGGGAATCTGCTGGAGAGCTTACAAGGAAAAAGGAGATAAAACCCCCAACATTTGATGGACAGTCTTCTTGGCCAGTCTACAAGAGACAATTTGAGGCAGCCGCGATAACAAATGGCTGGGATGACGAAGACAAGTACATTTCACTGACTCTTGCTCTTAGAGGACCAGCAGCTGAATTACTTCAAACAGTTCCAGCTGGTAAGAGCGGCGATTTCAGTTCTCTCGTGGCAGCTATAGATAAACGCTTTGGAGATAGCCACTTAAAAGAAGTCTTCCGAGTCCAACTCAATAACAGAGTCCAGAAAAGGGGTGAAAGTCTACAGCAGCTCCAAGCAGACGTCGAAAGACTGGTTCACCTGGCATACCCGGATGCTGGAGAAGAAATCATCAACCAGCTTGCTGTTGAGTCCTTCGTTCGTGCCATTTCCGATATACATCTTCAGAGGTCTGTGCGAACTGCTAGAACACGTACTCTTTCTGAAACCTTAGCATTCGCATTGACAATTGTAGCAGCAGAACAGGCTTCTCATGGAGTACATCGACTTAGAGAAGCCATAGTCGAAGAATGCTCGTGCCAAAGAGCTGAAATACAAAAGAACCAGCGGAGCGGACTAGCAAGATGTTGGAACTGCAACAAGACCGGGCACTTACAGCGTCAATGCCGACTACCACCAAACAAAGCCAGTTGTCAACATTGTGGAAGCAAGAGATCCAACCCAGAGCAAGGTAACAACAACACCAGCGTTGCCTATCAGCCCGTAAGAACCAATTTCGAGGGGCAGAGGCTGGTTTCTTGTATCGATGGCCCCAGAACCACCATCCAGGTCTCCCAGACCAAACGAGAAAACAAGAGTCTGACTGTGGAGACTACTATTGACGGGAACAAACATGTGGCTACCATCGACACCGGCGCCACAGCATCCATGGTACGTCGAGACCTGGTAAAGATGACGTGGCTTCATAGCACCAATAGCTACAGTCTAAGAACCGCAACAGGAGAAGCAGCAAGAGTATATGGAGAAGTGTGTCTTAAGATCCGACTGGCCGATCTAGTGTTTACTCATCAATTCCTGGTGGCAGATATATGTGACGAGAAGTCGTTGCACGTTGCGAATCGGTTGCAGCAATTACGAAGATCACAGACGAAGCCCCGAGAAAAACTATAACTCCGGAGGAGCTCAAGACCATCAAAGCTAGATTATTATATTCATCCAACCTTGATCACCAACAAACAAGGATGGCTGAAAATCTCCTACAAGAGTACACTGATATCTTCGCATCGTCAAAAGTGTAATATGGTAGAACACAGTTGGTGCAGCATCGCATCAACAAAGGAGATGCAAGACCGATTCGTCAGGAGATGCACGACGGACCTTCTGGAGGCCACCTGGGAGTAAACAAAACACTGGAGAAAGTGCGACATCGGTTCTATTGGCTACATGCTAGAGATGACGTGGAGAAGTGGTGCCGAACATGTGACAAGTGTGCTGCAACCAAAGGACCTGGTAGGAAGATTCAAGGTAAGATGCATCAGTACAACGTTGGATCGCCTTTTGAGAGGATTGCAGTAGATGTGGCTGGGCCTTTTCCAGAGACCAACGCTGGAAACAAGTACATTCTGGTTGTAATGGACTATTTTTGCAAGTGGCCTGAGGCGTATGCCATCCCAAATCATGAAGCCAAAGCGGTGGTCGACCAGATTGTGTTTAACTAGGTGAGTAGGTTAAGCGTACCTATGGAACTCCATTCCGACCAAGGGAGGAACTTTGAGTCAAACATCTTCCAAGGAGTGTGTGGACTACTTGGCATTAAGAAGACTAGAACCACACCGCTTCATCCACAATCTGATGGGATGGTTGAAAGATTCAACCGGACCTTGAAAGAACACCTCACCAAGGTCGTTGGCGACTACCAAAGAGACTGGGATAGGCACGTAACACTATTCCTGATGGCCTATGGAAGTGCAGTACATAGCTCGACAGGACAAACACCATTTGACATCCTGTTCGGGAAAACCATGCGGCTGCCCAGCGAACTTAAATTTGGATGCCCCACAGAGGAGCCACAGGACACGAACGAGTATGTGGACGACCTCAAAGAGAGACTCGCTGACATCCATAAATGAACAAGGGAACGGATGAAAACCTACAGCGACCAGATGAAGACACGGTACGACACATAAGCGACAACGGCAGGATTCCAAGCAGGAGATCGTGTGTGGCTTTATAATCCTCATCGTCAAAAGGGATTGTCACCGAAACTTCAGCAGAACTGGGAAGGTCCTTATACTGTTGTCACGAGGATTAACGAAGTGGTTTACCGCATCCAAAGAGGACTAAGAGGCAAGTTAAAAGAAATTTTATTTTGCGAACTAAGCGCACGTTACAATATGCATATAATTTTCTCTCATCTGTTACATGCTTCTTTAGAGTTACACTGCTTGGATTTATCCTCAAGTGATCATGTGTGAGTGCATGTTCTGCGATAGAGGATACCTTGCTTCTACCTTGTCTAATGTAGCCACAATATTTTTTGAATCTTTTTTCCAAAGTTCATTTTGTTTGCCCATAATAAACTCCATCACTGTCACCACACTTAATTGCATATATACCTGATTTTTTCAATTCATCTACTTTATCTTTTGTAGATCCTGACAAAATTTTCAGTTTTGATCTACTTGCACAAACTAATTCCATATTATGTTCGCTGAAACTTTTTGATATTTTATTAGTAATTTCAGGTACATTACATAGCACACTGAGAAATGTTTTTTATCACTTGATTATTTTTGTGAAAAGAAGGTCGACATATTACAATTTTTAATATTACATGAGTGTTTATAGATTAATCTATCAACTAAACTTTCACTATATCCATTTACTTCTGCTGCTTTCTTAATTACTCATATTCCTTTTTATGATTTTTCGCCGATAAAGGCAGCTAACACATTCTGTGAATTAACGAATGAAACGCAGCTTGTTTGTGTTGTATGGGACAGTATGAATCACTGGTTATAAAACGGAGCGTACTTGTGGGTTTATGGTGTACAGAAAAATCTAGTTTGTTGTCGTTGGTTTTACTAACTTCAAGGTCCAAAAAACTTCGTTTTCCGTTTAGATTGTGAATTTGATTGTTTCAAATTGACTATTTAGAACATAAAGTCCTATCAATTTCATCTTTTTTAAAAATGGAAAACACATCATCAACGTATCTACACCAAAAACGCGGTAGTAAATTTTGTTCCCGAAGTCTTATTTCGAAAGCTGACATCAAAAAATCAGACACTAAAGGGCTAAATGGATTTCCCATATTTGTTCCTTTATCTACTTTGTTAAACTTGTTTCGAAATTGAAAAAAGTTTTGTTGCATGCATAGTTTAGCCACACTCAAAAAACACTGTTTTCTTCGATTATTTGTTTCGACCACATTTTAATAATTTTGAAATTCACTCAAAGCAATATCAACCGGGATATTTGGGAATAGGAGACACCATCATTTCATCTGCTTTTATTATTTCACTTTTTACTTTTTCAACATAATCAAAACTGTTTTTTACTGAAAGGCTATTGGTTGGAGGTAATGAATTAATTTCATTAACTAGCCATTTTGCCAACATGTAGCAAGGAGATGATATACTGCTAACATTTGTATTTGGGGATTGGACACAGACAATTTTCCGAAGATCATTTCACTGCTTTCTCTTAACATTTTTGGTAAGGGGCTTTTCTTAATTTCTTTATATTCACACTTTTCAATTACATTCAACATTCTATTTTCATAATCACTTTTGTTTAATATCATTAGTTTATTTCCCTTGTCAGCTTTAATATACACGCAATCGTTAGATTTCAATGATTTTATTGTGCCAAAATCGCAATTTATTATTTTTCTTTGAAACACTGTATTCGAATTTTCTTGTACAATTAAATCTTTGTCTTCCTCCTTATATCCTCTTGAACAGAAAATGTCTTAAATGTCGGTTTTTTTAATGCTTACTTTTCCTGTTCAGATTTTAAGCATTCCGTTTACATTTTATCCGTGGCGGGATGAAAATGTTGTAAACGGGTCCTTTTTCTTGTCCTAAGCTACCTTTCCACCGATTGTCAGCCATATTGGTTCAGCCGTTCTTGAGTTATAAGATAAGAAAGAATTTTTGAGATTGGTCCAAAAGTCTTAGAAGGTTTGCGTTCCCAATCACGTTCGCGTATCATCCTAAATTCGAAAGAATTTTTGGTATCGGTCAAGTAGTTTTGAGATTCATGTTTTCGTTCCCGTAGGAATATAGGGATGAACTATTACCTTAATTACTTACGTACTTACTTAGGTGAGCATAACAGTTCGAGGTGAAACTGGGCCTCAACCAACATCCTTCTATAACGACTTCGATATCGGGCGAGCTCTCTCCAGTTTCGCATTCTAAGTTGGTTGAGGTCTTCATCCACTTGATTGCGCCACCTAAGACGAGGTCTTCCCCTTCCGCGATTTCATTTCACACATTGCCTTCGCATACGGGACCAAAGATCATTCGGAGAATTTTTCTTTCGAAACGACCAAGGGCTTCCTCATCCGCTTTCGATAAGGTCCATGCTTCCGCGACGCAAAGCAGGACTGGGATGATTAAGGTCTTATACAAAGTTACCTTGGTTTTTCTGGAGAGGGTTTTGTTTCTCAATTGCCTTCTTAACCCAAAGAAGCGACGGTTGGCAAGAGTTATTCTCCGTTTGATCTCCGCACTGATGTTGTTGTCCGTGTCTACAGCGGATCCTAGGTAGACGAAGTCCTGTACTACCTCGAAGTTATGTCTGTCTATTGTGGCTCATTGTCCAATTCGTCGATGTTCTGTGTCCTTATTTGATGACAACATATACTTCGTTTTACCCTCATTAACCATCAAGCCCATTTTTGCCGCTTCTGTTTCGATACTCGCAAAAGCACCTATGACATCACGCTTTTTTCTTCCCATTACGTCAATATCGTCTGCATAGGCGAGTAATTTTACAGACTTTTGAAAGATTGATCCTCTGGTGTTGACGTTTAAGTTTTTTACAATCCTTTCAAGTATGATGTTGAAGAAATAGCATGGCAGTTTGTCGCCTTGCCTGAAATCTTTTTCGACATCAAAGGTCTCGGTGAGTTCTTTACGGATCTTGACGGGACAGCGTGAATTCTCCAAAGTCATCCTGCATAGTCGTACGAGTTTTGCAGGGATGCCGAAACTAGACATGGCTCTGTACAGCTCGTCTCTGTAGATACTGTCATACGTGGCCTTGAAATCAATAAAAAGATGGTGAATATCATTATTACGTTCTCGGTTTTTTTCCAAGATCTGCCGTAATGTGAAAATTTGGTCTATTGTGGACTTCTCTGGTCTAAAACCACATTGATAAGGACCTATCAAGTTGTTGACGTGGGGCTTCAGACGTTCACATATTACAGCAGACAAGATCTTATAAGCGACGTTAAGGAGGCTTATCCCTCTATAATTGGCGCAATTGTGAGGGTCTCCATTCTTTAGGATCGGGCATACGATATTGAGGTTCCATTCATCGGGCATTTTTTCTTCCGACCATATCATGCAGATCAGCTGGTGCATGCTCCTTTCCAGCTGATCTCCAGCTGCCTTGAAAAGTTCGGCATCAAGGCCATCTGCACCTGCAGTCTTATTTGATTTAAGTTTGCATATAGCAAACTTAACTTCTTCTAGGTCGGGAGGACGGCATTCTTGATCATCGTCCAAGCTGAATGGGGCAATCTGCCTGACAGCGGACTTTGTGTCCTCATCGCCGTTAAGCAGTCTGCAGAAATGATCTTTCCAGATCCTCAGTAGCGACTGTGACTCTATAACTATGTTTCCCCGCTGGTCTTTACAGGCTTGAGTTCGGGGTTTGCCACCCTGGCAGGATCTTTTTACCTTTTGGTAAAACTTCCGAAACTCATTCCTGTCATGGCTACTCTCTATTTCCTCAAACGAGCGCTTCTCATGCTGCTTCTTTTTCTTTTTGAGAAGTCGGTGTTCTTCCCTTCTTCTTTCCTTGTAAATCTCGTTATACTGATCGTAAGCAGCCCTCGTTAGTGTTTGCATAAGCGATATCTAATAAAAGATGTTCCTCTTCCAAAAACAGAAAAAGAAATAAAATCTTTTCTAGGACTAACAGGATTCAATAGAAAATTCATCAAAGATTATTCTAAAATAGCATATCATATGACGAAATACTTGAAGAAAAATGCAAAAATTAATACTGAAGACAGAGAATATATTGGTGCATGCAATAAATTAAAAGAGTTATTATGTAGGGATCCAATACTTCAATATCCTGATTTCAAAAAATCTTTTACGTTAGTGACAGATGCAAGCAATTTTGCACTAGGAGTGGTTTTAATGCAAGGGAAAAACACAATATGTTATGCTAGTAGGACTCTTAATGAGCATGAAAAAAAACTACAGCACAATAGAAAAGGAGTGTCTAGCTATGGTATGGGCATGCAAACACTTCAGGCCTTATCTTTATGGACCAAAACTCATTAAAAGAACCGAACTCCAAATTAATTAGATGGAAAATAAAACTAAGTGAGTATGAATTTGACATTAAATACTTAGAAGGTAAAGAAAAAAAGGTTGCAGACTTTCTAACTAGGCTTGATGCTAAAGCGCATGATGTTTTAGATATGGCAACCATACATAGTGGTAGAGAAGAACTAAACGATCACATCGGTATTACTGAAACCCCTTTAAACTCATTTAAAACTCAGATCTACATACATGACGTAGAAAGTAGTATAACAATGCCATACAGAGGAGATTAGAGTTACGATTTTCTAATGATATTATAAAAGAATTAAAAGAATTTCTATCACAAAAAGGAAAAGTAGGAATTTATTGTAAAGATGACGAAATATTTTTAAAATTTCAAAATTTATATGTTAACGCTTTTGGCGGTCAAAATTCAATGAAAATTATTAGAAGCATGAAAAAACTTATAGATATCCCAAAATATGAAGAAACAATTCAAATTATTAATAATCAACATGAAATTAATAACCATAGAGGAATACAAGAAACGTATCAAGAAATCAAAGAAACTTCTTATTTTCCCAAACTTAGAGAAGTTATTAGAAGATACATAAATAATTGCAAAATATGTCACATTGCAAAACATGATAGAAACCCACAAAAGATTAAGTTTGAGATAACAGAGACAGCAAAAAGACCGAATGAAATACAGACATTTATATAGCTTTAGACAAAGAATAGTTTCTTACTATAATAGATAAATACACAAAACATTTAGCCGTTTTAACAATATTAGATAGGAACCAAACAACATATTTAGAAGCACTTAGATGTCGAATAGCGAACATAGGAAAACCAAAAATGATCATTTGCGATGCAGAATTTGATAAAATAGGTTTAAGGGAATATGTAAATAGCGAGGATATAAAGCTTCATATAACAACTTCTTCTTCTCCAACAACTTCGGAGGATTTAATACAAAATTATATTTTGAAAAATGTTTCATCAGTTTGCGTGTCGAACCTTACGATTAGAAAATTTATCATGACACCAGAAAAAGATTACTCTTCATTCGAAATTAGAGTTGGAAGGAACCTTGAGCTCTACAATTTGATATGCAAAAGATCATTTTGGCCTTTGCATACTGTTGTTCATGATTTTTTTCGCAACAAGAAACAACGACCCAACAACAGCTGAGAGGGCCTTGCTCTATAACACCATCTACTGCTCATATTCAACCTTTTAACAAGGACTTTCTCCTCTACTATCAAAACACTGGTGGTCTACGTACAAAAACAAATAAACTACATTTGTATTCATCTACAATGCAATATGATATTTTTGCTTTAACTGAAACTTGGCTAAACAATGACAATTCAAATGCAGAACTCGGAGAAGATGATAATCTCTTCACCGTATTTCGGAGGATAGATGCATGATTTAAACCAATAAGATTAGAGGGGGTGGTGTACTTGTTGCCGTTCGCTCTTCTCTTGTATGTCACGAGATTCAGCTACCTACGTTATCATCTGATTTGGATGTTGATCAAATTGCTGTGTTTGCGTCAAATGTAATAGAATATTATTTCGACATTATGTTTGTAGCCTTAAGAATTGTTTTTTGATTTGACTATCAGAGGTCGTTATCGATATTAATTTTACGGGATGTACCACTCAGCCATTTTATCTAAAATGTATTCCTTCTTCTTGAATAGATCGTCGTCGGGATAAGACGCATCCAAATAAAACTGAATTGTATTAAACCTAAAGTGTGTCTAGTTTTTTTGGAGAATCAGATTGGAACCTTATCGAGCAAACCAGCAGGGTACGAGCCCAACATTTGGTCCATACGAACCGGTTAATCATCCGAAATCATAAAATCATCCAATCATCCAAGAAAGCCACAACCTGATCCACAAATCTGATCAAATCTGCAAGGATCAACGAAGCATGAAAAAAGGAGTCTTCTGTTTAAGATTTGCGACACCATCGAAACATCTTGGCAGAAACGATCGCTTAACTTTCCAATCACCACCAATCCCCAATTGCAACGAAAGCCGATGAAGCAATCTATTAATCATCGTCTATCAACCTATAAAAATCAATATACCTACCATATCATCAGACACACTTCATAATCATTGCACCAGTAATCGAGATCAACCTGACTCACACACACATTCATATACATTCAAGAGCAAGAATCCATCAACCTACGTCATAAAATTTGCAGTACAATCAAACAATAGAATCCATCACCATAAGCTCTCGACAAACGTCATCAAATTTGCAGTACTGAGAAGAAGCATAGACCAACCGTTTGACCCGTTATCATCAGAGACAACTTGTGCTCCATCTCATCAAGCTAAAAATCCGTTAAAGAAGTCATCACTACCGTACACAGCTGAGCCTCTCATCAATTCAGCTCACTTCACGCTGATTATCAAAGTCATTAAAACAACCGCTACTATACCAACAGAATCATTTCGTCAGTCTTAAATGTAATTCAGGTGCGTACATAGCTCTTAAGATCAGTGCGATACGTTGTATCTTTATATATATAATTCTGCTGTACGTGTGTATGTAATTGAACTCCTCCTAAACGGCTTGACCGATTTAAAGGAATTTTTCTGTATGCGATTGAGTGGCGCCCTGGATGGTTTAGATTCACAAATCAGCCCGGCAGATGGAATTGGAATATAGTAAAATTGACAATTTCATTATTCTTAACTGTAATGAATTAAAAATTTAATTCAAACAATGATTTTGCTTCTTTTTTTGACAACAAAAAATTAAAATAATAAATAACAAATAATAAGGTTTCTTTTGAAAAATTCTTTTAATTTTTTGACTGATGTGATAAAAATAAAGATTAAAATTTTTGCACCTGAGTACCATAGAAAAATTTTTGTTTGTTTTATAATTAGCACCAATCAAGGGGTTATGACTACCCTTATAATGTTATAGTACATAGTGCGAGCATTTAGGAAAATAGGAGAGGATTTGAAAGGAGACATCAATGCACATTGCTTTTGAACCTTTGTAAATCGTTATGTAGTTGAAATACAGAGCCTGGTAAAGCATTCCACATATGGGTGGCACGCCCGAAGTTGGGCTCAAGGTAAAACTGATGGGCATTTTTAGCAATGTGGGTGTTGCGGCTAAATTGTTTCAGGGGAGGAATGCAACTGACTATTTTACTAGAGCACTGTTTGTGAAAAAAGCGATAATAAAGACTGAGACAAGTAACGTTTCGACGATGTTCAAGAGAATCAATCGATTCTATGATTTAACTATCACCCATCAGTTTTAAAGCTCTATTTTGTACCCTATATCAAGTAGGCGCAAAGATTTTTGAGAAGCACCTGACCAGATATGGGAGTTATACTCCAGTTTTGGGCGGATGAAGGCCTTATAAACTGTAGCCAGATCAGGAGGGGTGAAGAACTTCCTACATTGTCTTAAAATACCTAAGCATTTAGCAGCGTCTTTGGCGACTTCAAATATGTGGTCATTCCAACGAAGATCGTCGTTTACACACATATACCAAGTACTGACAGTTTCTTGGATGCAGGTACCATTCATGGATAATGGTGATGGGGGAATATTTAGATTCATCCTCAAATTCTCCCAGGAACGGTAATGGGAACGGGATCGGAAATTCAAAAACCACTGGAACGAATTGTAATTTTTGTCGCTATTGCAGTACGATGTCATCCCCACATTCCCACGAGAATGGGACGGGAACTAGAACATAAGCGGGAACTTGGAAAATACTGGACCAATTCCAAAAAATTTTCAACGTTAGAGTGTAAAGTGCTCCTGAGTAACAAAGATTATAATCATTTTCTTTACATATTCTTTCGGGAACGGAAGCGGGAATTGTGACATAATCAATAAGCTGGAAAGTAGATAACTAATTCCAAAAATTCTCTTATGGTAAGAGTGCTTCAATGTCCCTGAGCAATATAGACTATAGTTCATCAACATTTACCCACAGGAACGGGAACCGGAATTCTAAAACCACTGTAGTGATTTCAGTACGGTTTTCGTCATTACAATACGGTGCTACATAAACTATATTTCATCCCCATATGGGAATGAAACGGTAACGGGGACATATTCGGGAACTTGGAAAATGCTATACCGATCACACAAATTCTGTCATCGTTAGAGTGCTTAATTGTCCCTGAGTAACATAAACTATTTTATTTAATCCTCACTATCCCACTAGAATAGAAACTTTGAAACTACTTTGCTTAACACTCAATTTGATGAACGTAGGGCCTGAGCTACGCCGGGCGGGTCAGCTAGTATTTATATATATTTAGTTAATACTATACTGACTAGAATTAGTAAGAAAAAAAAAAAGAAAAAAGGAAAAATTAAATAAGTTCTCGTGTTCAATATCCCTAGAGTTTGTCAATTTAAGTTCAAATAATATGAAGACCGAGATTTGAAAAAAGCATTATCATATATATATATCCTCGGTTTAAGGCCTTTTTAAACGAAAGAAGAAGTGGTTAAAGTGCATCTATGCAAAGTTAAGTTACATTTCCCTAAAAACTCATTCCAGAACCGGGTTAAGGATACGTTTTTATAAAATTCTAGATACCTATCACATAAGCCATCACACGTGGTTCTTGTTGGTGAGTTTTCTTTTTCTTTAAACCAGTAAGTGAATTTTCACATTCTAAGTCAAAAAATATATCAAGATGTCTAAGTTTAAAGAATTTGTAATGGCGGCTGACCAGCTCGTAGATTTTAATGCTAAATTTGATGAAATTCCCATTGTAGACAAAACAGTAAGTTCTTTAAAGCAAAGTAGAAAGCAATTAATGGATTTGTTTGAGGTAGCTAAACTATCTTATTCGAATTGTATGAGTGACGAAGCATCATTAGAAAGGGATGAAATTGAATCTTGCAAAGCGAAGTATAGATCGTCTGCTGATACATATATAAATTGCCTAACAAAAATTGTTCATACCTCAAAAAAACTTAGTCTTATAGAATCAGATAATTTTCTAAACGGTTCAGGATCAGTAGAAACCCCTCTTGCAGATTTGACACTCCCAGATCATATACCTCAAGCTTCGCAGTCCATAAAGGTTTCACCATGTGATACTGAAATATTCTATGGTGACTATTTAACATGGCCTTCATTCCGAGACATGTTCACGGCTGTTTATATCAAGCATCCCAAACTATGTGCGGTTCAAAAACTTTTTCATCTCCGCGCAAAAACCAAAGGCGATGCAAATAATATCGTTTCTAAGTTTCCTTTAACCGACAATAACTTTGAACTTGCTTAGAAAGCATTATCAGACGAATATGAAAACAGAAGAATTTTGATTAACAACCAGCTTAAGAAACTTTTCAATTTATCCACGGTTTCACAGGAATCTGGTAAAGGGATTAAGGATTTACAACGCGACATTAATGACTGTCTATCGATTCTTAAAGCGCATGATGTGTCAACTGACACCTGGGATCCTATTCTCATCTATTTGTGCTCTAATCATTTACCCGAAACTACGCTCTCGTTATGGGAGCAATCCATAAAAAGCCCGAAGGATCTTCCCTTGTGGAACGACATGGATCAGTTTTTGACAAATAGGTACCGAGTTCTTGAAACCGTGAGCGATATAAAATTCATTTCCAAAACTAAAGTACACTCATTCAAACAACAGAATTCTCCATCTACTTTTAAAAGACAAGTTTCAGACAACAAGTTTCAGAACCATAAGGCGTTTCATTCAAAATCAAATTCTATTTGCTGTAAATTGTGTAAAAACGCACACCCTCTTCGATTATGTCCTAAATTTCTTCAATTATCTATTCAAGATAGAATCGCAAAGGTTGAATTGTTTAAATATTGTTCGAATTGCTTAGCGCATACTCACTCAAACAAGGATTGCAAAAGCATCTATACATGTAGCCATTGCAAACAAAGGCACCATACTCTCTTGCATGTATCGTCTTCCGGGCAGCCTCAGTTTCAGCCTTCGACTACGTCTAAAGAGCAGCTAGGTCAATTTCATTCACCTTCCACATCTCAATTTCCTACCATACAGTCCACTTATGAGTCAAATCAAGTCAACGTTCAATCTTTATTTTCTAGCAACAACCGACGAATTATCTTAGCCACTGCTCTTATTGATATCCACCACCGTGGAGATAAGTTTACTCTGCGTGCATTTCTAGATACAGGGTCGGAAGTTACTCTGATCTCAGAAGATGCCCAGAGAAGATTACAACTTCCTGTTAAGCCAATCAGTGCACAGATTTCCGGAATGAACTCAGTTGTAACAGGAACAGCATCCAAGTTATGTGCATTGTGCATTGGATCAAAACATATTCCTTCCTACACTATCAGTGCAAATGCAATAGTTTTGAAACGACTTACCGGTGACTTGCCCTCCTGTTCGATACTTCAAAGTGAGGTCTCAGAATCTATCGGACTACGCCTGGCCGATCCTCGTTTCTTTGAAAGCTCAAAGATTGATCTTGTCATTGGGATGGATGTCTATCCTGCCATTGTAAAGGAAGGTATAAAATACAACGTATTTGGCTCACTTGTAGCACAAGACACCATTTTTGGCTGGGTGTTATCAGGTCCTTTACCACGACAAACAGTAAAGAATTTTTCTACTAGATTGTCATCCTTTGATGAATCTTCATTAGATCAACAAATTGCTAAATTTTGGGAAGTTGAAAATTTCCCAGTGCCAATTCAAATGTCTGAAGACGATCTGTATTGTGAACAACTCTTCAACGCCACAACTATAAGAGACACAAATGGGCGATTCACAGTATGTCTTCCATTTAAATCCTTTCCTCCTATCTTAGGCAGCTCGAGAGATATAGCTTTAAAGCAGTATAACAGACTTGAAAAATCCTTAGAAAGGAAACCAGATCTTCGTGAAACTTATGATCATGTTTTAGAAGAATATGCAGCGCTTGGACACATGAAGCTAGTCCCTCCAATAGAAACCAATCAAATGAATCAAATACTTTCATACTATTTACCGCACCATGCAGTTGTTAAACCAAGTAGTACCACCACGAAAGTAAGGGTAGTTTTCAACGCATCGAACAAATCAAGCAATGGTATTAGCCTTAATGACGTGTTGCATACCGGCCCACCTCTACAAACCGATCTTACAATTTTAATTTTAAGATGGCGGTTTTTCAAATTTGTTTTCAATTCTGACATTGAGAAGATGTACAGACAAATTTTAGTGCAACCAGAACACACCCCATACCAACGAATTTTGTATAAGAATCAGGATTATGAATTACTAACAGTTACTTTTGGAGTTAACTGTGCTCCCTATCTAGCCATTCGTTCGCTCTTAGAACTAGCTGAAACCATAAAACAAAGCTCTCCTCTTGCATATGAATGTCTTTTGGATGAAAGATATGTCGATGACTTCTTCTGTGGCGCTCACGACTTAGAAACTGCCTTACGTAAACAGTCGGAGCTAATAGAGGTATTATACTCAGCAAAATTCTCCCTTAGAAAATGGACATCTAACTGTCTAGATTTACTTAAAAACATACCATTGCAGCATCTCTACGATGAAGATTTTTTAAAACTCGAAGACAAAAGTGTGTCTAAGACCCTAGGCATTCGTTGGAATGCCAAAATGGATACTTTCCAATTTCGTTTCGAAACACAAGCCGATGATCATAAACTGACGAAGAGAGCTGTACTTTCAGTAATCGCAAGATTGTTCGATCCTGCAGGATGGTTAGCACCAATTATTATCACTGCAAAGATGATAATGCAACAAATCTGGCGTGATGGGACGTCGTGGGACTCTCCCTTAAAGCCCCTGACGTGTCATCGCTGGCAATCATTTTTTTCAAGTCTTTCTGATATTAAGGAAATTGAAATCCCTCGTTGGATTCAGTATTCGCCCACCGCCTATTTCCAACTTCACGGCTTCTGTGACGCATCTGAACGGGCTTATGCTGCTTCCTTTTATATTCGCATACAAGTCAACGAAAGTGGCTGGATCTCTCACCTTTTATGTGCAAAAAGTAAAGTCGCTCCTGTGAAGCAAATCTCTTTACCCCGATTAGAACTCTGCGGTGCTGTTTTGTTGGCAAAAATGTATCAACAGATTATAACCAAGCTCAAATGTTCGGCAAGGGATACACTGCTTTGGACTGATAGTTCAATTGTACTAGCCTGGTTGAGTAAACCATCGTATTATTGGAAGACATTTGTAGGGAACCGAGTTTCCGAGATACAAAGCTGTGTTCCTAACATTCTATGGAGGCATGTCAAGTCAGCTGATAACCCAGCTGACTTATGTACAAGAGGTATCAGTCCAAGTGATCTCAGAGATAATCGTTTATGGTGGTCTGGCCCGTCTTGGTTGCAGCAAAGTGAACTTTCATGGCCTCAGTCTATTACTCAAAAACCCGACGAATCGATATTAGAAACTAAACCTATCAAAGTATATCATACTCAACTAACGTGTAATATCGAGACATTAATAAACAAATATTCCACTTTGACAAAGATGTTAAATGTAGTTTCTTATTTTTTGAGATTCTTGCACCGTTGGAAGAGTCGATATTCAGACAAATTTGTATATTCTTCGAAAGCCTTAACTCAAGAAGAGGTTTCTCATACTAAAAAGGTAGTTATTAAAATGACTCAACAACTTTATTATCCGCATGAATATGCAGATATTTCGAATAACAAACCAGTTTCTGGCAAAAGCTCATTATTGTGTCTGAACCCGTTTATAGACTCTGATGGTGTTATGCGCTCCAATGGAAGACTTGCACTAGCTAATATGCCCTACAGTGAGAGGTATCCAATAATACTCCCCTATGGTTCCCACCTGTCCTATCTTCTCGTTAAGTTTGCTCATGAACTTTCTATGCATGGCGGCAATTTGTTAGTGCTTCGCATTATTCGATGCGAATTTTGCATACCCAAGGTCAAATCCTTAGTCAAGAAATACATAGGGAAGGAATGCAAAACGTGCGTTATTAATAAAAAAAGAACTCAAGAACAAATCATGGCAGCTCTGCCTACCGAGCGAACAACCATTTCCCTTCCGTTCACAAATACGGGAGTAGACTTTGCAGGCCCCTTCGAAATTAAGAGTTTCCTTGGCCGAAATTGACGTCTTTCAAAGGGGTATGTATGTCTATTTATATGTTTTGCAACTCGAGCGATCCACCTTGAAGCAACCAGTGATTGTCATCGCAAACCTTTTTGGCTGCATTTAGTAGATTTATTGCTAGGCGAGGTATGCCTAAAACTATATTTTCCGACAACGGCACTAATTTTGTCGGTGCTGATAGAATTTTAACTCAAAATTTCCGAAAGTTTATAAATGAGCTTTCAACCGATGTATCTGAAAGATATAAGATGCAAAAATTAGAATGGAAATTTATTCCGCCAGGAGCTCCACACATGGGAGGAATCTGGGAGGCAGGCGTGAAGAGCTTTAAGCTTCATTTCAGAAAGGTAGCTGGAAGCAACAAGTTTACTTATGAAGAATTCTCAACCCTACTGTCGAAGATTGAAGCCTGTCTTAACTCCCGGCCTATCTCACCGATGAACGACAATTCTTATGACATTCCTCCATTGACGCCTGGTCATTTCCTTCGAGGAGGTCCCTTGTTGGCTCCACCTGAACAATCTCCTCATGATGCATCTCTGTCATATTCGAATCGGTGGGAAAAAGTTAAGATATTGCATCACCAGTTTTGTTCACGTTGGAAGGAAGAATATCTTAGAGAACTTAACAAACGCTACAAATGGAAGTTTCCTCAAAGAAATATTGCTATTGTTGATCTAGTGGTCATAAGGGAAGAAAACCTACTTCCAAATGAATGGCGTCTGGGCAGAATAATAAAGGTGTATCCCGGACCTGATCTAAGAGTCCGTGTGGCTGATATTAGAACTCAAAACGGTGTCATAAAGCGACCAGTAACGAAACTTTGTATATTGCCCAATTCTTAGATGAAGAACTTAATTCCTATTTATACGTTATCCACAAGGGCTTTTTCCTTCTCCTTCCATTATTTGAACTTGAATTACAACTCTATATGCTAATTATCCCTTACTCACACAATTATACCCTTTTTGTTTATATTTACTTAAGAACGAATTCGCACAGGTCTATGCTATGTTCGCCTTGAAATTTAAAGTTATTTTTGTAAATTGTCAGCTGAGTGGTGCTTATAAATAATTATGTATTACGCTTATGCCATAAGGTAGAAATTTTGAAATTTTTCAGCCAATGCTGCAAGGCGGCCGGCAATGTTTGCGTCAAATGTAATAGAATATTATTTCGACATTATGTTTGTAGCCTTAAGAATTGTTTTTTGATTTGACTATCAGAGGTCGTTATCGATATTAATTTTACGGGATGTACCACTCAGCCATTTTATCTAAAATGTATTCCTTCTTCTTGAATAGATCGTCGTCGGGATAAGACGCATCCAAATAAAACTGAATTGTATTAAACCTAAAGTGTGTCTAGTTTTTTTGGAGAATCAGATTGGAACCTTATCGAGCAAACCAGCAGGGTACGAGCCCAACAGCTGTGTGTGTGTCTATAAGCGGTTCCAGAGATGTCTTCATTATTTTAAGTTATATACCGCCAGGTAGTTCTTTTGAATTATACAAATTGCATGTTGAAAATTGGAAGTTTATTTTAAATAATTTAAATTCCAACCAAAGTCCAATTATTTTAGGTGACTTCAATTTATGCAATGTGAATTGGGTTTTTGACCCCGATGAAGGTAATTTAATTCCATTTAATGTCGTTAGTGATTTTGAATGTATTGTTATCGATTCTTTAGTCGAATATGATCTTCTACAAATAAACAAGTTTTGTAATAGTGTTAATCATTTCCTGGACTTGATCTTTGTTGATAAAGAACTATGTTCAAATACTAACACAACTATTGGTCCAGTTTTTCCAAATACAATTTATCATTTATCTCTTTGTATTAATTTTAAATTTTATCATTATCATAAACATTATGAGAAAGAAATGTTTAAATATGAATTTAATAAGGGTGATTATCATTCGATTAGTAATTACACTAGTACATTTGATTGGCATTGTATTTTTGAAAATGAAAGTCTATTGGATGCTTATAACTTTCTAAGTAGTTCCTTACGTGAAGTTATTGATCGTTTTGTACCTAAAGTAGTCATTCGAAAGAATTCTAAATCATCCTGGTTCAATAAAAGACTATGCAACTTATCGAACAAAAAAAATGAAGCTTATAAAATCTTTCGAAAATCTAATAATAATATTTATTTTCTAAATAATTATCTGCGACTTCAGAAGGAATTCGATGTACTTAAAAATTTTCTCTATAAAGATTATTTTTATCGCACTGAAATGGATCTAAAGAAAAACAGCAAACGTTTTTGGTGCTTCGTCAATAGTAAAAGAGGTTCAAATGGTATTCCCAGCAGCATGCACTACTTCTTCTTCTTCTTCTTTTTCATTTTACGCGTTACGAGTAGTGATCTTGAAGCGATCACAACTCTCCCACTTTTTTGCTTCACACTAGTGATCCGCCTGTGGGGTACGCCGCGTTGACCTCAGAAATCGTTGGCAAGCCTCCCGGTTTTGGATTGTTCCATGTCTGAGGCCAACCAAATGCTGCTGTTTTTGCATTTGCTTGTACCAGGAGTGTTTTGGCCTGCCTTTTCTTTTTCGTCGCGAATTTGTTGAAACGTTGTAAGATATTGCCTTTTTGACGGGGTTCTGCGGATCTCTCCTTTGAACATGACAATACCAACTGAGCCGGTCGTGCTGAATTTTGTCCAAGATGGTACTTTTGACATGAAGGCTTCCACGGATCTTAGTACTTCTAATTCGATCAAGCTTTGTTACTCCTGCTGTCATCCGAAGCATCTTCATTTCGGTTGCCGTCAATTTGCTCTCATACTTTTTGTACATTGTCCAACATTGTGAACCGTATGTCAGAGCTGGACGGACAACTGCTGTGTAGAGTCTTCCCTTCAGCTTAGGGGGCATTTTTCGATCACAGAAGATAGCGGAGTTTTCTCGCCACTTCATCCACCCAACGCTTACTCGATGGTTGATGTCGTCATCACAAGATGCTTCACTATTGATCATAGTTCCCAGATATTTAAACTTTTCACACTTGGGAAGCACATTTCCATTCAAATAAATGTCTGGAATAGGCTTGTCTGGATCAGAAAAAGGGCAGCACAGGTATTCAGTCTTTTTAGCGCTAATACGGTACCCATTTCCTTCCAGAACATCAATCCAAACGTCAAGTGCTCGTTGCAGGGATGTAGGATCCTCGCTTATGATGGCTCCATCGTCAGCAAAGAATAATTGTTGTACTTTATTGTCCGTTACTTTTCCTTCGAGTAAATAATCCAGAACAACAATAAAGAGCAGTGGACTCAAGACACTTCCCTGATGTACACCTACTGTTATTTGGAATTCTTCGGTGACTCCAGCTGGGCATCTCACTTTTGTAACTGCTCGTTCGTACATGTCCATAATTATTCGCACATAGGCTTCAGGAACTCCTCGGTGTCTGAGGGCAACCCATATCAGATCTCGTGATTGTCGATCGAATGCCTTTTCGAAGTCAACCAACACAATATGCAAATCCTCTAAGGCATCTCGGTGTTTTTCCATAATGATCCTTATACTTTGGATTGCGTCTGTAGTTGACTTACCCGCGACAAACCCGCATTGGTCATCAGACAGCCTTATTATTTTCCGCAGTCGGCTATCGAAAACACGCTCAACGATCTTCATAGTGTGGGACATCAACTTGATCGAACGATAGTTGTCACAGCTTCTGGTATCTCTCTTTCCCTTGTACATTGGAAGAAGAAAACTTTCCCTCCATTGATTAGGCAAACTGTCACCTCTTATAAGTTTGCAGATGAGAATCGTGAGCCATCTTAACCCGATGTCTCCCATATTTTTCCATAACTCATATGGTACCTCGTCTGGCCCAATCGCTTTGCCTTTTTTGGAGTTCTTAACTGCCTCCCCAACTTCTTCGACTGTGACGTCGGATACTTCCGCAAAGTTAGGTGCAGCTGTTGGAAAGTGGCGCCGAGGAAACTGTTCATTCAAAAGATCATCAACACAGTGAAGAATTTTGTCGTCATCCACAAGTAGCACTCCTTCAGCATCATTGATGAACTTCGGCGACCGAATCTCCTGCGCATTTCTCCTTCTCTGAGCGGCTATTTTGAAAATGGTTGCTCCCTTATTCAAGTTGCTTTGTCTCAGCTCTTGGATTGCCTGATTTGCTTCAGCAGCTGGGGCAGAAATCTCTTCCAGCTCTCGATACAGGCCCTCCGTGCTTTTTGCTTGAAGTTGGGCGCACTTTTTCTTCGCTTCTTTTCTGCAGCTCTTGTATTCCATTTTGAAACGCGCTTTTTCATTTGTATTTCTTGAGGGGCACTTCGACCAAGCTTGGAAAACTGCTTTCTTCTTTCTAATCACTGCTTTAGCTTCATCATCCCACCACCAGGTTTCTTTAGCTTGTTGGTGGTGTCCTTTTGAGACTCCTAACAGTGATTTTGCTCTCTCTAAGCAGGTTCGTTGTAGGCGATCCCACATATTTTGTGCCGTGATTGCATTTGAAACTGCGTCGATGGTATTACACAGCTGACTTTGCATATACGAAATGATTGGTTTTCTCCAGATTGTACCACTTGATTCTCCCAGGAGCCTTTGTTTGTTTGACTTCCTTCACCGCATCCGTAAAAAATTCTGTTAAAAGAAGACGGTGTTGTTGAGCGGCAGCTTCTCCTAGTATCAATTTGCAGTCTTTCACCCGAGATTTCATGTTATTGGTTACCAAATGGTAATCAATCTGGGTTTCATTTCCTCCACTGCTGTAAGTGATAAGGTGTCGGTCTTGTTTGATGAACATGGTATTTAGTACGATTAGACCGTATGACTTGCACATATTTAGAATATCTTCACCAGGAGTGTTCCTGGTGCCAAATCCCAAACCTCCATGGCAGTCTTCACAATCCTCGTTTGTCTTCCCGACATGTCCATTCAAATCTCCTCCAACAAACAAATACTCTTCTTTTGGGATGTTCTTAAGTAGGTTATGAAAATCAAGCCGGAATGCATCTTTTTCCTCCTGCTCACACCCTATTTGGGGAGCATATGCACTGATTATATTCCAGACCTTTCCTTCCATCACCAATTTAAGAGACATCAAACGGTCACTGGACTTCAAAATGGTCAACACGCTGTTACATAAACTTTGGTCAAGGATGATACCGACTCCGTTCCTACCTTGTTCTGTTCCATAGTAGAACATCTTGTAAGCCTTGGTCTTTGCATCCAAGAAACGGGCTTTGTTTGCTGTGTTTTGCCATTTCGTTTCCTGAACACACAAGATGTCCACTAGCCTCCTTCTCATCATCTCTTCGAGTTCGAGACTTCTACCAGTCATACTTCCAACAATCCAACTCGCGACTCTAAATTTTCGTCCAACTCGTCGCATTACTTTGCTAGCCCCCGGAATCCGTATAGCTCTGACCCGAACATTGCTGCTCGGTCCAGGATCAGCTCCATGCATAGCAATGGAACTGCCTGGCGGGGTAGTGCTTCTTATGTTTGCAAGTACTTCCATAATGCTCAAAATTTTTCAAAAATTTTTCTTTCATCCTTTTCGACACATGCATGCTCCATTTAATGAGTTTGATTTCCCTTTTACTACACCGGTGATCTCGAGTCGTGTAAACCCCGGGATCTGCATGCATACTTGGGGAGAGATTTTAGGTGGTATGTGTGTCGCTAGACTCACTTTGATGTTAGTCGTCTAGATATGATTGTTCCTTTAGTCGCCTTTTACGACAAGCGGGGAGGCGCTGCAGTGCTATTCTAACCCGACACTGCACGGGGCAGCAGCATGCACTACGCAGGGAAGAATTCAAGTGACCGTATTGAAATAAATAATATGTTTAAAATTTTTTTTCAGTCGGTTAATTCTTCTTCAAACACACCTCCAAATATTTCTCCAACCACCCCAGTAAATCAAGTCAATATCAGTTCCTTTAATCTTAAGTAACTTAGATGTTGAAAGAGCCCTATGTGAACTTGATTATGATAAACAACCGGATCCTGATGGTTTTCCTCCAATTCTCTTAAAATCATGTTTTACCGCTCTTTCTGAACCATTAACTCGACAGTTTAATGAATCTCTGAAAACGGGCAATTTTTTGAATGATTGGAAAGTCTCCTATATTATTCCCATTCACAAATCGGGACCCAAGCAAGATGTCACCAATTATCGTCCTATAAGTAAAATTTCAACCATTCCGAAGTTATTTGAAAAAATCGTTTTCAGCAAATTGACTTTCATGACCAAAGATATCATTTCCCCGTTTCAACATGGTTTCGTCTCTGGAAGATCTACAGTAACTAATTTAACAATTCTTTGTAATGAGGTTATAAGTAACCTTGAGTGTGGTTTTCAGTCTGATGTTATCTACACAGATTTCTCTAAAGCCTTTGACAGAGTTAATCACTATATCTTAGTAGCTAAACTATCTGCATTAGGCTTTCATTCGAGCTTCCTGCTATGGTTAGAATCATATCTGGTAGGTCGAACCCAATACGTCAACTTAAATTCAGCTATATCTCTTCCTATATCTGTCACCTCTGGTGTTCCTCAAGGAAGCCACCTAGGACCTTTGCTCTTTCTTCTTTTTGTTAATGATATCCCTCAAACCATTGAATCGTCTCTCTGTCTTATGTTTGCAGATGATATCAAGTTACTAAAATGTATTAGAACGGCATCTGATCGAGTTCTACTTCAAAACGATTTAGATTGGTTACTTTGCTGGTGCTCTGCACACCAATTACATCTTAACGTGTCTAAATGTGATTATATAACCTTTCGTCGTGGCTTTGAAGTGTCAGATTTTACCTATTCAATAAACGGAATCAATCTTCAAATGGTTTCCAAAAAAAAGGATTTAGGAGTCATCTTTGATTCCAAACTAACTTTTTCTTTGCATATCGACTTTATTGTAGCTAAAGCTAATTCTTTACTAGGTTCTATATCCCGAAATTCCAAAGAATTCTCGGATCCTTTCAATCTCAAGGCGTTATATTACTGCTATGTTAGGCCCGTACTTGAATATGGTTGTGTGGTATGGAACCCATACTATGCTGTACATTCTAATCGAGTTGAAAGCATCCAAAAACGTTTTACTAGAACAGCAATATATAGGCTTAATTGGAATATTCGAATGCCTTCTTATGGTACAAGATGTAACCTTCTTGACCTTCAACAACTTAAAACTCGAAGACGATACTTTGAGATAGTTTTTATTCGCGATATTCTTGCTTATCGAATTGATTGCTCCTTTCTACTTTCGTTGGTAAAAATAAATGTTCCTATAAGAGGGCTGCGAGTACATAGATTATTTTTTGAACCTTTTCATAGAGTAAACTATGGACTCAATGAACCGATAACACGGTGTTTGAAACAAGCAAATCAAGTAAGCAGTCATATTGACTTTCTAAACAATATAAGTAGTGACTTATTTAAAAAAAATGTGATTTATGAATTAATTATTCTTTATCCTGGTGGTTAGTCTGTAAGTATTTATCTAATTATAAAGCAAAGCATGCAGCTTCATCTTCTCAATTAGTCTATAAGCCTTAAATATGACAAAATATTTCTCATTATAAACTTAGAAAACTACAGAACAGTAGTTAATCAAATCGAAAACGCTATAGAATAGAAGAAAGTCATAGAAATTTAATGATGAAGATTTGAGCATATCTCTTACGGCCTTAGAGGATTCTAAGTCAAAGCTATTAAATACAATATTACCCATTACTAGAGGAAAAAGAGGTCTAGTAAACGTAGGTGGAATAGGATTGAAAATTTTATTTGGAGTTATGGATAACGAAGAAAGTCAAGAAATAGAAGAACATTTAAAAATTATAGAACAAAACAATCACAATCAAATATTGCAACTCAATAGACAAGTAGGAATCAACACGAACCTTCAAAGAGAATTAAAGAGACTAGCTGATAGAATAAATATGCATCAAAATTTAATTAACAGTTTTATTGATACTGTAACGTGCGCTTAGTTCAAAAATTAAACTCTACCTTTCAATTTAATTCTACCACTTTATTCAGTATCTACTTTCGATATACACTTTATTCGAACTCAACTCAATTACGTTTATTCAATATTCACACTATCACTTTCTAAATAAAACTGACTTCTGGTTGCGTCAGCTCCCTCTATATATAGAAGTGTGAAACATCGAGAGATTTCTAGTACTTTTTCTATGAACCATGATGTCTAGACAAGTTCCCCTCCCGGTATTTTTCTGCACACACACACACTCACTCACAAACAACGTCTGCCATTATAGCACTCCATTATAGCGTTGCCAGCACTTGTGTTTTCGGTTTAACGTTTTCAATTAGGAAATCAGCATGAAATGTTGGGTGCATATTACACTGCCCCTTCCTTAAGATTGTTCGTCCCGAATAATTCCATCTGCAGCCTCGCTACTATATCGATGCAGCCGGTCACAATGAACTACGTTTAACTTGCCTCTTAGTCCTCTGTGGATGCGGTAAACCACGTCGTTAATCCTCGTGACAACAGTATAAGGACCTTCCCAGTTTTGCTGAAGTTTCGGTGACAATCCCTTTTGACGATGAGGATTATAAAGCCACACACGATCTCCTGCTTGGAATCCTGACGTTGTCGCTTTTGTGTCGTACCGTGTCTTCATCCGGTCGCTGTAGGTTTTCATCCGTTCCCTTGTTCTTTTATGGATGTCAGCGCGAGCCTATCCTTGAGGTCGTCCACATACTCGTTCGTGTTCTGTGGCTCCTCTGTGGGGCATTCAAATTTAAGTTCGCTGGGCAGCCGCATGGTTTTCCCGAACAGGATGTCAGATGGTGTTTGTCCTGTCGAGCTATGTACTGCACTTCTATAGGCCATCAGGAATAGCGGTACGTGCCTATCCCAGTCTCTTTGGTAGTCGCCTACGACCTTGGTGAGGTGTTCTTTCAAGGTCCGGTTGAATCTTTCAACCATACCATCAGATTGTGGATGAAGCGGTGTGGTTCTCGTCTCCTTAATGCCAAGTAGTCCACACACTCCTTGGAAGATGTTCGACTCAAAGTTCCTCCCTTGGTCGGAATGGAGTTCCATAGGCACGCCAAACCTACTCACCCAGTTAAACACAATCTGGTCGACCACCGTTTTGGCTTCTTGATTTGGGATGGCATACGCCTCAGGCCACTTGCTAAAATAATCCATTACAACCAGAATGTACTTGTTTCCAGCGTTGGTTTCTGGAAAAGGCCCAGCCACATCTACTGCAATCCTCTCAAAAGGCGATCCAACGTTGTACTGATGCATCTTACCTTGAATCTTCCTACCAGGTCCTTTGGTTGCAGCACACTTGTCACATGTTCGGCACCACTTCTCCACGTCATCTCTAGCGTGTAACCAGTAGAACCGATGTCGCACCTTCTCCAGTGTTTTGTTGACTCCCAAGTGGCATGCAGAAGGTCCGTCGTGCATCTCCCGAAGAACTTCACTGACTTTCGATTGCGGTAAGATCAGCTGCATCACATATGACTTACCGTCAGCGGATTCCCATCTTCGCCTGAGGACACCTTCTTGCACATATAGTGAGTCCCACTGTGCCCAATAGGCTTTGAGAACTGGACTCCTGTCAGAAATATCTCCCCATTCAGGTTTCTCTTCATTTTCTTTCCATGCGAGAATGGGTTCGATATCTGGATCCTCCTGTTGAGCAGTCCTCACTTCCTCATTGCTCCATCCGCTTATTGGGTCAGCTCTTAGTCGCTGAGCGGTAATATTTTCTTTGTCTTCTTGCCGCCTACAATGCTTGCAATCCACTTTGCAAGGTCTTCGGGATAATGCGTCAGCGTTTGAGTGCAACTTTCCTCTGCGGTGTTGAATCTGATAATCATAAGTCTGCAGTCTTTCTATCCACCTTGCGACTTGACCTTCTGGATTTTTGAAGTTCAACAGCCAGTTCAGAGCACCATGGTCTGTCCGCAGAAGGAATTTCTGTCCATAGATGTACTTATGGAAGTGCTTTGTTGCCAAGATAAGAGCTAGCAGTTCCCTTCTGGTCACACAGTAGTTTCTTTCGGGCTTCGAGAGGACCTTGCTGTAATATGCCACCACTTTCTCTTCGCCATCATGCACTTGGGATAGTACCGCCCCGATTCCAACGTTGCTTGCATCTGCGTCGATGATGAATGTTTGCCAGGTGTTGGATGTGCAAGCACTGGAGCGTTACAGAGGCGGTATTTGAGTTCCTGAAAAGATTTCTCACACTCACCTGACCATTTAAACTGCTTCCCTTTTTCGGTGAGCTGATGCAAACTCTTTGCAACTCCAGCAAAGTTCTTAACAAAACGTCGGTAATATGTGGCAAGACCAAGAAAGCTTCGGAGTTGATGTTTGTCCTGTGGTGTTGGCCAATTTTTGACGTAGTCAACTTTTTCAGGATCGGTTTTCACTCCTTGGGAAGAGATGATGTGTCCCAAATACTTAACTTCGGTTTTGAAAAGTGCACATTTTTCCGGATTCAGTTTAAGGTTAGCCTCTCGAAGTCTCTGAAACACGGCTTTTAGGTTCTTGCAATGTTGGTCAAATGTCTTCCGGTAAACAATCACATCGTCCAAGTAGACTAGGCAAGCTTTCCACGTCAGTCCTTGAAGAACGCACTCCATCAAACGCTCGAATGTTGCCGGAGCGTTGCGTAGCCCAAACGGCATAACCTTAAACTGCCAGAGCCCATTACCTGTAGAAAACGCCGTCTTTTCCCGATCATCAGGGTGGATGTCAACTTGCCAATATCCACTCTTCAAGTCCAGCGTCGAGAACCACTGGGCTCCCTCCATGGCATCCAGGGTATCACTGATCCTCGGCAGGGGATAGCTGTCCTTCTTAGTCACATCGTTCAGCCTTCGGTAGTCCACACAAAAACGAGTGCTTCCGCCTTTCTTTTTCACTAGAACTACTGGTGACGCCCAATTCTTCATTGTTGATATCATTTCATCAACCTCACCTTGTTTGGCTAGTGGAAGGCGTCTTGCGGGTTGACGAATCGGTCTTGCATCTCCTGTGTTGATGCGGTGCAGCACCAACTGTGTTCTACCATATTGCCCTTTTGACGATGCGAAGATGTCAGTGTACTCTTGTAGTAGATTTTCAGCTATCCTTGTTTGTTGGTGATCAAGGTTGGATGGATTCAGTAATTTAGCTCTGATGGTTTTGAGCTCCTCCGGAGTTATAGTTTTTCTCGGGGCTTCGTCTGTGATCTTCGTAATTGCTGCAACCGATTCGCAACATCGAACGACTTCACCTTTCTTCAACCTTACATCGTACGGTCTGGTGTTTAGTAATCGTACGGGGACCATTTTGTTTTTCGGTGCTACCAGTGTTTTCCCAATGATGACGCTTTGGGAGGAACACTCTGGGTCTGGTTCGACCATGAGGTATCGAAGGCTTCCAAACTCACCATCCAGTTTTGTCCAAACGAACACTTCAGAAGAAGGAGGCAGAATCTGATCTTACGTGATGACAGTTCTCAGTGTCGACGTACTTTCGTTCGAATAGGTCATTGGAAGTTCCTTATTTTGGTACTTCAAAACCTGATTACCCATGTCTAAAATAACTCCGTGCTGTTTCATAAAGTCGATTCCAATGATGCACTCGTCACATATATCTGCCACCAGGAATTGATGAGTAAACACTAGATCGGCCAGTCGGATCTTAAGACAAACTTCTCCATATACTCTTGCTGCTTCTCCCGTTGCGGTTCTTAGACGGTAGCTATTGGTGTTATGAAGCCACGTCGTCTTTACCAGGTCTCGACGTACTATGGATGCTGTGGCGCCGGTGTCGATGGTAGCCACATGTTTGTTCCCGTCAATAGTAGTCTCCACAGTCAGACTCTTGTTGTCTCGTTTGGTCTGGGAGACCTGGATGGTGGTTCTGGGACCATCGATACAAGAAACCAGCCTCTGCCCCTCGAAATTGGTTCTTACGGGCTGATAGGCAACGCTGGTGTTGTTGTTACCTTGCTCTGGGTTGGATCTCTTGCTTCCACAATGTTGACAACTGGCTTTGTTTGGTGGTAGTCGGCATTGACGCTGTAAGTGCCCGGTCTTGTTGCAGTTCCAACATCTTGCTAGTCCGCTCCGCTGGTTCTTTTGTATTTCAGCTCTTTGGCACGAGCATTCTTCGACTATGGCTTCTCTAAGTCGATGTACTCCATGAGAAGCCTGTTCTGCTGCTTCAATTGTCAATGCGAATGCTAAGGTTTCAGAAAGAGTACGTGTTCTAGCAGTTCGCACAGACCTCTGAAGATGTATATCGGAAATGGCACGAACGAAGGACTCAACAGCAAGCTGGTTGATGATTTCTTCTCCAGCATCCGGGTATGCCAGGTGAACCAGTCTTTCGACGTCTGCTTGGAGCTGCTGTAGACTTTCACCCCTTTTCTGGACTCTGTTATTGAGTTGGACTCGGAAGACTTCTTTTAAGTGGCTATCTCCAAAGCGTTTATCTATAGCTGCCACGAGAGAACTGAAATCGCCGCTCTTACCAGCTGGAACTGTTTGAAGTAATTCAGCTGCTGATCCTCTAAGAGCAAGAGTCAGTGAAATGTACTTGTCTTCGTCATCCCAGCCATTTGTTTTCGCGGCTGCCTCAAATTGTCTCTTGTAGACTGGCCAAGAAGACTGTCCATCAAATGTTGGGGGTTTTATCTCCTTTTTCCTTGTAAGCTCTCCAGCAGATTCCCGAATTTTTATTTTCCGGATCTGGTCTAATTCCTTGGACAGAACAGAGAACTAGCTATCGCATCGGCTTTCCAAACGATTCTCTACAACAGAAAGCTGTTTTTCCACACCTTCAACTCGTTCGTCAAAGGCACATACATTTTTCTCAATGTTACCCAATTTTGCTTCTAGAATGTTTTTCTGACCTTCTAAAACATTCTGTTGCGCCTCAAGTCTTTCGAGAATATTCTGTTGTTCCTTCTTTTGTTCGCTTCGTTGCTCTTCAACCAGCTTCTTTTGCTCGTTTCGTTGTGCTTCAAGTTGTTCGAGAACATTCTGCTGTTCCTTCTTTTGCTCGTTTCGTTGTGCTTCAAGTTGTTCGAGAACATTCAGCTGTTCCTTCTTTTGATCGTTTCGTTGCTCTTCCAGACGTCCGAGAATATTCTGCTGTTGCTCTTCAATCAGCTTCTTTTGTTGTTCTAATAAAAGCTTCATCATACTAGAAAAATCTACACTTTCACTTACTTCCTCTTTTTCCACTTCTGTTTCAAAAACAAAAGTGCTTACGTCTTCCCCTTGCTGTTCCAAATAGTTGCGCAAGCACAGGACGAGCTCATTTTTCGATCCCGCTCTAGAAAGATTTCGCTTACCTAACTCACTTTTAAGCTCAATGCAGTTGAGCTCTTCCAACAACTTACCCATTTTTACTGTATTTAATTTTTTTTTTTTTTACACTTTACTAGTCAAATAAGTTTTATTTACACTTCTGACACCAATGTAACGTGCGCTTAGTTCGCAAAAATAAAACTCTACCTTTCAATTTAATTCTACCACTTTATTCAGTATCTACTTTCGATATACACTTTATTCGAACTCAACTCAATTACGTTTATTCAATATTCACACTATCACTTTCTAAATAAAGCTGACTTCTGGTTGCGTCAGCTCCCTCTTTATATAGAAGTGTGAAACATCGAGAGATTTCTAGTAGTTTTTCTATGAACCATGATGTCTAGACAAGTTCCCCTCCCGGTATTTTTCTGCACACACACACACTCACTCACAAACAACGTCTGCCATTATAGCACTCCATTATAGCGTTGCCAGCACTTGTGTTTTCGGTTTAACGTTTTCAATTAGGAAATCAGCATGAAATGTTGGGTGCATATTACAATACTAAAGATAAAAAATTAGAAAGCTTAGCAAAGAATTTACAATCTTTACATATAAATACAGATATTATGTTACTAGATAATGAAATAGAAAAACTTCAAGACAATGTTGTCCTTGCCAAATTAGGAATATTGGGTAGAAATATACTCACAGAGGAAGAGAACCAGAGATTAAATATCACTTTGCAGAAATTAGAAAACATAAAATCAAATTTAATTAAGAGGAATAACCAATTGATTTTTCTATTGAAAATCCCAGTATTTTCTGAAAAGGACTTTGAAAGAATAAAATTATACCATTACCTAATCTTTATGGAAATCAAGTAGATATTAACCATTATAATTACATTATTAATAATAAAATATTGTATGATGAAAATAACAACAATAACTATGTTCATTATCTTAAAAGAAGCTCACAATGTATCCAAAATTTATATAAAAATTCATACGAAGAATGTAAAATAATTATAAACAATGAAAGAGAAATTATTGAGCTAAATGAAGGCCTTATATTTACCAAAAATTTATATACTAGTAATTTAAGTAGCACTTGTAATACTTTAAAATATAAAATACAAAAAAACAACTTAATATATTTTAATAATTGTAAAATTAAAATTAATGAAACATCCTTTAATAATGAAGGAATAAACATAACACAAAACATGTCAATACCGTTATACAACATGCCAAAAATAGTAGACGAAAAAACTTTAAAATTGGAAGATATTCATATAAATCAAATTCAAAACATATAATTAAAGAATTGAAGTACGTCAATAATGTTAAACACTTTATACTTTTCAACTATTTTAGTAATTCTATCGATAATCGTTATACTAATAATTCTTATAAAGAAAAAATTCATACAAATTGTTAATAATTTTACAGATACTCGGGAGAGTATCCGATTAGAGGGGGGGGGTTTAGTTACGACCCAGCATGCCACCCAGGCAGCACCCCAAACATTTAAGATAATGTGAGATACTTAATCTCACATTTATCTCACATAGCATGCCACCCAGGCAGCATCCTAAATTCAAACCGATCGATGTGGTATATTTGATCTCACATCACCCACACTGTATTTCGTTTGTTTTCAAGAGATAAACTGACTGCATTGTATTTTGTAATGTCATCAGTTTATCTCTCCTTAGAGACACAGATGTAAAAATTTTAGTCTTAAGTTTGCATGAAATAAAGTCTTATCACAATTCGTGGTCGAGTTTTTTTAAAAACCTTGAAGTGGAGTATCGGAACGTATTTGGGCATGCTTTCTTCCGACCATATCATGCAGATCAGCTGGTGCGTGCTCCTTTCCAACTGGTCTCCAGCTGCCTCTAAGAGTTTGGCGTCAAGGCCATCTGCCCCTGCAGTCTTCTTTGATATAAGTTTGCATATGGCAAGCTTAACTTCCTCTAGGTCGGAGGGACGGCAATCTTGGTCATCGTCCAAGCTGAAAGGGGCAATCTGCCTGACAGCGGAATTGCTCATTGCCGTTAAGCAGTCTGCAGAAATGATCTTTCCAGATCCTCAGTGTCGACTGTGACTCTATAACTATGTTTCCCTGCTGGTCTTTAAAGGCTTGAGTTCGGGGCTTGCCACCCTGCCAGGATCTTTTTACCTTTTCGTAAAACTTCCGAGTCTCCTTCCTGTCATGGCAACTCTCTATTTCCTCAAACGAGCGCTTCTCATGCTGCTTCTTTTTCTTTTTGAGAAGTCGGTGTTCTTCCCTTCTTTTCTCCTTGTAGATCTCGTTATACTGATCGTAAGCAACCCTTGTTCGTTGTTGCATAATCATTTGTCGTGCTTTTTGTTTGGCTGCATTTGCCTGCCTGCATTCTTCATGGATCTCGTGTTGGTTGTCGAGTGAAACCCAGTGGCAGCGGTTCAGATGGCTTCTTGACATTGCTGCCTTTGGTCTTCAATGCTTAATGCTGGCGGCATGGGATTCAAGGATAATTGAAGGGACACTCGATTGGAGAAGGCATTGGCAATCTCTTGCGATTGTAGCTTTCCGACGTCATATCTCTTCACAGCGTTAGTTCATGCAGGTCGTGAACACGATATCCTCATTCGTACCTTGGCTACAACAAAGTAGTGGTCCGAGTCAAAGTTGGCCCCTCGGAAAGTTCGGACATCTAACACACTGGAAGAGTGCCTTGCGTCGATCACAACATGGTCAATTTGGTTGACGGCTAATTGATCTGGGGATCACCATGTACCTTTATGAATTTTGAGATGCGGGAAGCGTGTACTACTTACATCAAAATTTAGCCCCGCAGCAAAATCGATTAGCCTCAATCCATATTCGGAGGTGTTGTCGTGGAGGCTATGCTTACCGATTGTATTTCCAAAGATGTCCTCCTTCCCTAGTTTTGCGTTGAAATCGCCAAGAACGATTTTCACGTCGTGTCTAGGGCACTGCTCATATGTTTCTTTTTAATAAATTCATAATAAATGCATGCCTAAAGACCCAATATGTTGCTACCGAATTTATTACGCGAACCGAACTTTAAACTAATGATTTAAAACGTTGAAAATCGATTCCAAATACCGCGAGCAAAATTTAAAAAACGTAAACGATACGAAAAGAATATATTTATTCGCGAAACTTAATTGGGATGTCAACAATCCCGATTCCAGACGTGCGCGCAACTTTCTTGTCTAAAACGAAATGTCAAAGTGACACAGGTTCGTGTTTGGCAACCAACAACACTTCAGTGCTGTCTCCCGTAGCTCAGCCTGATGGGTGGGTTCGATTTGATATTCCTTTTTAATCCGATTCGATTAAAAGGGAATATCAAATAATTATAATATAATATCTCGTGCGAATCAAACTCTGATGAGTGAGAGTACTAGGGCGTACTAACTCACTTTTAATATGGGCGCCTGGAAACCTTTTAAGATGGTGGTTTGCCTTAACCAAAGCTGAAATAGTAGCGAAAAAAAGAAAGAAAGACTAGGAAGAAAAGAAATGAAACAGTATGAAATTTCTGAAGGAAATTATAGATTTTTATTATATTTTTAGGGTGTCTGGGAAACCGTGGTAAAACCTGGATTAAAACCCAGAATCTTTTCGGTATAAAAGAAAATGTACAGAGTTGTTTTCGAGATTGGCAGGAGGCCATTCTCGAAGTAAAGAAAATGTAAGAAAGCTGGGCAAGATTATAAACAGATTGGTGTGTCGTTTGAACACAAGAAGGAATCACGAAAGGAAGGTTTCCGAAATAAAAGCAATGATAGAAGTAAAGAAAAACGGTCCCGAGTGCCGCAATCTCGGGATATTAGAACGTTAGGTCAACGAAGGCTTAGCGGATCTAAGTTTTGCCGCAAGTAAAACGACTCTAAGTTTGTTCGAAAAACCCTTGAAAATGAAGGATTTCTCGAACCAAAAAAATACGAAATAAAAGAAAGAAAATACTTAGCTATTCTGTCTGTCTGTTTTTCACTCCTCCTGTACTTCTTGAAAATACCTTCTCCGGACCTGTCTCAATTTTTCTCCTCAAAATTCCCAACTGGAATTTTGCCGCTAAATCGATTAAGTCGACTCTGTATCTCAAAAGGAAAATTCAATAGCTCCAAAAATCTCAATAGAGCGCAAACTATATCGCAATAATTTTTTGCACGCTTTCTTCTGTATCTTCACACTTTCGTCGCCAAAAGTAAAGAGACCATCAAGATGGCGGGTTTTTCTCCTCCATCCGGCATCGGCCATGCAGCCATCCTCGTCAGACCTTTAAGCGTGGTGTTGTTCGGTCTCACTTTTACTGCAGCATTCCGCCATTAGGCTGGGATGTGCAAGTGAGATGTCACGAATCAACTACCCACGGTCCATTGCGTTCAGGTGATGTGATCACCAGTAGCCGAGTGGACGAGTTCAACCTCTTTCAGAAAGACTTACTCCGAAAAATTATTTAACTCGCGCAAAGTCCCCAGCCCCAACCGGCCCAAACTAAATTATAGAGAAGATATTTTCCAAGTGAACGAAGAACAAAAGATGCTAAGTCTAAAAGCTCGACGAATACTTTCCGTAGACCTTCGTTCAGATAGTTAGAAAAAAGAAAGGGGAATAAAAACGGAAACACGTCTTTTAGTGATTCTTTCTTGATGTTGACGATACTCAGTTTAATTTTAATTGAAATTAACTAGAAAATTTAGGTTGGTGTGAATATAGCTCACACATTGTTGGACATGGATCTCGATCTTCATGCCTTTCTCCTTTTATCAATGTTTGCGTAGGGAACCTGCCGTACGACTATTGTGGACCGACCGTCACACAAGAAAAGTGTCTTCTACTGTGCAATCTTTTGCATCGAGGAACAATGTGACCTGAAAATGGCATTTCGAAAGTTTTAGAAGAACAGATCTCTGGCTGATGGACCAGGTTTCAACTGAACTCTTCTACTACTTCCAAGCAGCTATGGATAAAGTTTATTAGCGGGAGAAGAACAGCGGATAGAACTTGTTGTGGTAAATTTTACCGCAACAATGTCCCATATCATTGGAAAATTGCTGAAGTAATTGTTATACCAAAGCAAGGTAAGCCACCAACAGAAGTGACGTCTTACAGACCAATATCGCTTATACCAATAATGGCAAAAGTCTTTGAAAAATTGCTACTGAAAAGACTGAGCAAAGTCATAGAAGAAAGAAATCTAATCCCAAATCATCAGTTTGGGTTTAGAAATAAACATTCCACGATAGACCAAGTTCATAGAATAACGGATGCAGTTGAAAAAGCATTAGAAGAAAAACAAATATGTTCGGCTATATTTTTAGATGTTGCTCAAGCATTCGACAAGGTATGGCATGAGGGGCTAGAGTACAAACTGCAAAGGGACCTAACCAGGCAGTACTACGAAATACTAAAATCTTATATCTCAAACCGGCTCTTCAGAGTACGGTATGATCAAGAATATTAAAAGCAAAGTAAATTACAAGCCGGTGTTCCACAAGGAAGCGTCCTAGGACCTACCCTGTACTTGCTATATACAAGGGATATTCCAGTGGATAACAACACCATTGTGGCTACTTTTGCAGATGATACCGCAATTTTGGCATCCAGTAAGTGCGTCGTCAAGGCTGCTGAGAAATTGCAAAATGCCGTCGACACCGTTCCCAAGTAACAATTTTAGCTCTATATTAGCTCTTGCAGCGCTTAAAAAGCTGGGTTAACTGGCCGATTTAAATTCATGTTGCTCTGCAAGCGCTTCTAGAGCTGATATAACACTTATTAAGAGCATTTTTTTCGACTTTGAGAGCTAAAATTAGCTCTATATCACTTCTTATATAGCAATTGTAGTCTGCAGTAGCATTAGTGCAAGCGTTATCACCATTCTAGAGCTGCTTAAAAGCTACTTTCTTGGTATTGAAATGCACGAATAGGGCTCTAAATATTATGCTAGAATGGCTGTATGCTCTACAATAGAAACAAAATGACATTTGTGTTTTGATTTAGAGCACTCTGCTCTATTAAAGATTTATAAAAGCTGGTTGTATCACATTTTGCTGTAAAATGGAAATATAAAAAAGGTTTACTTAAGGCCAGGTTACTCCAAAAAACGTAATTTTTTTCAATACGTGTTATTTATAGAACAAAACATGTTGAATAATTAATTTTTTTACATATGAAAGCACATATATGAAATTATTTGAAAACATTTTATGTTTTTTTTTATTTCAAAATGGCGGTACTGAAAATGGCTGCTAAAATTAAACTGATTCGTAGATGGATGACACTCTCATTTCAAAACTATTGCACTTATCGATATGAAATAAACGGTATTTTACTCTTAAGACGTCTGGCTATGGCCTAAAGCAGAATGAAGCATTTTCAATGAAAAGAAACAAAATGGCGGACGTTTGAATTTTTTTTTACAATTTTTTTCACTTTTAATTGCCTTTAACTTTTTTAAATAATAATGAATATTTCTGATTCTGCTTGAGGCCATAGCCAGACATCTTAAGAGTAAAATACCGTTTATTTCATATCGATAAGTGCAATAGTTTTGAAATGAGAGTGTCATCCATCTACGAATCAGTTTAATTTTAGCAGCCATTTTCAGTACCGCCATTTTGAAATAAAAAAAAACAAAAAATGTTTTCAAATAATTTCATATATGTGCTTTCATATGTTAAAAAATTAATTACTCAACATGTTTTGTTCTATAAATAACACGTATTGAAAAAATTACGTTTTTTTGGAGTAACCTGGCCTTAAGTGTGAGTGAAAAAATAATAATGCTAATAAAGACAATGAAAATTGTTTGCTGGTATTAGAACTTTGCAATAAGTAACTTTTCGAACATACACTCATAAATCTTGAGAGAGAAAATGTTCGAACTAATGAAAAGAAAAAACTGAAACATATTTTCGTGACGGTGAAATATTAATTAAATAACACGATAAAGACAATGCTGAGTAATGATTTCATGTGCCACTCTATTTTCATCACAAACATAGATGTTGCACTTCGAAAATTTACAACGCGCCTTAGAAATATTTAAGTTTTAGTAATAAATAAAAACAAAATCAAAAAAAGTGTATGGAGAAATTGGTATGAGAATTGGTAGTCATTACCAAAACCACCATTTTAATGACGTCACAAAAACATCTCTTTTAGAGCTACTATACAGCCCATAGTGCTACACTGTTGTCTTTCTAGAGCAGCATAACCAGGAAACAGGGTGCCTCGTTTAAAATTTTTTTGCTAAAATAATTTTTGACGACATTTTAATATTATTTACACACATGTTTCACAAAATTGAAACTGGGAAAATAGTTATACATATTAATTTGTGACCACTTTTTGGAGGTATTATGTTCACAAAGCCCAAGTGTTTTCTTTCAATGAAAATTCAAAAATTCCATGTTCTTTTTGACAATAAAAAAAATTAAAAAGAGAAAAAACTACACATAAATACAGGTCTCCAGAAGCTCATTTCACAAAGACAACTTCATAATTAGAACCTCTAAAAAAGTTTGATCACGAGCAAAAACTTTTTTTATGTTAAAAAATCTCGTCACATATTGTCAATGTGAATACTCAAATCGTTATGTCAAAAAAGCAGTGTAATTTTTTTTTTTTATTTAAAATTTTTTTTGCACTTTACTTTGACTTTATGACCCTGTCGCACCTGGAACGTCGATTTATCGTGATTTTTTTCGCATAAAAATATTCATTACAACTGAACTTACATGTTTTGACAGCTGAAAAATAACCTACATATATATAACAGTGGAACTTAAGATATTGTAAGTAGTAGAGTGAAACAATTCTCTTTTCGATAGATATGTTCCGAATGCAAAGTTAGAAACGAAATATATTCTATGTAAGAGTATCACCCTGTACATTACTTCTTCTTTATTCAATTATTCTATTTTTTGACACAATTGTTTTATTCTCAAGCTCCTTTAAAGTTAAGTTAACCTGCACTGTAAAGCGTTAAGCTCTTAGTACATCTCTCGAGCAGATATAATGCCTTTGTAAAGCAAAGAGATTTAAAATGAGTTAGGCTCGTTTAGTGTTGCGGTAAGGGTTGTAATAAAGCATATTTATAGAGCAACTAGCCTTATAAGGTTTAAGAGCTTGGAGATGTTGTAAGGCACACATTTAAAGCATTAGGCTCGTGGAGTGTTGCGGTAAAGGTTGTAATAAAGCATATTTATAGAGCAACTAGCCTTATAAGATTTAAGAGCTTGGATATGTTGTAAGACACACATTCAGAGCATTAAATAAACTAAAAATTGCCAGAAGCTGTAACAAAGTTCAATATAGAGCAGTAGCCACGGACTTCACTCTTTTAAAGCTTTTCTAAAGCATATTTAAAACTTGCAGCTCCAGAAATGTTACTTGGGTAGTGATTGGACCAAAAAATGGCGTATCAAGCTCAATGAAGCTAAATCTGCACATATAAGCTTTACAAATAAAAAGTTAAGCTACGTACAAATATTCATCAAGTATCAAGCTGTACCTTACGCCAATACGGGCAAATACCTTGGGATGAATTTGGATGCAAAGCTTAAATGGAAAGAGCATATCAAAAAGAAAAGGGAAGAGCTCATCTTGAAATAAAGAAAAATGTACTGGGTTGCTCGGTAGAAACTCTGACTTATCTGTCGAAGATAAAATAATGCTTTATAAACAATTACTTAGACCTGTTTGGACCTATGGAATCCAATTATGGGGCTGTACAAAGAAAACAAATATTGAAATCATCCAAAAGTTCCAAAACAAAGTCCTTCGTGGAATAGAAATTGCACCATGGTATATAAGAAATTGCGATTTACATCGTGACCTACAAATAGAAACGGTTACAGAAGTTGTAAGAAAACATGCTGTATCACACAATCAGTCATATCAACTCTGAAATGGAGTCCGTATTAAATACGAGAGGCAATGTTCGGAGATTAAGAAGAACCAAGCCACACGAGCTAATGGCCTAAAAGTCATGGGAAGCATTTAAAGCTTAAGCTTCCCTTAAAGCGATAATATCATTGAGAAAGAAGAATCTGTTGTCGATCGTTCATAGATTGGTTCCGATTACGAGGAGTTTTTAGTGGGTAAGAACCCCACACTACTTGGTATCGAATACTGCTAAGTGTCTTTTGAAGATTTACTCCTGACAAAAAAAAAAAAAAAAAAAAAAAAAAAAAAATGTTTTTTTGAGGAGCTCGTAGAAACACTCTTTGGAATTGTCGTCTTTCTCTTCTGTGGGAGCGTATGCGCATATAAGGCTAATGTTGGTGAATTTAGCCCTGATGCGGATGGTCATTATACGGTCATTGACTGGATTTTGGTTAATCACCTTATCCCTGAGTCTTCCTCTAACTAAAAGTCCGCACCCAAATAAGCGCTGTTTCTGTTGTTTGTAGCAGTCGCCATAGTAGATGTCACAGTTTTTCATCTTCTTTATGCCCGGTCCACTCCATCGCACTTCTTGGATGGCGATTATGTCTGCTCTGCAGCAATCCAGGGCGTCCGCTTATTCTCCAGCTGCACGTAGTCCGTTAAGAGATCTTACGTTTCACGTGCAGATCCGGAGGTCATTGTCCTTTTTTCGTTTGCTTGGGTCGTCAACTTTGAAATCATTATCGTTATCCAAGGCTTTTGGTTGTTTCGGAACCATATGTTTTTTCCGTGGTTGGGTAGTTAACCCTATGCACAACCCCCAACCTGGAGGGCCAGGTCCTTTTGGATCCCTTTGGACATAAAGGGCTGGAATATCCAGTGTCAGTACCCTGCTGCAGGACCTATGGAATCCAATGTGAGTGCTGCCGTTGGCTCACCAGGAGCTCGTCCGCCACCATCTCTACTTCAATACCCTGTCATAGTATTGAAAGACCCTGAAAGACCTTAAAACCAAATACGTTGGAGTAGCTTCTTCAGGGGTTTCTGCTTTTTTTGCCTGCTGAAGTCCACCGTTGATTCTGTGCTTCGAATTCATCCGCTGGGACATTTACACGAAAGCTCTCGTAGACCACTGAGATTCGTGCAGTCAGTCATTGTTCGCAGAGCCATTATAGTGTTGATCACAATTCTATTGGTCCGCATTCCTTTTTCAACACTCGCACTTACTAGTTTAGCAGGTCGGCTCTGGACGGAGCATCTCAGGTCCCAGTGGATACCGCTTGGAGGTATAGTAAGCGCAGTTGAAGTGTACTATAAGTTGCAGCATCTGGGCGCCGCCAAGTTAGCACCAGTCAGAGCCTACGCGTATAGTACAACGCCCATAACGCTAGTTCAGTTTCATTTAAAACCACATCTAATTTATTGCAGACAAAATCTGATATAAACTTTGGTTGGGTGAATTTTTCTACTTTCGTATTATTCAAATTTTCATGCTTCTTTCGAAGAGTTTTTTTTTTCTTTTTTCATAATACTAAAAGTTGTTCTTGTAGGTTATTTTGAAATTCATACCACGCTCCCGATTCAACTTCATTAAAGCTGTTTGTAATTTCAAAAAGCAAACTCTATAACTCCATTTCAATGTTGGCTAGTATTTCAAAATTATATTTTATTTCAAGTCTCAGCCATTTCTTCGAGAATTACTAACCGAACACGTCACTTTGATAAAACTAGGCATCGCATACGTGTGGTACCCGTGGCGTAATGGTTAGCATGTCCACCTGCTAACCCAGAGGTTCGAGGTTCGAATCCCAGCAGAGGCAAAATGCAAAAATGTTTTTCCACGGGTATCGCCTTTCGCGAGGAATTGGCAAGTCCTCCGTTAGTAAATTCATTGCCATGAAAAGCGCATTCTTAATTAGCCGTTCGCAACCGGCGAAAAAATTGTAGGTCCAATCCATTCCCTCACAAGGCATGGTTGTGAGAAATGCGCTAGGCCCAGGGGCTCCTCGCTCTGTTGCGCCACCCTATTTATTTATTTATTTTTTATTTTTAGGCATCGCATTGCTTTTTTTGCACAATTGAAGTAAATGAATATCTTCCAACAAAAACTGCACATTTCTTTTTAATCAAGAGAATTTGTTCAGGTTTGGTTTGGTTGCCATCGTAATAAATAAATTAAATTGAACGCGTGCAAAACCGTATACATTTAACGAAAAATGAGACGGCCACCTTATTGTTTTCACAAATTTAAGTTGTTTTTGATTGTAACTTAACTTACATTAACTTTGACACACGACGATGACGACACATATCAAAACGAAAATTAATAAAATCACAAAAACGCGTACCTTGTATGCATTTCGGACTGTTTACAGTCCATCATCAGCATCACGACTAATCCGAATAGTATTATCACTGTTGAAATTTGCTTTCAGATGAGAGAAAAGAGATTTGATGTTATTGTAACGTGCGCTTAGTTCGCAAAAATAAAACTCTACCTTTCAATTTAATTCTACCACTTTTATTCAGTATCTACTTTCGATATACACTTTATTCGAACTCAACTCAATTACGTTTATTCAATATTCACACTATTACTTTCTAAATAAAACTGACTCTGGTTGCGTCAGCTCCCTGTTTATATAGAAGTAAGAAACATCGAGAGCTTTCTGGTAATTTTGCTATGAACCATGATGTCTAGACAAGTTCCCCTCCCGGTATTTTTCTGCACACACACACACTCACTCGAAAACGACGTCTTCTTTTATACCATTCCATTATAGTGTTGCCAGTTGTGTTTTCGGTTGAACGTTTTCGATTAGGAAATTGGTATAAATGTTGGGTGTACATTACACTGCCCCCTCCTTAAGATTGTTCGTCCCGAAAAATTCCATCTGCAGCCTCGCCACTATATCGATGCAGCCGGTCACAATGAACTACTTTTAACTTGCCTCTTAGTCCTCTTTGGATGCGGTAAACCACGTCGTTAATCCTCTTGACAACAGTATAAGGTCCTTCCCAGTTCTGCTGAAGTTTCGGTGGCAATCCCTTTTGACGATGAGGATTATAAAGCCACACACGATCTCCTGCTTGGAATCCTGCCGTTGTCGCTTTTGTGTCGTACCGTGTCTTCATCCGGTCGCTGTAGGTGTTCATCCGTTCCCTTGTTCTTTTATGGATGTCAGCGAGTCTCTCCTTGAGGTCATCCACATACTCGTTCGTGTCCTGTGGCTCTTCTGTGGGGCATCCAAATTTAAGTTCGCTGGGCAGCCGCATGGTTTTCCGGAACAGGATGTTAGATGGTGTTTGTCCTGTCGAGCTATGTACTGCACTTCTATAGGCCATCAGGAATAGCGGTACGTGCCTATCCCAGTCTCTTTGGTAGTCGCCTACGACTTTGGTGAGGTGTTCTTTCAAGGTCCGGTTGAATCCTTCAACCATCCCATCAGACTGTGGATGAAGCGGTGTGGTTCTAGACTTCTTCATGCCAAGTAGTCCGCACACTCCTTGGAAGATGTTTGACTCAAAGTTCCTCCCTTGGTCGGAATGGAGTTCCATAGGCACGCCAAACCTACTCACCCAGTTAAACACAATCTGGTTGACCACCGTTTTGGCCTCTTGATTTGAGATGGCATACGCCTCAGGCCACTTGCTAAAATAATCCATTACAACCAGAATGTACTTGTTTCCAGCGTTGGTTTCTGGAAAAGGCCCAGCCACATCTACTGCAATCCTCTCAAAAGGCGATCCAACGTTGTACTGATGCATCTTACCTTGAATCTTCCTACCAGGTCCTTTGGTTGCAGCACACTTGTCACATGTTCGGCACCACTTCTCCACGTCATCTCTAGCGTGTAACCAGTAGAACCGATGTCGCACCTTCTCCAGTGTTTTGTTGACTCCCAAGTGGCATGCAGAAGGTCCGTCGTGCATCTCCCGAAGAACTTCACTGACTTTCGATTGCGGTACGATCAGCTGCATCACATATGACTTACCGTCAGCAGATTCCCTTCTTCGCCTGAGGACACCTTCTTGCACATATAGTGAGTCCCACTGTGCCCAATAGGCTTTGAGAACTGGACTCCTGTCAGAAATGTCTCCCCATTCAGGTTTCTCTTCATTTTCTTTCCATGCGAGAATGGGTTCGATATCTGGATCCTGCTGTTGAGCAGTCCTCATTTCCTCATTGCTCCATCCGCTTATTGGGTCAGCTCTTAGTCGCTGAGCGGTAATATTTTCTTTGTCTTCTTGCCGCCTACAATGCTTGCAATCCACTTCGCAAGGTCTTCGGGATAATGCGTCAGCGTTTGAGTGCAACTTTCCTCAGCGGTGTTGAATCTGGTAATCATAAGTCTGCAGTCTTTCTATCCACCTTGCGACTTGACCTTCTGGATTTTTGAAGTTCAACAGCCAGTGCAGAGCACCATGGTCTGTCCGCAGAAGGAATTTCTGTCCATAGATGTACTTATGGAAGTGCTTTGTTGCCAAGATAAGAGCTAGCAGTTCCCTTCTGGTCACGCAGTAGTTTCTTTCGGGCTTTGAGAGGACCTTGCTGTAATATGCCACCACTTTCTCTTCGCCATCATGCACTTGGGATAGTACCGCCCCGATTCCAACGTTGCTTGCATCAGCGTCGATGATGAACGTTTTGCCAGGTGTTGGATGTGCCAGCACTGGAGCGTTACAGAGGCAGTATTTGAGTTCCTGAAAAGATTTGTCGCACTCACCTGACCATTTAAACTGTTTCCCTTTTTCGGTGAGCTGATGCAAACTCTTTGCAACTCCAACAAAGTTCTTAACAAAACGTAGGTAATATGTGACAAGACCAAGAAAGCTTCGGAGTTGATGTTTGTCCTGTGGTGTTAGACAATTTTTGACGGAGTCAACTTTTTCAGGATAAGTCTTCACTCCTTGGGAAGAGATGATGTGTCCCAAATACTTAACTTCGGTTTTGAAAAGTGCACATTTTTCCGGATTCAGTTTAAGGCTAGCCTCTCGAAGTCTCTGAAACACGGCTTTTAGGTTCTTGCAATGTTAGTCAAATGTTTTCCCGTAAGCAATGACATCGTCCAAGTAGACTAGGCAAGCTTTCCACGTCAGTCCTTGAAGAACGCACTCCATCAAACGCTCGAATGTTGCTGGAGCGTTGCATAGCCCAAACGGCATATTTTTGAATTGCCAGAGCCCATTACCTGTAGAAAATGCCGTCTTTTCCCGATCATCTGGGTGGATGTCAACTTGCCAATATCCACTTTTCAAGTCCAGCGTCGAGAACCACTGGGCTCCCTCCATGGCATCCAGGGTATCACTGATTCTGGGCAGGGGATAGCTGTCCTTCTAAGTCACATCATTCAGCCTTCGGTAGTCTACACAAAAATTAGTGCTTCCGTCTTTCTTTTTCACTAGCACCACTGGTGACGCCCAAGAACATTTGGAATTTTCGATAAGACCGTCCTTCTTCACCGTTGTTATCATTTCCTCAACCTCACCTTGTTTGGCCAGTGGGACACGTCTTGCGGGTTGACGAATCGGTTTTGCATCTCCTGTGTCGATGCGATGCTGCACCAACTGTGTCCTACCATATTGCTCCTTTTGCGATGCGAAGATGTCAGTGTACTCTTGCAGGAGATTTTCAGCTATCCTTGTTTGTTGGTGATCAAGGTTGGACGAATTCAGTATTTTAGCTCTGATGGTTTTGAGCTCCTCCGGAGTTATAGTTTTTCTCGGGGCTTCGTCTGTGATCTTCGTAATTGCTGCAACCGATTCGCAACGTCCAACGACTTCACCTTTCTTCAACCTTACATCGTACGGTCTGGTGTTTAGTAATCGTACGGGGACCATTTTGTTTTTCGGTGCTACTAGTGCTTTCCCAATGATGACGCTTTGTGAGGAACACTCTGGGTCTGGTTCGACCATGAGGTATCGAAGGCTTCCAAACTCACCTTCCAGTTTTGTCCAAACGAACACTTCAGAAGAAGGAGGCAGAATCAGATCTTCCGTGATGACAGTTCTCAGTGCCGACGTACTTTCGTTCGAATAGGTCATTGGAAGTTCCTTATTTTGGTACTTCAAAACCTGATTACTGATGTCTAAAATAACTCCGTGCTGTTTCATAAAGTCAATTCCAATGATGCACTCGTCACATATATCTGCCACCAGGAATTGATGAGTAAACACTAGATCGGCCAGTCGGATCTTAAGACACACTTCTCCATATACTCTTGCTGCTTCTCCCGTTGCGGTTCTTAGACGGTAGCTATTGGTGTTATGAAGCCACGTCGTCTTTACCAGGTCTCGACGTACTATGGAGGCTGTGGCACCGGTGTCGATGGTAGCCACATGTTTGTTCCCGTTAATAGTAGTCTCCACAGTCAGACTTTTGTTGTCTCGTTTGGTCTGAGAGACCTGGATGGTGGTTCTGGGGCCATCGATACAAGAAACCAGCCTCTGCCCCTCGAAGTTGGTTCTTACTCGTTTCCCTGATGGGAAACGGGCTGATAGGCAACGCTGGTGTTGTTGTTACCTTGCTCTGGGTTGGATCTCTTGCTTACACAAGTTGACAAGCGGCTTTATTTGGTGGTAGTCGGCATTGACGCTGTAAGTGCCCGGTCTTGTTGCAGTTCCAACATCTTGCTAGTCCGCTCCTCTGGTTCTTTTGTATTTCAGCTCTTTGGCACGAGCATTCTTCGACTATGGCTTCTCTAAGTCGATGTACTCCATGAGAAGCCTGTTCTGCTGCTTCAATTGTCAATGCGAATGCTAAAGTTTCAGAAAGAGTACGTGCTCTAGCAGTTCGCACAGACCTCTGAAGATGTATATCGGAAATGGCACGAACAAAGGACTCAACAGCAAGCTGGTTGATGATTTCTTCTCCAGCATCCGGGTATGCCAGGTGAACCAGTCTTTCGACGTCTGCTGCTGTAGACTTTCACCCCTTTTCTGGACTCTGTTATTGAGTTGGACTCGGAAGATTTCTTTCAAGTGGCTATCTCCAAAGCGTTAATCTATAGCTGCCACGAGAGAACTGAAATCACCGCTCTTACCAGCTGGAACTGTTTGAAGTAATTCAGCTGCTGGTCCTCTAAGAGCAAGAGTCAGTGCTATGTACTTGTCTTCGTCATCCCAGCCATTTGTTGTCGCGGCTGCCTCAAATTGTCTCTTGTAAACTGACCAAGAAGACTGTCCATCAAATGTTGGCGGTTTCATCTCCTTTTTCTTTACAAACTCTCCAGCAGATTCTCGAATTTTGATTTTCCGGATCTGGTCCAATTCCTTGGTCAGAACAGAGAAATGTTTATCACATCGGCTTTCTACGATTTCGAAACGATTCTTTACAAAACAAAGCGGTTTTTCCTTACCTTCAACGCGTTCGTCAAGGGCACATACATTTTTCTCAATGTTGCCCAATTTACCTTCTAGAATGTTTTTCTGACCTTCCAAAACATTCTGTTGCGCCTTAAGTCTTTCGAGAATATTCTGTTGATCTTTCTTTTGCTCGTTTCGTTGCTCTTCAATCAGCTTCTTTTGCTCGTTTCGTTGTTCTTCAAGTTGTTCCAGAACATTCTGCTATTCCTTCTTTTGCTCATTTCGCTGTACTTCGATTTGTTCGAGAACATTCTGCTGTTCCTTCTTTTGCTCGTTTCGTTGTGCTTCAAGTTTTTCCAGAACATTCTGCTGTTCCTTCTTTTGCTCGTTTCGCTGTTCTTACAAAAGTTTCATCATACTAGAAAAATCTACACTTTCACTTACTTCCCCTTCCTCCACTTCTGTTTCAAAAACAAAAGTGTTTACGTCTTCCCCCTGCTGTTCCAAATAGTTGCGCAAGCGCAGGACGAGCTCATTTTTCGATCCCGCTCTAGAAAGATTTCGCTTACCTAGCTTACTTTTGAGCTCAAGGCAGTTGAGCTCTTCCAACAACTTACCCATTTTCACTGTATTTAACTTTTTTTTTTTTTATTTTTTTTTTTCACTTTACTAGTCAACTCGTTTTTTTTTTTAAATAAGTTTTATTTACACTTCTGACACCAATGTAACGTGCGCTTAGTTCGCAAAAATAAAACTCTACCTTTCAATTTAATTCTACCACTTTTATTCAGTATCTACTTTCGATTTACACTTTATTCGAACTCAACTCAATTACGTTTATTCAATATTCACACTATTACTTTCTAAATAAAACTGACTCTGGTTGCGTCAGCTCCCTCTTTATATAGAAGTGTGAAACATCGAGAGCTTTCTGGTAGTTTTGCTATGAACCATGATGTCTAGACAAGTTCCTCTCCCGGTATTTTTCTGCACACACACACACTCACTCACAAACGACGTCTTCTTTTAAACCATTCTATTATAGTGTTGCCAGTTGTGTTTTCGGTTGAACGTTTTCGATTAGGAAATTGGTATAAATGTAGGGTGTACATTACATTATATTTCCGTTATCGGAATTAATTGAATTGCTATCCCTTTGTATGAAATAGCTTTCATATGCATCTTATTTTCTCTCATCTGTTACATCTTACATGCTTCTTGAAAGTTACACTGCTTGGATTTATCAGATTTCGTCTGCAATAAATCAGATGTGGTTTTTAATGAAACTGAACTAGCGTTATTGAATAAATGTTTGAACTTCACTCCAAAACCAAATAAAATAAACCTTTTAGACGCAGTAGTTGACATTAAAACTAGTTTGAAATTTAAGACATTTTCTGTTCAAGAGGATATAAGGAGGAAGACAAAGATTTAATTGTACAAGAAAATACGAATACAGTGTTTCAAAGAAAAATAATAAATTGCGATTTTGACACAATAAAATCATTGAAATCTAACGATTGCGTGTAGGTATATTAAAGCTGACAAGGAAACAAACTAAAGATACTAAACAAAAGTGATTATGAAAATAGATTGTTGAATGTAATTGAAAAGTGTGAATATAAAGAAATTAAGAAAAGCCCCTTACCAAAAATGGTAAGAGAAAGCAGTAGAATGATCTTCGGCGTCTGGTTAAAAAGATAATTGTCTGTGTCCAATCCCCAAATACCCCTTATATATTGTCTCCCTAAAATACAAATGTTAACAGTATATCATCTCCTTGCTACATGTTGGCAAAATGGCTAGTTAATGAAATTAATTCATTACCTCCAATCAATAGCCTTTCAGTAAAAAACAGTTTTGATTTTGTTGAAAAAGTAAAAAGTGAAATAATAAAAGCAGATGAAATGATGGTGTCTCCTATTCCCAAATATCCCGGTTGATATTGCTCTGAGTGAATTTCAAAATTATTAAAATGTGGTCGAAACAAATAAATCAAAGAAAACAGTGTTTTTTGAGTGTGGCTAAACTATGCATGCAACAAAACTTTTAACAAAGTAGATAAAGGAACAAATATGGGAAATCCATTAGGTTAAGTTAGGTTAGGTTGAGTGGGGGGTGCAGCCACAAGTGGCAACACCTCACTCGGATCTCGAGGATCCATTGTGCTCCCCGGGAAATCATAGGATGAGGAAATGGGAGGATTGGAGAGGTGGATGGTTATTGTGGTAGGGAACTCCCACTGAACCATTTGGAGCCCTGAGTAAATTTCAGGACGTTGCTCAGTGGGAGGTTAAAGATGTCGCCCAGTTCGTCGAAGAAGTATTCTCCGAGGGTTTTTTTCCGAGTGTGGGCTAAGCTAGGACACTCACAGAGGAAGTGAAAAGATCCCTCCTCTGCCTCCTCATCTTGGCATCCTCTACATAAGTCGGATGTGCTAATGCCCATTCTCATCATGTGGGTACCCAACGAGTTGTGACCCGTGAGAATGCCAATCAACAGAGAGAGCCGAGGTCTGCTTAGCTGGAGTAGAAATTCTGTTTTTTTCTTGGAAATATCTGGCCAAAGGTTTCTAGAGACTCGGCATGTTTCTAAAGATGACCACCTGTCATTGGCGATTTTTAGAAAATTGTGTTTGATTCTGCTTTTTTCTTGCTCTAGTGGCTTTAGAACTGAAGTGTTCGCTTCGCTGGATTCGAGTGCTGACCCGATTTTTGCCAGCTTATCCGCCATTTCATTACCGATAATGTCACGATGTCCAGGAACCCAGGTTAAACTAACTGGGTTTGTCTCACTGAGCAGTCTAAGGTTACTGCGACAGCTGTCTACTAGCCTGGATTTTGTGATAATGGATGTGATAGCTTTAATGGCCGCCTGGCTGTCTATGAAGAAGTCAATATTTTTGTTGATCAAGTTTTGCGTAGCAAGGTGCTTCGCGGCTTCGCACACTGCGAGTACTTCTGCTTGAAAGACACTGCAGAAGTCGGGAAGCTTTATTGATCTATTCATGTTAGGGTAGTCTGAAAAGATACAAGTGTAGAAAGCGATTTGAGCTTTCCTTTCTCTTTCTTTTAAATTTTCTTTCCAGTTAAGTTTACGATCAAGGACTATTCCGAGATATTTTGCCGTACCAGATAAGTTTATTGGTATTCCATTAATGGAGGGAGGAAGTATATCTGGAATGTTACGTTTTCTCGTAAACAGAACAAGTTCTGTTTTTGTAGGGTTGACGTTTAGCCCACAGTTTTTCGCCTAGCTGGTGAGCTTGTTTAGAGCTGTCTGAAGAAGTTCACAAAGGGTGGTTGTGAATTTTCCCGAAGTCATGATGACGATGTCATCAGCATAGGCTACTGCTTTTATTCCGCTCCTGTCGAGTTTAACCAGGATTTGGTTAACTACTAGGAGCCAGAGTAGCGGGGATAACACTCCTCCTTGAGGTGTACCTCTACAAATTTTTACTTTTAGGGTACTTTCACCCATTTCTGCTTTTACTATTCTCGTTTGGAGCATGGAGTCGATCCAGTTTGATAGCGTTGGCTCGATATTTATGGAACTTAATGGGAAATCCATTAAGCCCTTTAGTGTCTGATTTTTTGATGTCAGCTTTCGAAATAAGACTTCGGGAACAAAATTTACTACCGCGTTTTTGGTGTAGATACGTAGATGATGTGTTTTCCATTATTAAAAAAGATGAAATTGATAGGACTTTAAATGTACTAAATAGTCAATTTGAAACAATCAAATTCACAATCGAAACGGAAAACGAAGTTTTTTGGACCTTGAAGTTAGTAAAACCATCGACAACAAACTAGATTTTTCTGTACACCATAAACCCACAAGTACGCTCCGTTTTATAACCAGTGATTCATACTGTCCCATACAACACAAACAAGCTGCGTTTCATTCGTTAATTCACAGAATGTGTTAGCTGCCTTTATCGGCGAAAAATTATAAAAAGGAATATGAGTATATTAAGAAAGCAGCAGAAGTAAATGGATAAGTGAAAGTTTAGTTGATAGAGTAATCTACTATAAACACTCATGTAATATTAAAAATTGTAATATGTCGACCTTCTTTTCACAAAAAGAATCAAGTGATAAAAAACATTTCTCAGTGTGCTATGTAATGTACCTGAAATTACTAATAAAATATCAAAAAGTTTCAGCGAACATAATATGGAATTAGTTTGTGCACGTAGATCAAAACTGAAAAACTTGTTTAGGATCTACAAAAGATAAAGTACACCGAAAGAAAAACCTTGGTAAAATCAAATGTTTTTGCGTCAAGCAGGAACATACTTAAATTAAACAAGCTGGCATTTTCATTTTATTTATTGAAATGCTACAATTTTCATTGCTTAAATCAACAACGCCATTTTCAATTTCATTGTTAACTAACAACGGTTGTGATACTAGAAACATACATGTCCATGATACTTTAACAACGTTTGTGTTTCGTCAACAATTCTGAATTGTTGGTAAAATATGAACATTGTTGATCAAGTATGTTCGTGAGAATTCAACCACGTTTTTATTTGCTCAACAGTTCTTATGTAAAATTTCTATGATAAATGCCTGAATTGAAGTTTGACCTATCAAATGTATAGGTCAAACTTCAATTCAGGCATTTATCATAGAAATTTTACATTAAAACTGTTGAGCAAATAAAAACGTGGCTGAATTCTCACGAGCATACCTGATCAACAATGAAGAATAATTAATTTTCCCATAAGATAAAATGGTCACGAAACTTATCATATTGAATGAAGTTCCGTTATGCGACTTCACGTTTTCTGTGGGCTTAAGTATGAAAAATATTGGAATTCAAAATGTTACTGATACTTTAACTATTCTTTATTGATTAAAGAAGTATGAACATTGTTGATCAAACATATTGGTGATAGTTCAACAGTGTATTTGATATTTCAATCACAAACGTGATGGTTTTTGTAATTTCAGCCTTAATTGTTAGTTAAATATGTGTGTTGTTGATCAAGTATGAAATCAACAATCACGTTGTTGGTTAAAAATTATAACATATTCAAATCAACTACGAACATACTTAATTTAAACATTTTTATGATACTTACCTGAAAAAAAATTGATCACGGCAGCATACTTGATTTGAAAATGCGTTCTTATTTGAATTCATCACGAAACTTGGTTAATTTCACAACTTTAGATGAATTGTTGATTAACAATGAAACATGTTTAAATCAACCAAGGTTTTTTCTTTCGGTGTAGAAGACTTGAAAATCAGGTATATAAGTTATCACTTCGCTTCGCGAGACGTGAAAAAAAACACTTTGTTGATTTATTGCTACCACAAAACTGAGTTTTATTTACGGTCAACATTCCTTTTATAAATTTGTTATTGCTTATACAATATACCAAATTCCTGGAAAATGGTTGCTACAAAGTAAACTAGGTTATTGTTGGATATGCTTATCCAACTATAATTACAAATTACAATGTAGGTAATTCTTATGATTTCGCAATGCAATTGGATTGGGTATTACGTTGGGAAATGGTAATGTGCTTACTGTTGCGATACAGAATGACCGCAACGCAACACGTTTGGGGTTAATGGCAAGTGCCGTGTTAACTCCCCCCTTCTTAAGTATCAGCGTCTCGCTGATGAAATTTCAAGGTTGATTGGTTCTAGTGGAGGTATTTGGGAAGTAATTGGATCAAATGAAGGGAAATGGAGTTTTATTGGTTGAAGTGAAGGAAACAGTTTGTAGCTCTGTTTTTATCAACAAGTGCTTTAGCTTACTCCCGATTAATTCGCGTTTCTAAGTTGTATTTAACAAATCTCAAGTGACATAAGCACTCACAATCTATTTATAGTTGTGCTATCTTTAATTTAAAATAAAAGTTATTGTGATACAGTGCCTATTTTTTACATTTCGTGAAAAATATAATTTGCTTCAACGCAAAATACGTAAAGTGCAATAACACTGTCATTGAAATTATTTTTTTTTGTGATTTGGATAACTTTTAAGTTTAACCTTTTTAAAGCAATTAATCATAAAAACTAAATAGACAATTGCAACAGCTCTCAAATAAGTGGTTAACAATTTTTGTGCTTTTCTTTTTTCAAAAGTTATAGTAATTATTGTGAAAAATCACTTAATTCGACGGTTGGAACGCTTTTTTGCACGGTTGCCAACTTTTTTTTTTTTTTTTTGTGTAGCTCACTTAAAACGCCTTTTTATATTCTCATATTTTTAAAACCCGTGGCGTAATGGTTAGCATGTCCACCTGCTAACCCAGAGGTTCGAGGTTCGAATCCCAGCAGAGGCAAAATGCAAAAATGTTTTTTCCACGGGTATCGCCTTTCGCGAGGAATTGGCAAGTCCTCCGTTAGTAAATTCATTGCCATGAAAAGCGCATTCTCAATTAGCCGTTCGGAACCGGCGAAAAATTGTAGGTCCCCTCCATTCCCTCACAAGGCAAGGTTGTGAGAAATGCGCTAGGCCCAGGGGCTCCTCGCTCTGTTGCGCCACCCTATTTATTTATTTATTTATTTTTATTTATTTTTAAAAAATTGTGACATGGATTCCTTAATCTGTCTCGTTTGTAAGAAAACTTCCAATGAAGTAACAGTTTCTTGTGCCGTATGCCTGCAACAAGTGCATGCTAAATGCATAGGTATGAAAGGTAAGGATGTCGATAAATTTGTTTCAATTGCTGGATTACGTTATTATTGCACCAAACATGATAAAATCTCGGTTGATAGAATACATTGGAAAATTCTTAAACTCCAAAAACTGTTCAACAATGTTTCTGCAATTTTTTCTGACATTCAAAAAGCATTTGATTTTGATGTACTTTCTTCTGTGACTATAGTCGAAGGCTTTAATGCAATTGAAGGCCTATCAACTGGTCCTGCAAGTCTGAAACCGCTGATTTTGCTGACACCCACACCGCATTCAAGGGAAAATGAACCAGATCGTTCTCAAACTAGAATGGAGGTAGTTCACCAAAAGCAAACCCAACTTTTGGCATCACAAAATCCTCAGCTTCAAGAGCTTGAGGAATCTTCTTCTAGCCTTCTTCGCTCAGGCCAAAGAAGTCAAACTGAAAACGCTAAGGTGGTAGTAGCCTTAGCAAAAAAAACCTCAAAGGAGACTGCAAATTCATTCTGTTAGTGAGCCAACTGGCGGTCCACCGGATTCTTCAATAGCTTCCACGGCTTCCTACGGATGAGAGGATTTCTGACCCGGCAGTTTGCTTATCTGACAACAATGAACGCGTACCCTCAGCTTCGACAGTGGTGAATGAAATAAGCGCTGATGATTTCGATCTCGTTGCTATGGAGAGACCTTTACCAATTTTCATTTCAAATTTCCCTCAAACAACAACTGAATCAATTATACAGTCATATATTATAAAACAATCGCCAAATTTAGACCCATCTTGTCTTAGCATTCGTAAAATGAAACTGAATGCTGATCGTAATTACTCTTCCTTCATTATTGATGTGAAACGTAACAATGATGTTTACAAATTGTTAGTTGAAGAGAAATTCTGGCCACTAAACTCTATAGTTCATCCTTTTCGGAAACGACGTACTACAGCCAAAAAAAGATCAAATGCTCGGGACTCAATGAGTTATTTCTCAAGGTTTTATCAAAATATTGGAGGCTTGAAGACAAAGCTGAAATCAATTTTTTCTTCAAGTCTTGGACTTAATTATGATGCTATTTTTCTAACTGAAACATGGCTAGATAAATCTATTCTAGACAATGAAATACTCTGCAGTTCCTACCAAACCTTTCGGGTGGATCGCTCTCATCTTACAAGCAGTAAAAAATCTGGTGGTGGAGTCCTAATTGCCATCAAAAATTGCTACAACTCTAAAATTATTTCATTACCCTCTACATGGGTGGAAATGGTATGTGTTACAACTTTACTCAATGGTTTTCATCTATTTACTGTCTGCATCTACATTCCACCAAAAATGAGTTCTGAACTTTACGATCAATGTACAGTAAACATTAAATATATCGTTTCTGTGATGAAGCCCAACGATCGCTTAGTACTTATTGGTGACTTTAATCTACCTGACATTGAATGGGAGGTACTTGAAGAAGACGACAAATTTTTATCAGCAACATCCGTTACCTCTGAAGAAAGTACTTCTTTCGTCGACTCAACGAGCCCTAAATCAAATAAACCCGTTTAAAAATGATGTAGGCAACTTTCTCGACCTAGTGTTTACGGATGATGTTAACGGATTAACTGTGCAAAGGTCGTGCCCTTTATTGGATGATGTTAGGTTCCATCCATGCTTTGAAGTTTTATTGGAAATACCTAGCAATGCTTGTGCAAGTCAATACACCCATGGATATGAATTTGACTTCAAAAAAACTGATTTTGTAAAACTGAATATGGAACTTTCTCAATTTCAATGGGATCTTGTTTTCCATGATATGGATGTCAACAAAGCAACAGATACTTTCTATGACATTTTACATAACTGCTTTTCGATAACAGTACCTGTTCGTTGCATCAAAATTGCTGATAACTGTGTTCCATGGCTCACACCTTTCCTTAAGAGGCTTAAAAATAAAAAAAATAGACTACACAACAAGCTAAAACTCAAGTTTACTGTTCCCATTGCTCAGGAGTTCAGCAGATTAAGAAGGGAGTTCCAAATGCAATCTGCGGCTGCATATAGAAACTATATTAGTTCCATAAAAAATGATTTGCTGCAGAATCCTTCTTCTTTTTGGAAATTTGTCAAAAATAAAAAAAAAGTTTCGGAATTTCCATCTTACATGAATTTGGATCAAAAATCTTCAAATAATAGTGTAGAAATCTGTGATATGTTTGCAGAAATGTTTAAAAGTATTTACAAATGTGATAATGGTTTGACTGCACAGCATGAAATTAGTTCTGGCATCAACATAATAAATGATTTACCATGTATTGAGGAAAGTGGTGTTCTAAAGGCTATTGGGAACCTAATCAGCTCATTTTCATCTGGACCGGATAATGTCCCGTCCTGCATATTAATAAACTGCTGTCAGTACGTGGTTCCTGCTTTATGTTATTTATTTAACTTATCCTTATCGTCTTCTGTTTTCCCACGAGCGTGGAAGTCTTCATTTATTACACCATTGTTCAAATCAGGAAGCCGATGCAACATGCGTGACTATAGAGGAATTGCAAAAATCAGGGTTATTCCTAAGATGATGGAATCCATAATAATCCAAGAGTTGATTCACGTAACAAAATCGCACATATCCGATCGACAACATGGATTCGTCAAGGGCAAGTCTACAATTACAAATCTTTTGGAAATTTCATCTTGCATCACAAAAGGATTTATGAATGGACTTCAAACGGATGTGGTATACACTGATCTTTCGAAAGCTTTTGACCAACTTAATCACAAGCTGCTAGTTAAAAAACTTTCAAATTTTGGTTGGTCTCCAAAACTTGTTCAGTGGATTGAAAGTTACTTATCATCTCGCACTCAATATGTTAAGTTCAAATCTCAAGTTTCCTGCGCAATTGAAGTTAAATTCGGGGTTCCACAAGGAAGCCACCTGGGTCCACTATTATTTGTGATATTTATTAATGATCTACCCTCTGTGATAAGACACTGTGATATACATCTATATGCTGACGATGCGAAAATCTCGTTTTCATACAAAAATAATGCTGATCACATTCAACTGCAATCTGATATCGATCATTTACTTCAATGGTGCAATAACTACAGTCTCACACTGAACTCTAAGAAATGCAAAGTAATGATATTTGCTAGAATAAAGAATACTTTCAAAAATGATTACAGTCAAACCTGGATAAGTGAGAACTGGATAAGTGAGAAAACTCTATAAGTGAGAGTAATAGCCAGGACCCAACATTTTAAGCTCCCAAAACCTCTATTAGCGAGAAACAGAAACCTCTGTAAGAGAGAGTTGTTTTTCCCTCATTGACCTCCGTAAGTGAGATGCTACTTAACTATACCTCTCTAAGCGACAGTCGACCAAACAAATTTAACATGTGCTATTTTATGACTCGTTCTTAACTTTCGTGGAACTTTCTACCATTGTTTTTGTATTGTTTTCTCGTCAATATTGTACCCATTCTATTTCGTCGAACTAAAAAAATTTTATTATTTTATCGCATTCTTTTCGAATGGACACGTGTCCCTGTGCTTATGTAATTTTATCATTATTAAATACTAACTACATTTGTTCTTGCTGTCACTTGTTATTGCTGCGTACCTCTATAAGTGAGAAACGCTACCCATGTACCTTAATTAGCGAGAAACTCGGGTTAGTGGGAAACCTCTATGAGCGAGAATGAGATTGTGCTCCCTTGAACTCTCGCTTATCCAGGTTTGACTGTACTTTATAAGTAATTCGAAGCTGGAAAAAGTAAATTATTTTGTTGATTTGGGAGTTATATTTGATCCGAAACTTGACTTCAGAATGCATATCGATTCCATAACTGCAAAAGCTTCTATTCGTCTGGGAATGATTAAACGTTGGTCTAAAGAGTTCAGTGACCCATATGTCACAAAAAGCTTATTCATTGGGCTGGTTCGTTCGGTCTTGGAATATGGATGTCAAGTGTGGTGCCCGTATTATGCTTGTCACATTGCTCGAATTGAATCCGTTCAAAAACAGTTTCTCATATTTGCTCTGCGTCATCTTAACTGGGATAATCGTCTTCATCTTTCTCCATATCGCTCGAGACTTATGCTGATTGGTCTTAATACCCTTGAGGACAGGAGGTCATCACTTAACGCCACCTTTATATTTAAACTTTTGAAGGGTGAAATAAGTTCACCTCAACTGCTTTCGTTACCAGTGGCGGATTTAGCTATAGGCTGAGTAGGCTGCAGCCTAGGGCGGCAACTCTAGGGGGGGCGGCAAATATTTTGAAAATATGAATTTTTTTCTCGAACAAAAAAAATTTTCAATAGAAATGTTATTTCTTTATTTTTTATGTCAACTTGATTTTTTTTTTATTTTACAATCTAATGTTATCGACGTTCATGGTCGAGTTTCATATGACTGTGGTGAGTATAAATATGTAAACAAACAGTTGAACCCGATGCCTTGTACGTGGGCTCGTTTTATGACGTTATTTTTTGTCTTTTATTTTTTTGTTTTTTTTTTCGTCTCTATCTTTTGTTTCTTGTAAGCATGGATAACTCAGCGCTGCGCTAGCGCAAGCGGTGACGAACTAACTGCGCTATGTGCGCTGATCCGATGTCTCTCAGCAATTTAACACCAATTTTTCTTTTCTTGTCAATTTATTGGAAATGAAAATAGACGACATCTAACATCGAGCTGCAACTTTTCAAAGTATTTATGAGGATGATGTTGAGAAAAATTTTGTCAATAAATGCATTGAGATCCACTATGATTGGAAATCACTAAAAAATGAAGTTCCAAAGTCAGCTATTGAACTGTTAAATTGGTTTAAGAAATGAGTTTGAATTAATGCACCCCAATTTTTACATTGCTTTGCGGATCTGCGTTTGTACACCAGCAACTAACTGTACTGGTGAACGCAGCTTTTCTTGTTTAAAAGAGTTCAAAATTATTTACGCTCAGTTACAACACAAAATAAGTTAAATGATACAGCCATCATGAATATTGAGTCCAGATTACTGAGATCACTGGACTTCGATGATATAATTGAAGCATACGCAGAAAAAAAAGCACGACGTGTAATGTTATAAAAATTGGTTGATTAACAATTTAAAATCACTAAAATAAATTTAAAACCAATGAATAAAATATAACATAAAATGCAATACTGATAAATTATTATTATTATTATTGATACGATGTGTATAACTTCATGCAATATTTTGATACCAAATTAAAGAAACTGATTTTTTTTTTTTGAAAAAAAAAAATTATGATTTTAATAGTAGTTATACTTTATTTTTTATTTTAGTTACTTTATAGTAAAAATTTAATTTTTTGTTTTGGGTGAAAAAATTTTTTTGGGGGCGGCTTTTTTTCACAGCCTAGGGACGCCATTAGTCTAGATCCGCCACTGTTCGTTACTAAAAATAAATGTGCCACTTCGGCAAAGTCGAAATTTTAAGATTTTGCGAACTAATGAATCAACATTAAATTATTTGAATAATGAACCTTTTTCTCAATTATGAAAACAATTTAATACTTATACTTCTTTTGTGGACTTTAATCTCAGTTCTTATAAATTCAAAAAGGAATTATTACTTTATAATCGCCTTAGGCATTAATTATAATCTTTTAATTATTAGTATGCAAAATAACTGTTATCAATTTTGTGTCTGTAGTTATAGTTAAATAAATAAATAAATAAATAAATAAATAAATATGCAGTTTTTTCTTATTTTTTGTTTGTTTGTTTAGAAAGAAGAACAAAATTTAATTAATCGCTATACCAATGAGCAGAATGCCTATGTCTGAGCCTAAAAATAACCCCGTGTTGGAGGACATATAGGAGAGCTTTTCTACGTTGTCCAAATGTAGTTTGTGTAGATACTGGAGATCAAGTTTGATTTCCCCTTCGGTGAGATTATTTTGCAATAAGGGAGGAAATATGTGATATGTTTTGGTTTCCCAATTAGTATATTTGGTTTTATCGATTTCAATAGATTCATTATAGAAATTAATCAAAAATGTGCCGTTAAGGTTCTGAAAATGACTACCGTATGTTATATTACCAACATAATTCGTTAGAAATAATGTACTTTCGTTGATAAGTTCTACTATCGGTCTGTTTTCATAGTTAAAGTCTCATTTTACTTGTTCACCATTCAAAAGATTTGAAGATCTAGCTGGTCGATAGGCGCTTGTTTTAGGTATGGAGCGTTTTATCTCTGTTTTGATGTTGTTTAATAATTTGTCGTAGGCAGTTAGGTCTATTATATGTAAGACCTTGTACACTGAACCAAAAAGGTACATAAACTCAATGTAAATTTACATAATTTTAATTGGAAAATGGTCCATTCATTAAATTCATTAAAATTAAGTATTTTTGTTCATACGTTTATGAACGAATTCATAACAGTATGAATGTTACATAAAACATAAGTATTTGTGCTTAGCTTTTATGACTTTTATTCTTGAACCATCTGTCACTAAATTATGTAAGACATAAGAAATCGTTCATTAAATTTAATACTTTTGCATAAAAACAATGAATTTTTTCTTAAGATCTTATGAATTTTTTCACTGATTTCAATTAAAAACGTAAGAAAAGTTTCATAAAATTTAAGAATAAGACATTATTTTTAAGAAATTATTCATAAAAGTCTTTGATTTTTTCATAAATTCAAGCTAAAAATATAAGAAAATGTTAGTAAACTTTATGAAATAATCATTCCTTTTATGAATTATTTGATTAAATTATATGTTTTTATTCATAAATTTCTCTTTGTAGCTTAAGAAATATTACATAAGTTTAAGAAAATAATCATACTTTTAATGAATTGTTTCAGGAAATTTTAAGATTTTTTTCATAAGTTTTAGAAGAAAGTATAAGAAAATCCTTCATAAGTCTTATGAAATGTGTGTTCTTTCCATGATTTGTTTCATAAAACTCTATGGTCTTTTTTCATAAATTTCAGTTGGAAACTTAAGAAAAGTTTTATTAATTAAAGAAATAAAAATTCTTTTAATGATCTAAAGCTGTATGATTTATTTCATAAGAATTGATAGCATTTTTCATAAAATGTAAGCAATTTATGAAACCTATAATTTTTTTAATTTTTTAGAAATTTCGTTTTCATACATTTACCTTTTCTTATTCCTTGTTTAAAAAATAGGACAGCTTGATTGTTGGCGATTATTTGAGAAAATTACTACCACTTATTTGAATTAAAACCCTTAATTAAAGACAATTTATTCTTTTTTCAAAATTGCATGTTTTTATTATTTATAGTAACAATTATAATTAATTGTAGCACTAAATGTAGATTCTTAAAAAAATGAAACAAAGTCAATGAAAGCAAAATAGTACTGTGTTACTTAAAAATGTTTATTTTTTTAATTCTTGTGACAGTATTAACATTTTGGATGTTTTATTACTTGACACATTTATATCAGTCCTCCACAAATAAAGGAAATGGAAAAAATAGATATTTCGAAGCTAAAAGACCAAATCGACAGTGTGATGCAGCAATCAGAAGACGCCACATCGAAATTCAATGTTCACGATTATCATCATTACGGGCTGGGCGACTTGTTATTGGCTGGCATGATTGGGATTGGCATCGCTTACTGCTACCGACGAAGGCACCCAGTCGCTGCTCCCAGACGTGGTATTTCTAGATTTAATGTAAATATTTAAGCATAGCATGGAATGACCTTGCCTTTTTAATTGTTAATCAAATTTTTTTATTTATCTCTTTGAACATTATTTCATTTTGCATTTTACAAATTTTGTGTAAACAGTAAATTAATAGTGGTTACATTTGTTTTGTTTGTGTTAATTTTGTTTTTAGTTTGTTTTAATATAAGAACACAAATATTGATGAAATTAAAATGTATAAAATATTCATTAGAAATTTAGTTTAGAGAGTTAAAAACCCTTAAAGGGGGGAGTATGTCAAAAGTATTGTCAGCATATGTTAAAAGTATTGTCAGCAATACTTCAATTGTGGGAACAATTCAATAAATTCAGGTTCACGCATATCGTGTATCAATTATAAATGCCTGGTCCCACAGTTGAGGTATTGCACGAGTTATAGGAACGTATCCATAACCACCACGATACTAATGTTAGCACGATGCAATGGTAACACCGACATAACTTTGGCGATTCATTTTATCGATGAGAGACACGATCCCAGCATAGCAACAAAAGCTCAAACTTTATTTCTCTCCGGCTATGCAGAACACATGATAAGAGATGACGCTTATCGACACAACACACTGATCATGTAAGATGCAGTATCAAGGGCATCGGGTGGATTAACAACAAGACGGAGATACCAAACCCAAGCCAAGCGGATTAAAAAAAGCTTTTCTTATCTTTCAGTGGCTTTGCCATTCTTTTTGGGGGCATTCTCTTTTGGCGCATCGAAGAAGCAGCAGCACACTTAAGGAAGACATAGTTCGAAATAATAGCTTAAAACAATTATACTAAAACTAGAATAAAGTTAATGCATATTATTTGAGAATAAATAACTTGGTATTTAAGAAGTTTCACTAAAGTTAATGTATATTATTTGAAGATAAATAACTTGGTATTTGAGGAGTTTAACTGGCGCAGTCGGACTAGGAATATTGTACCAGACAACCTAATAGTGAACATCTTGAGTAGCTAGACCAGGACTGGATACAAGTTGGAGCACACTTTAACGAATAATTGAAGTGGTGGTTTTTAAGCCTTAAGCACCGTGGACCTGATGGTAAAGATTAGTAGGGTAAGTTCAATTTGATTGTATTTATCGGTTTCCCATGCCTCCTGTCCTAAAACCTAAAGTTCAAGGAAATAAAATTCGAAGTCTTTTTGCTCCAAGTTGGAATAAAAAAGAAAGTAAATTAAGCAAAAAAGTTCTACGATATAATTATACTGTAGGTAAATCTGCTGATCCAAAAGTGAATAAAAATATAGAGTCAAACATAATGCTTCCTAATGTAGCGGTTGACATCTTTAATTGCCTTCGAATCCCGGATGCAATTAAGGATGTTCCCACATTCGATGGAAATTCTCGGTTGCTGTTTGATTTCATTAGTAATGTAGAAGAAATTTTAGGCCTTATGCCTCAACTGAATTCAAACCCTGCTTATAAAAAAGTTATTTTAAGAGCCATACGAAATAAGATTGTTGGCCCGGCCAACGAGGCTCTAAACATGTATGGAACTCAACCAAATTGGGAAGACATTAAAAATAATTTGATAATACACTACGCGGATAAGAGAAATGAAAAGAACCTGATAAGAGATTTGCACCAGCTTCGACAGAATCAATCGTCTGTAGAAAACTTTTATTTAAAAATAGTTGAAACACTTTCCGCGATGATAAATCACATTAAAGTCCACGAAAACAACGCTAGTGTTCTCGAGGCTAAGCAAAATCTCTATCAGGAAATGTGCCTTAACATCTTTTTGTCAGGATTAAGGGAGCCTTTGGGTTCAACTGTTAGAGCAATGCGACCAACAAAATTAACCGATGCTTTTAGCTTTTGTCAACAGGAAGAAAATTGTTACTATTTCCAAAACTCACAAACACCACAGGCAGTTAGATATCAAAATAGAAGAACCTTTTTTCCAAACACTAATACACAAACAAATTCTAGGGTTTCCACAGAAAGACTTCAACAACCAGGCAATCAATTACAAAACCACTCAAGGCATTATAATGATCCTAGAGATAACCACAATTTTAACCATAACATTTCAAATAGTAACTTCAGACAAAATCCGAGCTATGGACACAATAACATCGCAGATGATTCAAACACAAGGCAAAATGTAGATAGTAGGCAAGACGGAAGGTTCAGGCAAGGAAATAGCTCAAGACAGATCAATAATAACCCACCAAGGAATAGTAATTTTCGACATAATAGTTCCATTCAAAGCCGTCAGTCGAACATGAGTAGAACTACACTTCCAGAGCCAATGGATACCTATAGTGGAACTATAAACAGAGGGTTAAGTGGGATAAGTAGGAACGGACAAACTTTTAATATTGAGAGCCAGCCTCATGAAAATTATAGAAGCAATGACCCTCAGTTGAATTCATCTGATATAAATGTTGTTGATGACAGAAATTTTCACATATCAGCCTCGGAAAGTCAATAGGGTATTTGGAAGTCAACAACCATAACACAAACCTTCTACCTTATATCAATATCAAAAGTTTATTAAATAAAAATCTAAAATTTTTGGTGGATACAGGAAGTAACAAATCCTTTATCAACCCAGATCTTATTGCAAATAGCAGAGTAGAATGTATTGATCCGATACAAATTAAAACTATATTTGGTAGTAAAATCGTTAATAAACAAATAAGTATAAACAAATTATTAGAATTTAAAACTGATAAAACCTTATCATTTTTGCTTTTTAAATTCCATCATTATTTTGATGGATTAATTGGAACCGATATAATGGAAAAACACGCAATGAAAATCGATTTGAAAAATTCACTTCTGGAAACAGAGAACGTAACAATTCCAATAAATTTTAAACCTAATCTGGTTTCAAAAATCTACGTTGTTCCAGAACGTAGTAAATTGATTTGCAGTCTTCCAGTCGATGTCAAATCTGGCAATATTTATCTATTGCCAACAACAATAAAAGAAAATCTGTATATATCTGAAGGCTTATACACAGCGAAAGATTGGTATTCAAATCTTGAAGTTATCAACACATCTGATTCTCCACAAACGTTTCTTGTAGAACAGATAATTAAAGCTAAAGCTTTCTCACCTACTCATTATACAGAAATTAACAATTTTTCTTTCAAAAGCGAAATCTATTTAGAAAAATCAAACATTATGAAAGATTTAAAAACTGAGAACTTAAATAATGAGGAAGAAAAGGCCATTCGCAGTTTGTGCAAGAACTACAAAGATATCTTCTTTAAAGATGGCCAGCATTTGACCTCGTCTAACTTGACCAAACATGAAATTAATACTAAAGATAACTTACCTGTCTGCTCTAAAACATACCGCTATCCATATATCCATAAGGAGGAAATTCAAACTCAAATAACTGAGATGCTTAATCAAGGTATTATCCGCAATAGTTACTCTCCTTGGTCTTCTCCTATATGGATAGTGCCAAAGAAAACAGATAGTGCAGGGCAACGGAAATGGCGGTTAGTCATTGACTACCGCAAACTTAATGATAAGACAATCGGAGATAAATATCCCTTGCCTAATATCAATGAAATTTTGGACAAACTTGGCAGGTGTATGTACTTTTCGACACTTGATCTCGCTTCCAGTTTTCACCAAATTGAGATAAAGGAGGAAGACATACCGAAGACAGCATTTTCATTTGACAGCGGACATTTCGAGTTCCTTCGCATGCCATTTGGCTTGAAAAATGCTCCGTCCACGTTTCAAAGAGCATTGGACAATGTACTTCAAGGTCTTATAGGGAAAAATTGTCTGGTGTACATGGACGACATTATTGTATTCTCCACGTCACTCCAACAGCACATAGAAAACTTAAAATCCGTTTTCGAAAGGTTAAAAAATGCAAACTTAAAAGTTCGATTGGAGAAGTCTGCCTTTCTTCAAAAAGAAGTCGCCTTCCTAGGACACTTAGTAACATCTGATGGTGTGAAACCCAATCCAGAAAAAATAAGTGCTATAACTAATTTCCCTATACCCAAGACAAGAAAGCAAATAAAATCATTCCTAGGTCTCTTGGGATATTATAGGAAGTTTATCCAAGACTTTGCTAACCTAACCAAGCCCATGACCGAGTGCTTACGTAAGAACAACAGCATAAAGTTGAACACAAGATACATAGATTGCTTTGAAACTTGCAAAGCTCTTCTATGCAACGATCCTATACTGCAGTATCCCGACTTCAACAAGCCTTTCATCCTTACAACCGATGCGAGTAACGTTGCATTAGGGGCAGTGTTGTCTCAAGGTTCTATAGGCTCGGATAAACCAATTTGCTATGCAAGTCGTACCTTATCCAATAGTGAAGAAAATTATAGTACAATAGAAAAGGAACTGTTAGCTGTAGTTTGGGCTACAAAATACTTTCGCCCATATTTGTATGGACGAAAATTCCAAATCGTAACAGATCATAAGCCCCTTACGTGGCTCTTCTCGTTAAAAGAACCAAATTCTAAATTAGTACGCTGGAGGCTACAACTCGAGGAGTTCGACTATTGTATAACATACAAAAAGGGAAAACAAAACTCAAACGCTGACGCTTTATCGAGGGTAGAAATAAATGCTAACCAAGCAAACGACGTCGAAGATATGGAATTGATCTCAGTTCAGAACAACCTAGATGAACGAGAAAACGCATCTACCATCCATTCTGCGCAGGAGAACATGAACGATGGAATACCCATATCAGAGCGGCCCTTAAACGAGTTTTCCAATCAAATAATTTTAAAATTTAATGCGGAAAAAACGAAAATGAACCCTAAACTAACTATACTATTTCAAAGGAAGAAAAGAACTACAATCGAATACGACAAAATAAGTGACGAATCGGTGATAGCTAGCATTTTTAAAGATTTTTTGAATACAAAAAGAGTATCTGCCATACTTACCGATGATACAACATTCAAAACCGTTCAATCGGTTTATTCAAAGTATTTTAGTAATAACAAGCACTTGAAATTAGTAAGATGTAACATTTTTTTAGAAGACATAACGGAGAGGGACAAACAAGAAAAAGCTATCCGGGATTATCACAGGTACTCTAACCATAGAGGTATATTTGAAACCCTTAACCATCTTAAAAGAACATACTACTTTCCGAATATGAAAAACATAATTACCTCTTTGATAAATAGTTGTGATACTTGTCAAAAGCAAAAATATGACCGCAAAAGGGAGCCTTTAAAATTCGAAATCACTCAAACACCCTCGACACCCCTAGAAATTGTTCACGTCGATATCTATTCAGTCTGTAAAGAAAACTTCTTCACCATAATAGACAAATTTAGTAAATTTGCTTGCGTTTATTTAATTTCTGCTCGGAACAGCATTAACCTCATCAAATCGTTAAAACATTTTTTTTCCCACCATGGAATACCAAAACTCTTGGTCTCTGATAACGGTAGTGAATTCCTATCTTCAATTTTTAAAGAGTTTTTAGATCTTCATTCGATTATCCATCATACAATATGCGCCAAAAGTTCTAACGGAAATTCTCCAATAGAAAGGTTTCACTCAACGCTTACTGAACTTATCAGAATTATTAAATCAGCAAATAATAATAAAACGATTGGTGAAGTTATCGACGAGGCAGTGATTACGTACAATAACAGTGTCCACTCTGCCACAAAATTGACACCATTCGAATTACTTAATGGCCATATTAGTAAAAGAAACCCTTTAGTTATGAAAGAAAATTTCCAAACAGAGCAAGAGTATTTAGCCCAACACATAAAAGATTATTCTAAATTGAGAGACTTAATTCATGACCGTAGCCTAAGAAACAAACAAAAAGTTATTGAAAAACGGAACGAAAATCGAGTCGACCCACCAAATTTTACAGAGAACGAAATAATACATGAGTTAGATGACAGAAGAAACAAATTGGCCCCTAGATTCAATGAACATAAAGTTGTTAAGGACAATAAAATAACTGTAGACACTAATAAGCGGAAAGTCCACAAGCAAAAAATTAGAAGGAAACCAAAAACAAACACCGAATTTTAGTAAGTGTAGCAAAAAAAAAAAAAAAAGCCCTATCTAAAACAAAATGTCTTTCGATTTGTTTGTGTTTTATATAATGTATGTAATTTAATATGTTTTCAGGTAGTTCCATGTTCTTTGGAAAATTATATAAATATTTTCTTTTGATCATCAGATTACGCTTTGATATAAATATTCCGTCCGTATTTCAATCTAAACTTGCTATTATTGACTTCCAACTTTAGACTTTAAAGACTTCGAATGATCCGAATGCCATTAAATCCAATCCCTATATCCCTTTACACTGGTAATTATGTTCATTTTGAACTTCTACTAATCCACCAAAATCTGCAACGAATACATTAGTGCTAACGTTGAGAGCCTTCTTCTGACGATTGACATGAACTTCAATCATCTATTCATTTCGTTCATACTTGCAAGGGAGGAGTTATAGGAACGTATCCATAACCACCACGATACTAATGTTAGCACGATGCAATGGTAACACCGACATAACTTTGGCGATTCATTTTATCGATGAGAGACACGATCCCAGCATAGCAACAAAAGCTCAAACTTTATTTCTCTCCGGCTATGCAGAACACATGATAAGAGATGACGCTTATCGACACAACACACTGATCATGTAAGATGCAGTATCAAGGGCATCGGGTGGATTAACAACAAGACGGAGATACCAAACCCAAGCCAAGCGGATTAAAAAAAGCTTTTCTTATCTTTCAGTGGCTTTGCCATTCTTTTTGGGGGCATTCTCTTTTGGCGCATCGAAGAAGCAGCAGCACACTTAAGGAAGACATAGTTCGAAATAATAGCTTAAAACAATTATACTAAAACTAGAATAAAGTTAATGCATATTATTTGAGAATAAATAACTTGGTATTTAAGAAGTTTCACTAGAGTTAATGTATATTATTTGAAGATAAATAACTTGGTATTTGAGGAGTTTAACTCACGCGCAACACAGTTTTGCATGCTTGCAATTCTTGTGTATTGCCAAAACCAAAATGTATATAGACAATCGAAAAATAAAATGTGTTGACTGATTTGAGTCGTTATTAAACCGTCGCGTCGTTGCGTTAATACTTGTTTCCTCTTTCTACACCGTCGTTGTATTCGTACTTGTTTCTACTTTTTACATTTTGATTGTAAAATGCAAAATGAAATAATGTTCAAAGAGATAAATAAAAAAATTAGATTAACAATTAAAAAGGCAAGGTCATTCCATGCTATGCTTAAATATTTATGTTGAAGTCATAATGCACGGCGGCCGGGTGACGGGAGAAAACAAAACCATGTGCAGGCAACTTAAAAAGTCGAATGCTCGAACGCACCCCTGTTTTGTTTCCTCCCGTTCCACTTGACAGGCCAGCCAATTTTTCTACAAAGAATCCGCCATATTCTTTTCATTTTTTCATTCTGTTGCCAACCACCAACCACCACACACGCCGCCAAAGCCACCCGACATCTTCGCCATCTTCATATTCTTTTCATTTGCCACAGAGCAACCAATAAATTATTGTAAAGTCGTTCTTTTAATTACTTCCAATAAAGTGAAATTAGAGTAAAATTATAAAGACCAGTGTGTTTTTCTTCACAAGTAAGAAGGAAATAAAGACCAGCGCAACATTTTGGTCCTTCGAGCCGGATGTATTAAAAAATTAAAATTAAAAATTAAAAAAGGGTGTGGTCGTGGTGGACAATCGAGCTGCGATCACCATCGATTCAAGTGGAGAAATCGATGTACTATTTTTCTTGTGGCGGGTGGATTTTTCGCAAAGGCGAGATTAAAATAATTTTCGTGTTAAATTGTTGGGCAACAATAAGCCACATTTTAAAACGATCGCGCCAAGGGTGCTGTACAAAGAATAGCACGACGCAACACGCAAACAACAAGCCATTGCTCGTTAAAGGGACAGCATAGGCAAAAGGGGCAAAACGAAGTGTTCGTCACAGGGACAGCACGACGCCAGATCGTCAAGCCATCAGCATCAGCACCATAGCCAACACCATCAGCACCATAGCAAACAGTATCAGCAATCAGCATTGTCAATCCACATCACCATCAGTCAGCGCCAAAGTCAAGCCATCCACATCAGCATCCACATCATCAATCAGCATCAGTCAGCGCCAGCGTCAAGCCATCCACATCATCAATCAACATCATCAATCAGCATCGTAAATCTTGGAAGTGTACAGGTAACTACTTACAAAAATTTTCCATTTGCATTAAAATAAATGAGTAGATTAGTTATATTAGTTATCAAGTTCAATATTTCAATACATATCTATCGAAACGGTACAAATTGAGACGTTTTTTTGATATATTAAGTATCGAAACGGTACAAATTGAGACGTTTTTTTTTGAGATATTAAGTATCGAAACGGTACAAATTGAGACGTTTTTTTTTTTAGATATTAAGTATCGAAACGGTAGTAATTGAGACGTTTTTTTTTTGGGATTAAGATAACACGCGGTAGGGTGGTAAGCGTTTAGTTGACGGTTTAAAGTTATAAGTGATTGCAATTTGGTTCGATAAAAATGAGTTTGGAGAAGTTAATTTTGGTATGTGATGCCTTGGTAGATTTCCACGCGAATTTTAAAGAGAAACCCATTAAAGGGATGTCACTATCGGTTTTAAAGGCATACAAAGTCGAACTCCAGGTAATATGGTCAGACGTGAAAGATGCGTACAATACATTCGTGTGTGCCGCGTCCGAGGATGATGACCTCAAGGCGTCGCTTGTGGAAGTGAGAGCCAAGTATAGGAAGTGCTCAGACACTTATATAGGATTTCTCGGGGATCTACTAGAGGCCACAGGGCCGCAAGAGGGTAAAACGAAAAATAAAAGTGAAAACGGGGAAAAAGACGACAAATATACGGCTCTATTGCATAGTATGCATCTCCCACCGTGTCAAACGGAAATTTTTAGTGGTGATTTTGTAAAATGGCCGGCGTTTAGAGACATGTTTACCGCACTTTACATCCGACACGCAAAGTTAAGTCCCGTTCAAAAACTTTTCCACTTGCGTGCTCGGACGAAAGATCATGCGTTAAGCATTGTTTCTAAATTTGAGATAACGGACGACAATTTTGAGGCTGCATGGTCAGCGCTCAAGGAACATTACGAAAACAAACGGGTTCTCGTAAAAAACCATTTAAATATTTTGCTGGGTCAACCATGCATCGCAGTTGAATCTGCTACCGCGCTCAAGGAATTGCAAAGCAATATCAATGAAGCTGTCTTAGCGTTAGGGTCATACAAGATTGACATGGAAAAATGGGATGCGTTGATAACATATGTGTGCGTGAGTCGTCTTCCAGCTCAAACATTAGCTCTTTGGGAAGAATGTTTAGAAAACCCAACAGAAATCCAATCGTGGGATCAAATGAATAATTTTCTTACAAGTAGGTACCGCGTTTTGGAAAATGTTTCCGACATGCAAAAAAGCAACATTTCGAAAGGCGCAGCAACTAATAATCAAGCTTCAAGCAAAACCACACGGGTTAGGGCACATCATGCTTAAGTAAGTTCACAGTGCAAAGTCTGTCCAGGAGCTCATTCATTGCGTAAATGCCCAGAATTTTTAAAAATGAGTATTGCTCAAAGGCGAAACACGGTTCGCAAATTAAAAAATTGCTATAACTGCTTAGCGTTCAATCACTTGGTAACAAGTTGCCAGAGTGACAGTACATGCTTTCACTGTAAGGGAAAGCATCACTCTCTACTACATTTCGATCAAAGTTCTCCGGGGAACATGAAACAACAATTACAGTCCTCTTCGAATTCAAACAACGGGCGTAGGTCGCAACAATCTTTCGGGAATAACAATCAAGGGCCTATGGGTGCAATATCACACGGTAACACAAATGTCGAATGGTCAAACCCAACCGATAATCAAAATGTTTTTGCCAATGCATACTTTGCGAAGACGCAACGAACAGCGCTGTTAGCTACAGCGATAATTCGAATACGGCAAAATCATACGGATTTTGAGTGGCGGGCACTTATCGATCCGGGGTCGGAAATATCATTCATATCTGAAGAAGTTCAGAAGAGGTTAAGGTTGCCCACACGATCGGTGAGAGCAACGGTTGCAGGCGTTAATTCTTCGGTAACGGCAACATCCTCTAAAATTTGCTCATTCATGTTAAAATCGAGACATGACTCTGAGTTTTCTCTTTTCGCTGAGGCACTTGTTCTCAAAACGGTTGCAGACAAGCTGCCTTCGGTATCAATAGACTTGGGAGAGTTTCAAAGAAAGTTTGATTTCCAATTAGCTGACCCCTGTTTTAATAGGTGTTCGAAAATCGATTTATTGATCGGGGCAGATTTATATCCCTTTATAATTAAGGAAGGCCTAAAACCCAATGTGTTTCAGAGGATTATGGCTCAAAACACAGTATTTGAGTGGGTGCTACTTGGCCCTTTGGAAAATTCGAATTCGCAATTAGATTCCCAGTGTTCAAGATCACTTTTGTTTTTTAATGAAGTAACGTTAAATGAGGACATTCAAAAATTTTGGCAGTTAGAAGAGCTTCCTGAAACTCCAGTGTTGACAACAGCAGAGCAGTATTGTGAGGATCTCTTTAAAGAAACCACTTATCGAGACGACACGGGTCGTTACGTAGTGCGGTTACCATTCACAGAAGAGTTTGTTAAAAATCCAAACCTAGGGGCATCATATGCCAATGCGGAGCGACAATTTCAGCGAAATGAAAGGCGGCTTTTGGGGAATCCCATGTTGAAAAATCAATATGATTCAGTGTTATCCGAGTATATTGATCTGGGGCATATGAAGCCCAGTGAAATTTCGGACAAGTTTGGTGAAAAGGGATCATCGTATTATATGCCTCATCACGCTGTGATCAAACCCGAAAGTCTTACAACAAAGGTTCGCGTTGTATTCAATGCATCATTTGCCGCTTCAAGCGGAAAGAGTTTGAATGATGTTCTTTACCCGGGTCCAGCAGACAGATATAACGCTCTTGCTGTTGAATTGGAGACTCTTTAAATACGTGTTCAATAGCGACATCGAGAAGATGTATCGCCAAATCAAGATTCATCCGGATCAAACTCCCTTTCAGAAAATTTTATTTCGTGAAAATCCACAGGAGCCTTTAAACGTTTTTGAAATGGTAACGATAACATTTGGTGTTTCTAGCTCCCCGTATTTGGCAATACGCACATTGCATCATTTAGCCAACGAAGTAAAAGGTTCCCATGTTCTAGCATCAAACATTCTATTGCAGGAATTGTTTGTCGATGATGTTTTATCAGGGGATCACGACATTTCCACTGCATTGAAAGCTCAAGCAGAATTGATTGGGGTGCTACAATCGGCTGGTTTCAACCTAAGAAAATGGACGGCGAATGCGAAGGAGTTGCTAGAATTTCTGCCAAAAGGTTCACTTCTTAACGAAGATTTTTTAAAGTTTGATGACAAAAGCTCTGTGAAAACGCTCGGTATTCAGTGGAAGGCTACCTTGGATACATTTTCCTTTTCGGTGCAATAGGTTGCACAGGCAAAGCCCGCTACTAAGCGCTCAGTGCTTTCAGTTATCGCTAAATTGTACGATCCAGTAGGGTGGTTTGTGATCGTAGCAAAAATTTTGATGAAGCAAATCTGGAAAGATAGGATCGATTGGGATGGGGAACTGCTCCCCAGTACAAAGCAAAGATGGGAAGTATTTGCGAATCGTTTGCCAGGAGTCGCAAGCATAAGTATTCCACGTTGGGTAGAATACACTCCAGATGCGGTTTCACAGATTCATGGGTTCTGTGACGCGTCCGAAAGGCTTACGCTGCTTGTATTTATTTACGGGTACAACATCAAGAAAAGATAACGTCTCATTTGTTATGGGCAAAATCTAAGGTTGCCCCGGTAAACACGATATCGCTGCCAAGGCTGGAGTTACAGGGTGCAGTGCTTCTGTCAAGAATGGTACATTTAGCGTCAACTTCCCTTCGAATTGAAAACATGTCAGCGGTCCATCTGTGGACAGATTCAACTATTGTTCTCACGTGGCTGCAAAAGCATCCAAGTTCATGGAAAACTTTTGTGGCAAACCGCACAGCGGAAATCTTAAAAAACACAGAGGTGACTAATTGGTGTCATGTGATATCAGAAGAAAACCCGGCGGATATAGCCACAAGAGGAATATCCCCGGAGGATTTAAAAGACCATTCGTTGTGGTGGAATGGACCAGCGTGGTTGCGGGAATCTCAGTCGACATGGCCTTATTCGAAGGGCGAAACGATTGAGGAACCCATTATAGAATCGAAATCGGTTAAAACCTTCACCAATCAAGTGAAACTTTCGTCATTCAGCAATCAAAACATTAGGGATTTTGAGAGTGACTTAGCCAAATTCTCCAAGTGGCATAAAGCGCTGTGTGTGCTTGCATACGTTGAGAGGTTTTGTCAGTTCATGAAGACTCATGGAAAGAAACGGTATCTACAGTCAGAATTATCCTACCACGAAATTGTCGGGGCGAAGGAAAAATTCATTGTGCTGACTCAAAGGAAGTATTTTGAAAGGGAATATAACGACGTATTATCGAGTAAGCAAGTAGCACCAAAAAGTTGGCTGGTAAAATTCAATCCATTTATTGATAAAAAGGGTATCATGCGCGCGAACGGTCGCTTAGCTTTATCGACGTTATCATATAACAAAAAGTTTCCTATATTGCTTCCTGCACAATGCCTTTTTATTCAGCGGTATATTCAATATGTACATGAAATTTCAGTACATGGCGAAATTCAACTCATGATGCGCATGATCAGAGCCGAATATTGGATACCGCAAGAAAAAAATTTGGTGAAAAAATGTATTCGCCAGTGCCCAGTATGTACTCGGTATAAGCATCACGTGCAAACGCAATTAATGGGTGCGCTACCACAGGAAAGAACCACGTTGAGTCGGCCTTTCACGAATACGGGTGTGGATTTTGCCGGACCTTTCCTCATTAAGACGTATTATGGTCGAAAATGTCGTTTGGACAAGGGATATGTATGCATTTTTGTATGTTTTGCAACACGGGCAATACATTTAGAATTGGTTATTGATCTGACGACGCAAGCGTTTCTCGCGTCATTTACGCGTTTCGTTTCCCGACGTGGAACTCCGTCGCAGATGTTTTCCGATCATGGAACCAATTTCGTAGGTGCCTCTAAAGTGTTGCTCTCAGATTTTCATAAATCAACTTAAAAAGTCGAATGCTCGAACGCACCCCTGTTTTGTTTCCTCCCGTTCCACTTGACAGGCCAGCCAATTTTTCTCCAAAGATCATCAATTTCGCTGTCAATTTCGGAGTTGACAAGATTCGCAGATGAGCATGTGTTTTTCGCTTGCTTGGGATCAGGTGAGGTAGGCTGGAGCCGTTGTTCAGGGGAAGATGACAAAGCCCCTCTATTCCGTTTACATGGCATGTTTGAGAAATATCCAGGGAAGTATGGTGTTATGCAATTCTCTTATTGTTTTTTTTTTTTTTTTTATGACAGAACCGTTGAAATTTGCAGTGGTGTTTAGATGAATTTTTATAGGCTATGCATATGTGTTTGTTGTTTTGAAGATTTATCAAACTCAAATTTAAAGAGAAGAGTTCTTTTTCTTTTTGTTAAAACAATTAACAATAGAGATTGAATAAGATTTAAACAAAGTCTTAGCACAAAAAAAAAAGTTATTTTGACGGAGAAAAAAGAAAAACCTTGGTACGTTACTACAACGTTTGAAAAGTACTTAAATGTCACCACAAAATCGCGCACACGTCCGCTTAGAAGCACATCTGGTAGAGATCAATTTCGTTTCAAATTAGAGTAAAATTATAAAGACCAGTGTGTTTTTCTTCACAAGTAAGAAGGAAATAAAGACCAGCGCAACAATTTACATTAAATCTAAAAATACCACGTCTGGGAGCAGCGACTGGGTGCCTTCGTCGGTAGCAGTAAGCGATGCCAATCCCAATCATGCCAGCCAATAACAAGTAGCCCAGCCCGTGATGATGATAATCGTGAACATTTAATTTCGATGTGGCGTCTTCTGATTGCTGCATCACACTGTCGATTTGGTCTTTTAGCTTCGAAATATCTATTTTTTCCATTTCCTATATTTGTGGAGGACTGCTGATGTTAGATTCTATGCAATTTGTAATCCAAGCGTTTATGTCGGTTTTTGGAATAAAGGAATTTTTTATGGCGATGTTATTTTTGTATTCCCGTTCCCCTTTAATAGTCAAAGATGGCATTTTCAGCAGGCAAGATTCCTTAAATTCGAGTAAGCCATTTCCGAATACTGAGAGGCTTTCAGTAGAATCTTCGCATACCAGATGCCCAGTTGTATTTGAAACTGTAGAAAATATCCAAGTGTTGGAGTTTTGAAGTGCCTTCCAGTAATCTGCGACAGGTATTTTATTTAACTTGCATTCGTGCAACGCATTATTTTTGTGGTTTAGCAAGGCTATTTCACAACTACTCGTGACAGCTTGCTTTGTGTATGTAGGGTGCAATTTTTTGCAGAGAAAGTGTTGAGGTGATAGAATGCGACATTGACTAAGTTCTAGCTCGGACAGCGGGAAAAATGCATCCCTTGTCAATGAAATTGCAAGAAATTGGGATGTAACTTCAACTAAAAAGCTTGAGGATTCTTTTAAAATAGGGATCGGATGTACATTAAACAACTGGAACTCAGTGGTATCTACCAGTGGTAGTCGTATTTCAAAAACTACTGTTTCTTTAAGAACTCTCCCTTTTACAGACATCATCTTATACAAGTCCATTGTTGATCCCTTAGCCAGTGTCAATGTTGATGGAAGGTGTGCCTTAATTACCATAATTTGTTCGGTCAGTTGATTTGGAGTTATTATTTGTGGGTTTATCATTGCATGATTTAGATCCAGCAGCACATCTAGAAGAACATCTTGAACCTTTTCATAGTTAGAAATAATCAAAATCAAGTACGAAGTCAACGAAGCAATGTTTTGCTTAACTTTATTAAGGTTTAGTTTTTCTTTTATTGCGTTTGTGATGCTCGATAAGTAGACATTTAAGGCTTGAAACTGTTGAGTTATTTGGAGCGTATTGCGTTTCAAAAGATTTGCTGTAGAATCTGCAATGGAAGTCTGCTTTTGAATTAGAGTTCTCAGATGATGTTCGTGTTGATTTACTATGTTTATCTGATCCTCAATGTGCTTAGCATCATCCTGATCAAGAACACCAAATAGACTACTTGCTAACTTTCCTACAATGTCCAGAGGAGATCTGCGTGATCTGGTTCTTGAATTTTTGCCCATGTTGTAATTGTCGAGGAGCTCGTTATTGTGCTCTATTATTGTGAGTCTATGTCGAACTTGCTCTGTAATTGGTTGACAGTATACATGTTTAGCTACTTCTTGTCCACAAAGTTCTTCAATCTGGTGAAGGTATGATTTTATCTGATTTAATTCATGAACATAAGTAGTTAAATTATAGTACACATAAATATTCCAATTGCTGTTAATGGTTTGTATTTTCCCAATGTCCTCAAAATATATGCCAGTTGCATTATCCAATTGAGTTATGTTTACACGTTCAATTTTTTGAGACATTGATAGAGGAAAGATTGATAAAACCATGAGGACCACGGAAAGAAGTGATTTGGGAACTTTTTTTTGACATTTGTCTTACACCGCTGATTGCTTTGTAGAGTCTCTTGAGCTTCATCTGCTGGAGTTTCATCTTCCATGGGCAATGGGCATAGATTGTGAATTGCACGCTTGAATGTCCCTGATTGACCACAAACTTACGCTTCCTTTTCCCAAGAAACTTAATCGTCGGGGCCTCCACAAATGCCAATGCAGACCACACTTATCGTTGTTTTTTTTTTTTCACAAGCAATAACGCCCTTTTCTTTTGTATAAGTAGCACGTAGTGTTTTATTTAGGTTTTCTTTAGTTTTACAATGATTTTAGTTTTAGTTTAGTTAATTTTAGAGGCCATAAGGGAAAAGTTAAAATTTGGAAAAAAAGAGACCAGACAAATGGCTGAAGGCCCAAGAGTATTTTAATTACGTTGTTGTGTGGCTGGTGGTTGGAAAGATAATGCCGTGCCGTCGCTATGCGACGAAACACTTTGCAGGCAAAATGTAGTAGAATTTTACCTTAGATTAAATTATTTTAGAGGGCGAACTATCAGTTGCCTAGATTTTGGAGTTAGGCACTGTTCACACTGAAGTCGTATGAACATTACCGCCCCCCTTGGCGAAATACGCCAAAAAAAAAATATTACTGAAAATAAAGTAAGTGAAATTTTGTTTAATTGGCAATTTAGTTAATAGGCAATAGGCACAGTTTTACTATGGGGCGGACTATTTCTCCGTTTTGGGTCTTTAATGTTGCAACTCTGACTCGACCATCGGAACCCGGGTGTATATTTATAACACGACCTAGACGCCATTCGGTGGATGGCAGATTTTCGTTTTTAATGACGACCAAATCATCAACTTTAATGTTGGTTTGAGGTGTTTTCCATTTGTGTCGTTGATGTAGTTCCTTGAGGTATTCATCCTTCCATCTGTGGCAGAACTGTTGTTGGAGGCATTTGACTTTTTCCCACCGATTGATTAGCGATAAATTTGCATCGGCCAGATTCGGTTCCGGAAAAGATAAAAGCGGATTGCCGCGTAAAAAATGCCCTGGTGTCAATACCAACAGATCAGAAGGATCTGTGGACATGGACGATATTGGACGCGAGTTCAAACATGCTTCGATACGTGCTAAAACCGTTGCAAATTCTTCGAACGTAAACTTGGCCTTGGTCCCCAGCCCCCTCAAATGGCTTTTGAAACTTTTTACGCCGGCTTCCCATAGACCTCCCATGTGAGGTGCCCCGGGTGGAATAAAATTCCATTTCAAACCCTGAACGCCATACTTAAGGCTCGTTTCTGTGGGAATGGTGCCTACAAACTTCTTAAACTCCTTGCGTAAAATTGCACCGGCACCTGTAAAGTTTGTTCCATTGTCGGAAAACACTTCTTTAGGTAGACCTCGTCTAGAGGTGAATCTGGCAAAGGCCGCGAGGAACGCTTCAGATGACAAATCACTTGCCGCTTCAAGGTGAATTGCCTTGGTGGAAAAGCAGACAAACACACATGCATACCCTTTGGTCATACGACAATTCCGTGCATTGAAACTCTTGATGGTGAAGGGACCCGCGAAGTCGATTCCAGTAAATGTGAACGGTGGAGAAAAGGTAACTCTTTCGGGCGGTAGGGCAGCCATCATCTGCTTGCTTAAGTCTCTTTTGTCTCTTTTGTGCAACGACGGATGCAAGACTTAACCAGAATTTGGAGTCTTGGTACCCAGAAACTTTGTCGTGTTAGTCGCACCATTAAAGAGTTGCCACCGTGCATAGAAATCTCATGAATGAATTGAACCAGGAGGCAAGCAAAACGGGATTCAAAGGGTAGTATTATAGGGTGACGTTCATTGTACGAAATGTCTGAGTTCGAAAGTCGCCCATTGACTCTAAGAAGCTTGTTTGAATCCAAAAATGGATTAAAGGACAAAATAGAACTTTTCGTTGACACTGGCTTGCCAGCTGCAAGCAGAGAATATTCTGTCGAAAAGTGAGCTTCTTGAGCCAATCGGATTAGACGAATTTTCACAAACTCCATTTCTGGTTGCGAGATGTCACGAGACTTGTATTTGCTGGGCTGTTGCTTTGAGACAGACCCGAAGAAGCGAAAAACATAGCACAATACGCGCATAGCGCGGGATAACGTCGAAAAACGGTCAAGAAAATCTTCTGGTTCTTGTTGAACTACCAATGAGTTGGTGTTTTGCTCAGAATCGTCGAGTAAAATGCTTGTTAGTCCCACTAGAGGACTCTGAAAATTTGGCTGGACCACTAACGAGGAAACCTCTTTCTGTTCTAGATCTTCAGTACGTGGAGCGTCTGGTAATGCCACCGGCCATTGAGAGGCTGGTTCACAGAGCCATGATGGGCCCTGCCACCACATACGATTCTGCTTCAGATCGGAGGGCATTACACCTCGAGTGGCCAAGTCCGCGGGATTTTCGGCAGATCTGACGTGCTTCCAAACTGCGTTGCCGACATTGTCCTGTATTTCACTGGTACGGTTTGCAACAAAGGTTTTCCAAACGCACGGAGGTTTTTTGAGCCAGGCCAAAACTATGGATGAGTCTGTCCATAAAAAGATTTGATATGTCTGGACTGGAAAATTGGGTAAGTAAAATTTTATCATTTTGGAAAGCAAAAGTGCTCCACACAGCTCAAGACGCGGTAAAGAGACCGTCTTTAGAGGGGCAACTTTGGACTTCGCACACATCAAGTAGGAGGATGCTTCTCCATTAGGGTGACTTGCGCATATATAAAGCGCTGCCGCATATGCTTTCTCGGAAGAGTCACAGAAGCCATGAAACTGAATTTCCACAGTGGGCGAGTATTCAACCCAACGTGGGATTTCTATAACCTGTATTTCAGGTAATGACTCTGCAAACTCTTTCCAAGTGGCAAATGATTCAGGGCTGATACGCTCGTCCCAGTCAGTATGCTCAGCCCAAATGCGTTGCATCAATGTTTTGGTGATTATCACGACGGGGGCCAACCACCCCGCAGGATCGAAAAGACGAGCAATTTGAGAGAAGACCTCTATTTTGGTCGGATTTGTCGACAGTGGAATGCGTTGCGTGGTGAAGTAAAAATTGTCTCCTTTGGCATTCCATCGTACCCCTAGTGTTTTTGTGGTGCTGTCAGCATCGAGCTTCAAGAACTTTCGTTCAGCACATGTTCTGGTGGCAAATGGTTAAGTAAGCTGGACGAATTTGCGGTCCACTTACGTAGTGGAAACCCAGCTGAGTTAAGCAACGCTATAAGTTCGATTTGTGCCTGTTTAGCCGAACTGAGAGAATGACCACCAGATAGAACATCGTCGACATAGAACTCCGATTGAATGATTCTAGACGCTAGGGGATACACGGTTCTGCCTTCTTTTGCCAGTTGCAAGAGGGTGCGGATGGCCAGATATGGAGCACAATTGACACCAAAAGTGACGGTTTGAAGTTCAAAGTCTTCGATTTCGGACTCTGGCGAACTGCGAAAGAGGATTCGTTGAAATGGAGTATCTCTAGGGTCGACCAAGATTTGGCGGTACATTTTCTCAATGTCCGCATTAAAGACAAATTTATAAAATCTCCAGCGGAGAATGAGTGAAGGTAAATCTTGCTGCAATATGGGCCCTGGATACAACAAATCGTTTAAACTTACCCCATTCGATGACGATTGAGACGCATTAAAAACAACCCTCACTTTGGTGGTCGTGCTTTCAGGCTTTATGACCGCATGATGTGGCAGATAGAACGAGTTTACTTGACCTCTGGAAATCTTTTCGACCGGAGGCGCTTTCCGCATATGGCCGAGGGCGAGGTATTCCGAAATAACGCTTGAATATTGAGACTTGAGCTCCGCCTTCATGGCTAACGATCTTTCGACTCTAGAGAACTGCCTTAGTGCGATGTGTCTAGAGAACCCTAACTTGCCCTTTGACGATTGTGCCTTGAACGGCAAACGAACAACATACCTCCCATCCGAACGTCTCGAAGTTGTGTTTTTATAAAGTTCGTCACAGTAGCAGTCTTCTGTTGACCGAATGACTGTGGACGGCAGTTCCTCGAGCTCCCAAAATTTTCGTAGCTGAGTATCCAGATTGGAAGTCCTCGAACTGTTCGATACTACGAATGTATTGAACGATTGGAACGACTCCGGAACTGGTCCGGACAGTACCCAGCCGAACATTGTGCTCTGAGCCACGAGGGAATCTGCGATAAGTTGGAGACCGTTCCTTATGATCGATGGGTATAAATCCGCACCGATCAGCAGATCGACCTGGGACGATTTATTAAACGTGGGATCAGCCAGTTTGAGGCCGCCACAAAGGTTAGGATCGATGATACCAAACGATGAACTTGGCAGATTGTTCGTCAATGATCGAAGCACAATTGCCTGGGCAGAAATGGTGATCTGGGCTTCATCTAAGCACGTGATTGCAAACGCACAGAGTTTTTTCGACGTTATGGCGAGATTACCACTGATTCCGGAAATGGTTGTATTCTTATCCGTTACGGGCAAGTTCAAACGCTTTTGTACTGCCTCTGAGATAAAGGATATTTCGGAACCAGGGTCGATAAGAGCGCGAACTATGTGTTTGGATTCTTTGCCAACAATGCAAACTAGTGCCGTTGCAAGCAATATTTTCTTGGGAGCGCCGACATGAAAGTTTTGAAACGACGCTTGAGGCACGAATGGAAGTGACGACGCCGATATTTGAGGAGCTGTTGTTGCACTAGGGAGATTAGTGGACTGTATTTTATTTCCGTTTTCGTTAGCGTTGAGGTGCAACAGTGAGTGATGCCGTTTTTTGCAGTGGCTACAAGAATATTTGCTTGGACAAGCGACCTTTGTATGACTCGCGCTTAAACAGTTGTTGCACAGTTTGTGCTGCCGTACCGTTTGGATTCTCGTTGGGATCGACATTGCCGAAAATTTGGCACACTCATAAATGGAGTGCGCAGCCGCACAGATTTTGCATTTCCCCCCCCCCCCCTGTTTTGGCAAGGTAAGTGTTGACTCTACTATTGTTTCGAACATTCGTCTCCTTTTTGGGAAGTCTATTAAGCCCTGTGCCTTTTGTCGACGTGGTGTCCGAAATGGACTCCAGCACCTGAAAGCGAGACGTTAAGAACGAGTCTAATTGCTGCCAGGTTGGAACTTTCGTCGGGTCTTCCAGGGATTGTTCCCATAGAGTCAGTGTAGTTTTGGGCAGTCTACTTGAACACGCAAAGACGAGAATCGGATCCCAGTTTTGCGTTATAACCTTATGCGCTTGCAACGTTGATACCGAATCATTTACAATACTCTGAAGGGTTCGGATCAATTTGGCCGACTCTTCATGTACTGTTGGCAAGTTAAAGATATTTTTCACCTGATTGTTGACCAAGATTCGAATATTTTCATACGTAGCCCGCAACGCCCAGGCTAGTGAAAAGCTGGGATTGGTTAGCGGAAATTGACTGACAATCCGATAAGCCTCGTCTTTGGTTTTGGCTCTAAGGTGGAAGAGTTTTTCTACTTCACCCAACTGGGGGTGTTTAATGTAGACTGCCTCAAACATATCTCGGAAAACCGGCCAGGAAATATAATCCCCCTTGAATACCTCCGTCTCACATGGAGGTAATTTGAGGTGGCGAGGAGCGAATGTTTGTTCAGATATCGAATTTTTGCCAGTACCCTCAGGTTTCAATCGTGCTTCGTGATCGAGAAAAAAGGCTGAGCATGCCACATAATTTTCGTTGCACAGCTTATACTTGGTTTCTATGGCTTCAATGTCTAAGGCGGCTTCTCTTGTCTTTGGCCTGAATTTTATGCATAGCGCATACGCTTCTTTGACTGCGAGCCACCGTTCTCTTAATTCTGACTTTCTGACTTCGAGAGCGGAAAGTGTGTGCCCGCGGTCTGGCACCTCTTTCGCCGCTTGGTGAAACTTGACCAATTGGTCAGACGAGAAAATGAAGTCTTCCATCAAAGCCATCACAGAAAGTGATTTTCAGATTGTATAAATGACAAGAAAGCGACACGAAACCAAGAAAATTTAAAACTAACTTCAATGTCTTACAGCACTCAAAAACGCAGACTCTCAAAAAAGGTCAAGATTTGAATTTAAAAAAGTTCAAAAAATCAAAATTTTAAAGCTCAAGAATCTTCAACAGGCTTGAAAGATTCTACTGGGGGCCAACCACCCCGGCTTGGATACACCGTTACGAACGGTATGTGCGGCACGAACGAGAGAGAGAAAAAAAAATTCCAAAGAAGCCAAAATTTAAAAAACGCACGAATCTTCAAAAGGCTTGAAAGATTCTAAAAACTTCAAAAAAAATTAAAATTTTAAAGCTCAAGAATCTTCAACAGGCTTGAAAGATTCTACTGGGGGCCAACCACCCCGGCTTGGATACACCGTTACGAACGGTATGTGCGGCACGAACGAGAGAGAGAAAAAAAATTTCCAAAGAAGCCAAAATTTAAAAACGCACGAATCTTCAAAAGGCTTGAAAGATTCTAAAAATTTCAAAAAAAATTAAAATTTTAAAGCTCAAGAATCTTCAACAGGCTTGAAAGATTCTACTGGGGGCCAACCACCCCGGCTTGGATACACCGTTACGAACGGTATGTGCGGCACGAACGAGAGAGCGAAAAAAAAATTTCCAAAGAAGCCAAAATTTAAAAACGCACGAATCTTCAAAAGGCTTGAAAGATTCTAAAAATTTCAAAAAAAATTAAAATTTTTAAGAATCTTCAACAGGCTTGAAAGATTCTACTGGGGGGCAACCACCCCGGCTTGGATACACCGTTACGAACGGTATGTGCGGCACGAACGAGAGAAACAATTGCAAAAGTAAAAAATTTTAAATTTTAAAATTTCAAAAAATCAAATTTTGGAAGCACAAGAATCTTCCAAATTCTTGAAAGATTCTACTGGGGGCCAACCACCCCGGCTTGGATACACCGTTATGAACGATGTGTGCTGCACGAACGAAAGAAAAAATGAACACGCGATTAAAAACGCAGACTCCTTCAAAAAGGAAGACAGTCTATTAAAATTTCCTATAAAACCAACAAAAAAAAAGCTGGGGAACACAACCAAACGCGTTTATCGAAGTTGCTTAAAATTTCACAAAATGAATGAAAGGCAAACTACTGAGATGGAAAGATGAATATCTCAAGAACCGCCTCAACCAAAACGAAATATATATATTTGCGTGTTAAAAAAAAGGAAAATGACGCGTTTGGTGGTCAGGGTGCAACACAAAGAGATTGAAATGTATATTTAAAAAAATTGCCAATTAAAAAATTTTCACTTACCCTTTACACGGTGCTAAAAAATGCCAAAAAAAACAAAAACAGGAACTCCGCTTCAGGCTGGTCAGGTTCAGGTCTCTTCCTTCCTGGTCAGGTCACGTGCTTTGGTGTTCAAATTGACGCCAGCAACCAAATGGCCGAGCAGCGTACTAACAGCGTTGGAGCCAGGCAATGTGGCTATCGCAGTCTTCCAAAAAACTTTTTGTTGGAGCCAGGCAATATGGCTGACGCAATCTCCCAAAACTTTTGTTGGAGCCAGGCGCAAAACAAAATGGCTGTAGGCTGTACGCTGGTTGTGGCAGCGTGGTCGGATGGCGTGGTCCAAAATCCGCCAGGCACAGGACAAAATGGCTGTACGCTGGTTGTGGCAGCGTGGTCGGATGGCGTGCAGCGTGGTGTGGCGCGCTATGCAGCGTGGTGTGGCTTGCCAAGCAGCGTGGTGTGGCGTTGTGAACAGCGTGGTGTGGCTCACAAGCAGCGTGGTCTGGCGTTGTGCAGCGTGGTCTGCAGGCGATGGCGCCGAAAAATCCGGTTGATGGACCAAATGATTGACCACAAACTTACGCTTCCTTTTCCCAAGAAACTTAATCGTCGGGGCCTCCACAAATGCCAATGCAGACCACACTTATCGTTGTTTTTTTTTTTTTTTCACAAGCAATAACGCCCTTTTCTTTTGTATAAGTAGCACGTAGTGTTTTATTTAGGTTTTCTTTAGTTTTACAATGATTTTAGTTTTAGTTTAGTTAATTTTAGAGGCCATAAGGGAAAAGTTAAAATTTGGAAAAAAGAGACCAGACAAATGGCTGAAGGCCCAAGAGTATTTTAATTACGTTGTTGTGTGGCTGGTGGTTGGAAAGATAATGCCGTGCCGTCGCTATGCGACGAAACACTTTTCAGGCAAAATGTAGTAGAATTTTACCTTAGATTAAATTATTTTAGAGGGCGAACTATCAGTTGCCTAGATTTTGGAGTTAGGCACTGTTCACACTGAAGTCGTATGAACAGTCCCATTCTGCGTCTTAACAGTTGCAACGCGTACCAGGTCATCATTGCCTTTTATAACACGAACTAACTCCCATTTCATTGGAGCAACATTTGCTTCTTTTATTATAACCATTGCACCAGGAAGCAAGTTGACTGATTCATGGGTCCATTTAGATCTCTGTTGTAATAGGTGAAGATATTCAGTTGACCATCTTTTCCAAAAATGCTGCTGAATATATTTTATTTGACGGAACCTTTTAAGGCTGCTGAGATTGCAATCGCCAATATCTGGTTCTGGTAAAGTTGTGAGTGGGACTCCAATCAAAAAATGACCTGGTGTAAGGGCTTCTAGGTCATTTGCATCTGATGACATAGGAGTAATCGGCCTTGAGTTTAACATTGCTTCTATTTGTATTACTACTGTCCCCAACTCTTCTAATGTAAGCGACGCTTCCTGAAGGTAGCGCACTAGAAGACCCTTTGCAGACTTAACAGCAGCCTCCCAAAGCCCTCCGAAATGTGGTGAGCGAGGTGGTATGTATTTCCAATTGATGCCATTTTCCAAGCACATCGAGTATATAGCCGCTTGATTGCTTTGAGCTTCGAATGCCATTTTTAACTCCATCAGCTCATTTTTTGCGCCAACAAAATTAGTTGCATTATCGCAAAAAATTGTATGACACATGCCTCTTCTACCAATAAATCGCTTTAGTGCATAGATAAATGACTCTGAGGATAGATTTCCCACCACTTCAATGTGAACTGCTTTTGTTGAGAAACACACAAATACCGCCAAATAAGATTTTGTTGGACCTTTTCCTCTTATATTGTAGTGCGTTTTAATAGGCCCACAAAAATCAACCTCGCAGTAATAAAAAGGACGGGATGGTGTGACTCTTTCTTTCGGTAAATTGCCCATGATTTGCGCTTTAGGTTTTGGATTAGAACAAAAACATTCAACGCACTTGAAAACTGTCTCTCGTGCCATTCTGCCAACACTTAAAATCCAATAATTTTGCCTCGAAATTGCTATGAGCGCTCTAGGTTCTACGTGCATATGAGTTTTGTGCAAATTTACAAGAAACAGCTTTGTCATCCAATGATTGTTTGGTAGTAAAATTTGATGCTTTGCATCCACCATAATTGATGCGTTTTTAAGTCTCCCACCAACTTTAATCAGCTTTGTTTTTTCATCAAAGAATGGAGCTAAAGATGCTATGCTGGATCCTTTATGCACATTTAAACCTCTTTGAAGAAAACGGTAGTCATCTGGAAAATCTCTCTTTTGAACATATACCCAAATCATTCGAGTACCATGCTGCAGCTCATCTACAGTTAACTGACCATAATTTCTGAATGTTTTGTGCATTCTGCAGTTTCTGTAAAAACGACAGCAGTATGCAAATATGTTTTGTAGTCTCCGAAAGGAATTTTTGTGATGGATTCGTTCTATTTGGATATCATTATCGGTATTTGCTAACACTGTTAATACATACTTCACCTTTCGACGTTCTGGAATGTCTTCTGGAGCCAATGAAGGCCTTGTTTCTAACAATATCTCATCCATTGAAAGAAAATCTGGGCCGCTAAACCAAGTTGGTGTATTTAGAAGTGTTTGTAGATCGAGCCCTCTAGATACAATATCGGCCGGGTTGATACTTCCCTTCACAAAATGCCATTGTTGTATCTGTGTGTTCGCTTGAATTTTAGCCACCCTGTTCGCAACGTAATTATCCCATGTGTAGGAAGGCGATTTTATCCATGCTAATACCGTGGTTGAATCAGTATAGTAACATACCCTTTTTATTTGATCAGGTAGTAGTGGGAGCAACTTAGCTACTAGTTCAACCATGAGAACAGCTCCTTGTAGCTCCAACCTCGCTATAGTAGTTGCCTTCAGAGGACCAACCCTTGATTTAGAACATAACAGTTGTGAGTGAATAGTTCCATTGTCCTCTACAGATCTTAAATACACACATGATCCATAGGCGTTTTGACTGCTGTCTGAGAATGCGTGCAGTTGGATGTTTCCTTTACTGCTTTGACAAGAGACATATCTTGGCAAGCTTAAATCTTTCAACATCGAAAAACTTTTCAAATAACGAATCCACTTGTTTGCTTGATCTTCAGGGACGTGGTCATCCCATGATAAATCTGTTTTCCATAGCTCCTGCAAGAATAGTTTTCCAAGAACTATCACGGGTCCAAGTAGTCCCAAAGGATCAAATAACCTTGCAAGATTGGCTAGTACGGTTCGTTTGCATACTTTCTCGTTTTGATTAAATTCATCAAAGTCAAATTTGAATTTGAATGCATCCAAAGAGGGATCCCAGATTAATCCCAACGTTTTGATAACTTCAGATTGATTAAATGCAACTAGTTGTTCTTTATGCTCTTCAGGAATGTTCTGCAATATATCAGGATGATTAGAACAAAATTTTTTTAGCTCAAAGTGACCCATTTTAAAGACATTGTTGACATCTGTTAATAGGTTTTTAGCCTCGTCTATAGTCTCAGCACCTGAAAGACAATCGTCTACATAAAAATTGTTTTTTATAATCTGCGACGCAAGAGGATATTGTTCCTCAACATCTTCAGCGAGCTTTACTAAGCATCTAGTGGCCAGATATGACGCTGATGCTGTACCATAAGTTACCGTGTTCAGCTGGTACAATTGGAGTGGACTGCTGCGTTCCGATCTCCACAAAATTAGCTGCAACATTCTATCACAAGGATCTACTAACACTTGTCGGTACATTTTGCTAATGTCACCCGTGAAAACATATCTGTGCATTCGAAACTTGGTTATAATGGAAAACAAGTCTGGTTGAACTGTTGGACCAACCATTAAACTGTCATTAAGTGAATATCCAGAGGTACTTTTAGCTGATGCATCAAATACCACTCTTAGCTTTGTTGATGTGCTTTCGGGTTTTATAACACAGTGATGAGGGATTACAAAATGAGTGTTGCACAGTTTGCTTTCATCAATTGGACTCATATGACCAAGAGCTTCGTACTCTCGCATAAAGTCTCCGTATAACAATTTCAGCTCTTGATTTTTGTCTAGTTTCCGCACAAGCACCAGGAAGCGTCTTTTAGCTATTTCGAGCGAGTCTCCCAAAACAACGCTTGGATCCTCTTTACATGGTAACCGCACAACGAACTGATGGCTATCATTAACTCTTACGTTTTTCTTGAAATGTTCTTCACAGTCATGTTCTTCTTTGCTCATGGTATTTGCTGGCATATCATGATTTTCCGTTTCCCAGAATCTTCGCACCAATTTGTCTAAAGAAGATAGCGTAGGACCTGTAGCTATGTGGCAATGAACGGGAGTTAATGTGTCTGTTTGTATTGGTGGTATGCTTCCAGCCAATATCCAACCAAGCTTTGTATTTCGTAACAAAGGAAGATCATTTGAAATCTTGACTTCTCCTGGCAAGAATAGCTAAAAAAATATGCCGGCCCCTATCAACATGTCTATACGTTGATTTTTAAAGCTTGAAGGATCTGCCAGTCGTATATTGGGTGGAATTTTCCAGCGAGACATGTCAATATGCGTACTCGAATTATAGTCACTAATGCGAGGCATAATGCTTGTCTCTATAGTTGCCTGGAATCCGGATGCTCTTGACTCAACCGTAACATTAGTGACGAAATCTGCCTTGCATTCTTTACCCCCTATTCCCGTTATTGGCACACTCTTGCGACGTTGCTTGAAGCCCAACTCAGTGGCAAGGGACTGCGTTAAGAAATTTAATTGTGAGCCAGAATCTAGCATTGCACGGCAAGGGATTCTCGTTCCGTTGGATGAAATGCAGTTTATAACAGCTGTGGCGAGATATACCTGACGCACTCTTTCAGTCCCTGATGCAGTATTCGCAGATTTTAAATTTAGAAAATTTTTATTACGCTTACCAACATTTGTTGAATTATCTGCTGATTTGTTGATCTGCCTATTTTCTTGCTTCGTCTGCTGTGGATGAAGAAGGGTGTTGTGTCTTCCTTCGCATTTTTGGCATCCTCGGGACTGGCATGATTGGGCGAAATGTCCTTTCTTTAGACAGTTTTTGCACAGCATCAGCTTGTACATTGCTTTGCCTGGTTCCAGACCTGTAAGAGACAAAAAATTAGTGCAATTGTATATACCATGCTTACTTGAATTGCACATAGCGCAATCGATACTATTGGCACTAGTCGAAGCGACTAACGCTGATGTTTTTTTCTCTCTTCCCGACTGCAAATTGCTTCCAATGTTTGGAAGCGTGATTCCACAAATTTGAAGAAAGCATCTAAACTGGGACTGCTTCTGGGATCCTCTAAGGTTTGTTCAAACAGCGCTCTGCTCTCCTTGTCCAACTTTTGGAGCATTAGATAGACCACTATAGGGTCCCAATTGGTGACTTCGTATCCAAGATTGGATATTGCCTGCATTCCCTCCTTTGTGGCATCATGCAATCGTCTCAGACTGGAAGCTGTCCCAATTGCTGGTGATTGTGACAGCAATTTCGACAATTGAGCTGTCAGCAGCAACCTTCTGTTATCGAACCGATCAACCAGAGTATTCCATGCCACGTCATAATTTTTGTCAGTGGGCTGGAAATGCTGTATTAGATTGTGCGCTTCTCCTGTCACATTCGCACGTAGGAAGTATAGCTTTTGCGCATCAGGAATCGGTTGGTCATGTATAAGTTGTTTGAACAGATCATAAAATTGCCGCCAGTTGAGATAGTTCCCATCGAACTTTGGCAGCTCAATTTTGGGCAATTTTATAGTTGGAGCGACTGGTGACTGTGATGGCTTCTCAGTAGATTTGGGATTATCTATTCGATCACACAGCTCCACCAACGCCAGCTCAACTCGGTCCTGCACGTCGAAATAGCGTTCGACCTCGTGAATGAATAAGTCTTGGCCGAGTCTCCTGAATAGTTCCACAACATCGCTCCAACTCCGCTCAATTGACATGGACTTTATCTTGCAGTAAGCCTCGCTTTGTCCCAGAGCCAGCTCGGTGGAAATTCTCTCCAGCGTCTTTTCCAGGTTGCTTACGAGCAATAGAAAGATCTCCTTGATGGTCGTTATGGAAGGCTAATTATTAGTTCCCGCTGTAGATGTTTGCTGGCTTCCTTCTGTGTCAACAGCAGGTGTCTTGGAAACTTTCTGAGTTCGTGCCTTCCCATCAGCAGAAGTTTCTTGGAGTCCTTTATCTATTCCGTCTATGCGAATGTTTAGATCACTTAACATTCGCTCTTTGATCTTTCGTATTGCTTCGTAGTAGTCTTTTTTGAAGTATGGATGGTCAAGCTGTTCAGCGAATTTATCCCGGATAATGCTATCCGTCTCATCGAAGCTCTGCCAATTTGCTTCTAAATTGGCCCGACGCTCCAGCAAATAGCTTAAGGTTTTCCTTGTTTCGGAATCCTTTGCATAATTGCGGCTTATGCGGCAAATTTTTTCTCCCAACCTTTCCTGGTTTTCTGAGTAATACTCCAAGTCCATTACACTAACACTTTCTGCTTGAATCATTTTAATTTTTTTTTTTTTTTAGTTCTTTTGTTCACACAACACTTAACAACGCAAACAACAACAAAAAAAAATCACTTGAAATTACAATTATTTTAAAGAACACAAAATAAAGCAGGCAACTAAACTTTTTTAGTTAAGTGTCCTGTCACGGTCGCCAAAATGTAAAAAGTAGAAACAAGTACGAATACAACGACGGTGTAGAAAGAGGAAACAAGTATTAACGCAACGACGGTTTAATAACGACTCAAATCAGTCAACACATTTTACTTTTCGATTGTCTATATACATTTTGGTTTTGGCAATACACAAGAATTGCAAGCATGCAAAACTGTGTTGCGCGTGCAATACCTCAACTGTGGGACCAGGCATTTATAATTGATACACGATATGCGTGAACCTGAATTTATTGAATTGTTCCCACAATTGAAGTATTGCTGACAATACTTTTAACATATGCTGACAATACTTTTGACAATATCATAAAAATGATGTTCTATAAAAGTCCAAAATTGCGAACAAGCCGGAGGATATTCCAAATTAAATAGATGGAACGACTTGAAGCATAAATCAACGGCCGCGAAGAAATTTTTAAAACTATATTTTACTCCATCTAAATAAACAAAAAAATTCGAGAAGTTTTTGAAATCTCTTTCACCAACTGCGAGTAAAAAAGGTTGAATATTCTCGCTTTTTGTTTTCAAGAAACTCAAATGGTCATCAATTTCCTGTGTTGTTTTGGCGATGAAAAAAAATGCCTCCTGGGAGCTCTTTACTGTAAACTTAAGAACACATTTCTTGCCCTCAGTGTTCCTTTTGATTGTCTTTTGCGTTGGAATTAGTAACGCATGAAGGCACTACATCAACTTCACTGCAGCATTTTCTATTGAGAGTAAACAAATAAAGACGACGTGCAATTAATGAAGGGAGATCTTATATTTTTTGTTATTCAAAAAATTAAAGAAATTTGTATGAAAATAAAAAATATCTACCTTTCGTCACATTATCGTCTTCTATATTCTCCACCACTGTCCTTACGTTTTTATCCTTTAAATGGGTTTCTTTGATTAAAAAATTTTTCAGGCTAAGGGCTTGTTCGGGCCATCTTGAAAGTATACCTGGACGTTTTGAAAAAACCACATCGAAGTCTTTGCTGATCTTTGTAAATAAATTATACTATTATTTTATAACTATAATATTTTTGTCAATTCATACAACTTACTAGACGATATCCGGTTGGTTTCTTGTACTCTGGCCACTTTTGAAAAATTTCTGTCAAGAAATTTGCCTCCTTAATTCCTTGCAGTCTAAACTGACTACACGCCTGCCAGCAACTGTCAAATTCGAGAATCGACAGATTACTATTTTTGATTGTGGTTACGTATTCCTCAGCATTTGGCTCGGGAGCTGAAATAATTAATGGCAAAGTTAAAAGTAATTAGGTTTTTAAACAAATTTGCGGATTTATGTATGTACATATGTACATAAGGATGTGCAATGTGCATGTATGTGAAAGCAGAAAATAAAATGAAGAACCTACCAAATTCGATATTTTGCAATGTTTTTTCTTTTGGTAGTAGTCCTACACCATCATCAGAGGTGCTTGATCTTTTTCGCACTGCTCTCAATGTGTTTTTCGAGTTGCAGTACTTGGTGTTTATTTTTCCTCTCTTGCCAACCCTGAAATATTCCGCTCTCTCAGTGGGAAAGCGATTTAAAATGTCTCCCTCCAGTCTGTAACTGCTTTTCAATGATAAACGCAAATCATTTTCGAGGAAATAATTGCAGATTATATTAATCAATGTTTGGCGATACTCGTCCAATAGCTTAGAGTTTTCGGCATAATACTGCATTATTGCATTAGACTTTTGGTTGCTATTCAAAATACTGGCCAATGTCGTTGAAGTATCACAGGGCTCTGGCGAACTACAAAAAACTGACCAACCATCAAGGTGAAGCTGGCGTGGGCGTTGAATTCACAGATTTTGAACAATGAGGCTTTTCAGCAACATTTTCATGACTTTGACTTTGAAATAGCAAAAAATTATTAACTTTCCTCCATTCCATCAATTTGTGCTCAAATAAAACCATATCACCAATTGCTTCATTTTTAAAAAGCAAAGCTATGTGGTGTGGCTTATAATTTTCAAAATTTCGATGTCAATTTTTTGCTCTGTGAAATGAAGAAAAATCTGTTTATGAAAAATATCTAACGCTTTTTCGTAAATTGCAGAGCATTATTTAAGCAAAACGATTATCTAAACTTACCACTAAAACGGTTTGATAAATGGTCCAAGTTCCATTTTTTAAGCAAATCTCCGACTTGGTCTGACTCAAAGCTTATATTGCTTATAGTTTTCGAATGTGAATCGCCGGGAACCACTTCAGTTGTTACAGCAACCCCATCAAAAATTTGATAAGAGGGCATCAGATTAAAACTTTCTATATCTGATTGTTGAATTGCCATCCCGCTAAAAACTTCACTATAAACTGCACCTTCTGGCAGAAAATTACTTTGCGTTTTTTCATCCATGGTCTCTAATTTAAGCAAAATGTATTTTTAATGTTTTCTATTAATGAATACTTCAAAAATATATCAACTTTTTTATTTTAATTATTAAGGGATATATTAACTAGGAGTTTAAAAATAAAATAATTTGAATTCAGTTTAATTTAACAATAATTAAGTATAAGTGGTATTTAAGGCAGATAATATTCTTTCAAACGTATCATACATTTGCTCTTTGCAGTTTTTATAATTGTGGTTGGAGGTCCTAATATCTCCTCAAAATTTATGATTTCAAAATAACCCAGGACCGATGGATCGACTTCAAAAGCCGTGAAATGTGGATTATAATCTACTTTATTTATTTTCTGACAAAATAAAACTAGCTTGTCACGGTTTTGGACTATGATCAGAATTTTAAAAATTGAGTAATCATGATCCAACTTCGACACAAAATATCCAACTTTAAACATAACGCCATTGTATTCAACTTTACCGAAATATTTAAGGTTTTCTTTTTCTATTCCCATCTTTTTGCTTATTAAAGAATTGAAGCCAGTTTGTGTTTCGTCGTTTGCGGACACAACATATTCCGAATCTTCAAATCTAAAGCTGTAATTTAAAATTCTATTCGCATACTTAAGTTGGAATTTCTTAGCTAGTGTAAGACAAATATTTTTTCTAGAAGTTATTGCATGTGAATAGAATAGACTTTGAAACTTTTATGTTTATTTATTTATTTAGCTTAGTGCAAGCGCATTAGTGAATAAACAAGACATTTACATATATACAAAAAAAAAAGATTACTTAAAAAACTAACTTAACAATAATGAAATAAATTTATTTTGAAGGCTTAGGGAGGGGAGTTGTGTAAGATTGTTCTAAGGGCAGAGGAACTAAGGCAAAAATCGAAGGAGTCTTGTGCTGCATTCGCAAAACGAAGCATTCTGCAAATAGGGTTAAAGTGACCGTAGTTGGTGCGATGAGTAGGTATGCGAAAAAAAGAGATCGATCTTAGGTTACGTGAGTTAACATTGATGTTGATGAACTCAAGCAACGCCGGACAGTCTATGGTACCAGTAATAAGCTGGTGGACGAATATAATGTCAGCAACGCGGCGACGTTGAGAAAGGGTATGTAAGTCGATTAGGAGCAATCGATCTTCATAAGGGGGTAAAATTACGGGGTTGGACCAAGGTAGGTTACGCAGCGCAAATCTGAGAAATCTCCGTTGTACAGCTTCAATTCTAAGGGACTGGGTGATTTGGTAAGGAGACCATACTTGACAGGCGTATTCTAGGATAGGCCTAACGTATGTTATGAATAATGATTTGGTAACATAGGGATCAGAAAATTCTTTAGACCACCGTTTGATGAAACCTAGGGAAGAGTTTGCTTTCGCAATAATACGATCAATATGTGAGTGGAAATTAAGTTCCTTATCACAAATTACTCCAAGATCACAAATAGAGGAAACAATAGGTATAGGTACATTACTGAAATTATAGATTCGAGGATAAGATGGTAAGCGTTTACGGGAAAATGTAATTGATTGACATTTGCTAACGTTAAGGTCCAGAAAGTTTTTACTACACCAGGTTACAAAAGAATCAAGGTCATGTTGAAGGAGTGAAGAATCTTGGGAAGACGAGATTATTTTAATTATTTTAATGTCGTCGGCATATATAGAGAGGTTTGAAAATGCAATGATATTAGCCACATCATTAATGGCAAGCACAAATAGGAGTGGACCGAGATGGCTGCCTTGCCTTGGGGGACACCAGAGGATGCATAAATTGGATCAGAGACTGCGTTTCTGAAAGCAACTCTATATGTACGGTTGTCAAGGTATGACTTGACCCAGTCGATAAAGAGAGGAGGAAAACCAAAGGCATTGAGTTTGATGGAGATAATTTGATGACTTATCTTATCAAAGGCCTTACTGAAATCAGTTGTAATAACATCTACATCATGACCTTGTTCGAGTGCCTTAAGTGTTAATGAGACAAATTGAGTAAGGTTTGTCGTAGTAGACCTTCCCTTTAAGAAACCATGTTGAAACGGAGAAACTATTGATTTACAGTGGAAGTAAAGGGAGTCATATACTATACTTTCGAAGAGCTTTGGGATGACTGAGAGCTTAGCAATCGGCCGATAGTTTGTGATTTGGTTTTTACAACCCTTTTTAAAAATGGGGAAAATAAAAGATTCTTTCCAAAGAGAAGGGAAAGTTGCCTGAGAAAGGGAGAGTTGAAAAAGTTTGGTTAGGGGGTCATAGAGCGCGTTAGCACATTTTTTAAGAAAAGTTGCTGGGAGACCATCAGGACCAGGTGAGAAGTTATCAGCCAGTAAGTTTAACTTATCACGGACTGTAAGAGAGCTAACATTGAGACAAACTAAAGATGTTTGTGGACAATTCGAAAGAAAACTATGGTATGAAAGGTCAGGTTCATTAGGAGTATTAATGTAGGATTGACTAAAAAAGGAAGCAAAGAGGTTAACAATGACTTTAGCGTCAGAGGAAGACGTGCCAAGGAACTCGAATGTTGAAGGAAGGCCATCAGATTTTCTCTTCACGTTTATAAATTGGTAGAAACGTTTAGGTTCAGTGATAAGACTCATTTGCATTTTATTAAGATATGTTTGATAGAGGGATTGGCATAAAGTCGAAAAATTAGAGGATGCTTGTTGATATTGAAAATAGTTAAAAGGCGTTTGGGATTTTAGTTAGGCTTTCCATAACTTGTTTCTTATGTTTCTTAAATTTCGCAACTCTTTTGTGTACCACGGGGGAGATGAAACACATGTTTTTTGGACCATATAGGGAACACATTGAACAAGACAAGCAAAAATGGATGTGTAAAAAAAGGATAGGGCTATATTGATGGGAGTAGTGTTGTTAATGAAATGGGTAAAGTTAATACTGTTAAGAAGGTTATTAAGCTTAATGAAATCCGCCTTTCGAAAATTGAAGCTGGAGAAGTTCTCATACTCAAAATTTGGAATGCTAACGTCAAGGGAGTAGATAAACGATAGAGGGGGATGAAAGTGATCTAGGGTGGAGAGAAGATGGATACTTTTAGTTACAACGGAGTTAGATGGGTCTGAGGAGAAAGCAATGTCGAGTTGTCGGCCTAAATTATTGCAAACATCACTTACTTGGAATAATGCCAACTCCAGAAGTCTATCAGTGAAGAGAAATTCTTTTTCAGATGAGGGATTAGAGGGAATAAAGTGTGAATTATCTTCAGAAGGTATCCATTTCAAATTGGGTAAGTTGAAATCGCCCAGGATGATAAAGTCATCGTTTGATGAGGCCTCTTCAATCAAAGAGCTAAGGGAATCCACAAATTGTTGATAGACGGGACTAGGTTGCAAGGGACGAATGTAACAGCAAAGAAGATAAAGAAAATGCTTAGAGATAGACAATTTAATGCAAACGAATTCGAACAAGGGTGACTTAGAAGTTTGGACTAAAGAAGCGGTGAAACGATTGTGAACAGCTAAAAGAACACCACGCCCATTAGCAGCACAATCACTAACTTGACCATCAGCACGAAAGACGGAAAAATCCGATGTAAATAATTCATTATCCAGAAAATCAGAGCAGAGATTTGTTTCAGTTAGGGCAAAGATGTCATAAGGAAGCATTTGGGATTTGAGATACACGCTTGAAGTTTTGGTACGTAGGCCTCTAACGTTCTGGTAGTAGATAGAAAGGATAGATGTAGGTGAAAATGGTGAGATGTTAGCGTTAAAGATAAGGTTTGTTATTATGACGAGTAGATTGAAGACATTTTGTATGTAAGTGCGAGGCATAAGTAGCGAGGTCCTTAGTTACCGTGGATGGAGAGATATTCAAGGTTTCATGAAAACGATGGTATATTTTGCTGAGGGCGATAGGATCAGTTGGAAGACCTTCTTTTTGAATGGAAACAAAGACATTCATTTTGGTCTTTCCATTGATACACAGACTGTCAGACTTATTACAGAGAAATGAGAGGTAGAGACGCACATTTTCGTATAATTTATTGTCGCGTAATCTAGACATCACATAACGACCATTAAACTCATCACCAGTAGTCTTAGAGGTGGCAAATTTGGAAGTTATTTTAGCAACTGGTGAGAACATTGGGTCTAGGGCTGGGGGAGAAGTAGAAGATTGGGGTTTGGGGTTAATAGTGTGGGAATGGATAAAATTTGGCTTTAGCTTCATATTTAAAAGACCAACTTTTTTAAGTGGCCCCGATTTTTTTATAATTGTTTGATAATGCGTTAGGATGTGAAACTTTGGTTTCAAGTTATCACGAAAAAGCTCAACAAATTGTTTATTATGCGTCTCAATTTTATTTTTCAAATATGTAGTGGAGCTATTCGTCACTTCAAAACAAAGAACAAAATCTATTACATCTAAAAGATTTAACAAAAATATCCACACCTTGTCTTCCGTTGGAACAAGGTCTCCAACCATTATTGGAAAGAACTTAACAAAAGTTATCATCTCTCTTGCAGACATTCGTAAATGGTGTTTGTGTAAGTGAGATATTGTTATTTCATTGGATGAATTTCCTATCTCAATTGGACCGTATTCGAAAGTAAGCTTTCGCTTGTTTAATGTGTCTAGCGTGAAATATTTGTTGATTTGTATAAAATGGAGTATGATATGACAAAGATCATAGTGGCAAACGCCTTCAAAAAGGTCATGCATAACATCAACACTGAAATTTCCAACAACGTGAAATGATGGAAATGCTGATTATTAGTTCCCGCTGTAGATGTTTGCTGGCTTCCTTCTGTGTCAACAGCAGGTGTCTTGGAAACTTTCTGAGTTCGTGCCTTCCCATCAGCAGAAGTTTCTTGGAGTCCTTTATCTATTCCGTCTATGCGAATGTTTAGATCGCTTAACATTCGCTCTTTGATCTTTCGTATTGCTTCGTAGTAGTCTTTTTTGAAGTATGGATGGTCAAGCTGTTCAGCGAATTTATCCCGGACAATGCTATCCGTCTCATCGAAGCTCTGCCAATTTGCTTCTAAATTGGCCCGACGCTCCAGCAAATAGCTTAAGGTTTTCCTTGTTTCGGAATCCTTTGCATAATTGCGGCTTATGCGGCAAATTTTTTCTCCCAACCTTTCCTGGTTTTCTGAGTAATACTCCAAGTCCATTACACTAACACTTTCTGCTTGAATCATTTTTTTTTTTTTTTTTTAGTTCTTTTGTTCACACAACACTTAACAACGCAAACAACAACAAAAAAAAAATCACTTGAAATTACAATTATTTTAAAGAACACAAAATAAAGCAGGCAACTAAACTTTTTTTAGTTAAGTGTCCTGTCACGGTCGCCAAAATGTAAAAAGTAGAAACAAGTACGAATACAACGACGGTGTAGAAAGAGGAAACAAGTATTAACGCAACGACGGTTTAATAACGACTCAAATCAGTCAACACATTTTATTTTTCGATTGTCTATATACATTTTGGTTTTGGCAATACACAAGAATTGCAAGCATGCAAAACTGTGTTGCGCGTGCAATACCTCAACTGTGGGACCAGGCATTTATAATTGATACACGATATGCGTGAACCTGAATTTATTGAATTGTTCCCACAATTGAAGTATTGCTGACAATACTTTTAACATATGCTGACAATACTTTTGACAATATCATAAAAATGATGTTCTAGAAAAGTCCAAAATTGCGAACAAGCCGGAGGATATTCCAAATTAAATAGATGGAACGACTTGAAGCATAAATCAACGGCCGCGAAGAAATTTTTAAAACTATATTTTACTCCATCTAAATAAACAAAAAAATTCGAGAAGTTTTTGAAATCTCTTTCACCAACTGCGAGTAAAAAAGGTTGAATATTCTCGCTTTTTGTTTTCAAGAAACTCAAATGGTCATCAATTTCCTGTGTTGTTTTGGCGATGAAAAAAAATGCCTCCTGGGAGCTCTTTACTGTAAACTTAAGAACACATTTCTTGCCCTCAGTGTTCCTTTTGATTGTCTTTTGCGTTGGAATTAGTAACGCATGAAGGCACTACATCAACTTCACTGCAGCATTTTCTATTGAGAGTAAACAAATAAAGACGACGTGCAATTAATGAAGGGAGATCTTATATTTTTTGTTATTCAAAAAATTAAAGAAATTTGTATGAAAATAAAAAATATCTACCATTCGTCACATTATCGTCTTCTATATTCTCCACCACTGTCCTTACGTTTTTATCCTTTAAATGGGTTTCTTTGATTAAAAAATTTTTCAGGCTAAGGGCTTGTTCGGGCCATCTTGAAAGTATACCTGGACGTTTTGAAAAAACCACATCGAAGTCTTTGCAGATCTTTGTAAATAAATTATACTATTATTTTATAACTATAATATTTTTGTCAATTCATACAACTTACTAGACGATATCCGGTTGGTTTCTTGTACTCTGGCCACTTTTGAAAAATTTCTGTCAAGAAATTTGCCTCCTTAATTCCTTGCAGTCTAAACTGACTACACGCCTGCCAGCAACTGTCAAATTCGAGAATCGACAGATTACTATTTTTGATTGTGGTTACGTATTCCTCAGCATTTGGCTCGGGAGCTGAAATAATTAATGGCAAAGTTAAAAGTAATTAGGTTTTTAAACAAATTTGCGGATTTATGTATGTACATAAATGTACATAAGGATGTGCAATGTGCATGTATGTGAAAGCAGAAAATAAAATGAAGAACCTACCAAATTCGATATTTTGCAATGTTTTTTCTTTTGGTAGTAGTCCTACACCATCATCAGAGGTGCTTGATCTTTTTCGCACTGCTCTCAATGTGTTTTTCGAGTTGCAGTACTTGGTGTTTATTTTTCCTCTCTTGCCAACCCTGAAATATTCCGCTCTCTCAGTGGGAAAGCGATTTAAAATGTCTCCCTCCAGTCTGTAACTGCTTTTCAATGATAAACGCAAATCATTTTCGAGGAAATAATTGCAGATTATATTAATCAATGTTTGGCGATACTCGTCCAATAGCTTAGAGTTTTCGGCATAATACTGCATTATTGCATTAGACTTTTGGTTGCTATTCAAAATACTGGCCAATGTCGTTGAAGTATCACAGGGCTCTGGCGAACTACAAAAAACTGACCAACCATCAAGGTGAAGCTGGCGTGGGCGTTGAATTCACAGATTTTGAACAATGAGGCTTTTCAGCAACGTTTTCATGACTTTGACTTTGAAATAGCAAAAAATTATTAACTTTCCTCCATTCCATCAATTTGTGCTCAAATAAAACCATATCACCAATTGCTTCATTTTTAAAAAGCAAAGCTATGTGGTGTGGCTTTATAATTTTCAAAATTTCGATGTCAATTTTTTGCTCTGTGAAATGAAGAAAAATCTGTTTATGAAAAATATCTAACGCTTTTTCGTAAATTGCAGAGCATTATTTAAGCAAAACGATTATCTAAACTTACCACTAAAACGGTTTGATAAATGGTCCAAGTTCCATTTTTTAAGCAAATCTCCGACTTGGTCTGACTCAAAGCTTATATTGCTTATAATTTTCGAATGTGAATCGCCGGGAACCACTTCAGTTGTTACAGCAACCCCATCAAAAATTTGATAAGAGGGCATCAGATTAAAACTTTCTATATCTGATTGTTGAATTGCCATCCCGCTAAAAACTTCACTAGTAAGTAAGTAAGTAAGTAAGTAAGGTATTCATTTATTAACAATTAAATACAATATATTATTACAAAATTTGAATCTTAAAGCTATGGCTTAGCCGTCAGCCTGATTGACAAATTTATTATTTAAATTGTATAAATGTAAATAAAAATAAATTCTCAGTAAATTTAAAATACAAAATATTCAAACGTATTCAGATATTAATAACTTTCTGTAATTGCAAACTGATTTCAAGAAATTGCTTAGGGTTTTCCATTCACACTCGTTTAGAAGTTGTACAGATTCCTGTAATGTTAATGTGGGTTTCCCGAAATACATAACTCTTTGCGGTCTGAATATAGGGCATATACCAATAATATGATAGCAATCTTCTTTCGAATTAAGGTTGCACAGCGAGCAGAATTGATGAAAACTTCCATTATATGGGTTGCCATTGAGGTTAAGGACCTCGCACCTTGCTTTGAAGATTATAGAAATTTCATCATAGCTTAATGAATCGTGGAAGTAGTTCCTTTGTTGTAGATTGAAATTCAGTTGGCTGTATAACACTCTGCTATTCGACTCTCTAGCCTTTAGGATGAACATATCACGAGTTGCATCATCATTCTTTTGAATAATGTTGTAGAGATTTTCTTTCAAATTGCCTAGGTTGTTAGTGTCAATTATAAAGTTTTCATCACAAGCGTTACTGATAGTTTGCCATTTTTTATACCACCAATCTTTATTCCTTAGCTCATACAAAAACAGTTTTTTCGAAAGCCGAGAATCTTCATAATGACTACATAGCTTAATTATGAAGTCAGCCTGAGACTTGAGAGTGTTCGTTAGGAGTTTTGAGAGACCAGTTTCCAAGTATATACAATAATTTGGTGTGTTTTGCGGTAGGTTGAATAGTTTTTTCAGAAATTTCCTTTGAAGTATACCTGGACGTTTTGAAAAAACCACATCGAAGTCTTTGCAGATCTTTGTAAATAAATTATACTATTATTTTATAACTATAATATTTTTGTCAATTCATACAACTTACTAGACGATATCCGGTTGGTTTCTTGTACTCTGGCCACTTTTGAAAAATTTCTGTCAAGAAATTTGCCTCCTTAATTCCTTGCAGTCTAAACTGACTACACGCCTGCCAGCAACTGTCAAATTCGAGAATCGACAGATTACTATTTTTGATTGTGGTTACGTATTCCTCAGCATTTGGCTCGGGAGCTGAAATAATTAATGGCAAAGTTAAAAGTAATTAGGTTTTTAAACAAATTTGCGGATTTATGTATGTACATAAATGTACATAAGGATGTGCAATGTGCATGTATGTGAAAGCAGAAAATAAAATGAAGAACCTACCAAATTCGATATTTTGCAATGTTTTTTCTTTTGGTAGTAGTCCTACACCATCATCAGAGGTGCTTGATCTTTTTCGCACTGCTCTCAATGTGTTTTTCGAGTTGCAGTACTTGGTGTTTATTTTTCCTCTCTTGCCAACCCTGAAATATTCCGCTCTCTCAGTGGGAAAGCGATTTAAAATGTCTCCCTCCAGTCTGTAACTGCTTTTCAATGATAAACGCAAATCATTTTCGAGGAAATAATTGCAGATTATATTAATCAATGTTTGGCGATACTCGTCCAATAGCTTAGAGTTTTCGGCATAATACTGCATTATTGCATTAGACTTTTGGTTGCTATTCAAAATACTGGCCAATGTCGTTGAAGTATCACAGGGCTCTGGCGAACTACAAAAAACTGACCAACCATCAAGGTGAAGCTGGCGTGGGCGTTGAATTCACAGATTTTGAACAATGAGGCTTTTCAGCAACGTTTTCATGACTTTGACTTTGAAATAGCAAAAAATTATTAACTTTCCTCCATTCCATCAATTTGTGCTCAAATAAAACCATATCACCAATTGCTTCATTTTTAAAAAGCAAAGCTATGTGGTGTGGCTTTATAATTTTCAAAATTTCGATGTCAATTTTTTGCTCTGTGAAATGAAGAAAAATCTGTTTATGAAAAATATCTAACGCTTTTTCGTAAATTGCAGAGCATTATTTAAGCAAAACGATTATCTAAACTTACCACTAAAACGGTTTGATAAATGGTCCAAGTTCCATTTTTTAAGCAAATCTCCGACTTGGTCTGACTCAAAGCTTATATTGCTTATAATTTTCGAATGTGAATCGCCGGGAACCACTTCAGTTGTTACAGCAACCCCATCAAAAATTTGATAAGAGGGCATCAGATTAAAACTTTCTATATCTGATTGTTGAATTGCCATCCCGCTAAAAACTTCACTAGTAAGTAAGTAAGTAAGTAAGTAAGGTATTCATTTATTAACAATTAAATACAATATATTATTACAAAATTTGAATCTTAAAGCTATGGCTTAGCCGTCAGCCTGATTGACAAATTTATTATTTAAATTGTATAAATGTAAATAAAAATAAATTCTCAGTAAATTTAAAATACAAAATATTCAAACGTATTCAGATATTAATAACTTTCTGTAATTGCAAACTGATTTCAAGAAATTGCTTAGGGTTTTCCATTCACACTCGTTTAGAAGTTGTACAGATTCCTGTAATGTTAATGTGGGTTTCCCGAAATACATAACTCTTTGCGGTCTGAATATAGGGCATATACCAATAATATGATAGCAATCTTCTTTCGAATTAAGGTTGCACAGCGAGCAGAATTGATGAAAACTTCCATTATATGGGTTGCCATTGAGGTTAAGGACCTCGCACCTTGCTTTGAAGATTATAGAAATTTCATCATAGCTTAATGAATCGTGGAAGTAGTTCCTTTGTTGTAGATTGAAATTCAGTTGGCTGTATAACACTCTGCTATTCGACTCTCTAGCCTTTAGGATGAACATATCACGAGTTGCATCATCATTCTTTTGAATAATGTTGTAGAGATTTTCTTTCAAATTGCCTAGGTTGTTAGTGTCAATTATAAAGTTTTCATCACAAGCGTTACTGATAGTTTGCCATTTTTTATACCACCAATCTTTATTCCTTAGCTCATACAAAAACAGTTTTTTCGAAAGCCGAGAATCTTCATAATGACTACATAGCTTAATTATGAAGTCAGCCTGAGACTTGAGAGTGTTCGTTAGGAGTTTTGAGAGACCAGTTTCCAAGTATATACAATAATTTGGTGTGTTTTGCGGTAGGTTGAATAGTTTTTTCAGAAATTTCCTTTGGAATAATTCTATTTCCTCGTACTCGTCTGCACCCCATACTTGAGAAGCATAGCAAAGGGTTGATTTTACAACTGAATCAAATATTTTGTGTTTTGCGGATAAAGCGATTCTTTTGTTTGAAAATACATTTTTCCAAGTAAGGTTAATTAAGCTTTGTGCACTATTACTTTTCTCGGCAAGGTGGTTTTTGAAACTTAAAGTTGAATTAATCCTCACACCTAAATATTTAACCTCTCTCACGGTTTCAAGGATTTGTCCGTCATAATACCACCGTCTCTCATTATGCGCTCTTGCATGCCTCTCGAAGACCATTACTTTTGATTTGTCTGTATTAATTGATAGATCCCATCTCTTGCAATAGCTTGATAAACGATTTATCATTAACTGCATCTGTTCAGGCGATTCTGAAAGTATGACAAGGTCGTCTGCGTAGAGTAACACATTGACTGTAGAATCTGCAATTCTGACTCCACCAGGTAGATCATCTTGCACGTCATTCAAAAAGAGCGAAAACAATAATGCACTGAGAAGACAGCCTTGTTTCACACCAGAATTAGTACTGAACCACTCCGAGTACGTTGTACCATCCCAAACTGCTGCATTAGTATTCGTATACATTTCCCTGATCACTTTGATGAACTTTGACGATATACCAAGTTGCGACATTTTGTAGAATAGAGCTTCTCTGTTAATAAGGTCGAAGGCAGCTTTGAAATCAACAAAGAAAGAGTATACTTTTTTATTTCTGGCCTGGAACGCTTTAACAATAGATGTAAGAATAAATATTTGATCAATCGTAGAGTAATTCTTTCTAAAGCCAGCTTGAAGATCAGACAGAATGTTTTTCCTTTCAACCCATTTCTCCAGTCTTCCAACCAAGACACCACAGAAAATTTTTGCTATCACATTCATGAAAGAAATTCCTCTATAATTTTCTACAACGTCTAAAGGTCCTTTTTTGTGGATCGGAAAGATCACAGATTTCCTGAACGATGAGGGAATACTTGCCGTTGATAGAATTTTGTTGAATAGTATTTGTAAGTTATTACAGAAATTGGACGTTGAATTTTTAAAAAACTCATAAGGGATGCCGTCCTCACCTGGTGCTTTTCCATTCTTCGCTTTCAACAACACAGATTGTATTTCGTCAGTAGAGATGTCGGTGTATAACGATTCATCAATGTATAAAGGTTCTGCGTATGAAAAAAGTAGATTTGAATTATTTGAGAGGAGAAGTTTAAAGTGGTTTGCTAGTGATTCGGCTGATACACCTGCTCCGATTTTATAATTCATTCCATTGATTTCCCTCGCGATCTTCCAGAAATCCTTGGAGTTTCGAGTTTGTCCTAATAGAAGTGCTTGTTGGTTTTCAAATTCAGTTTTCTTTCGACGACATAAGTTTTTGTAATTTGTGTTCGCTTCAATGTACCAAATCCTAAGGTGTTGGTGGTTTGATGAACGGATTGCGCGTAAGATGGAGAACGACTTTATTCTTGCTTTCCAGCATTCCTTGTCAAACCATTCCTGTCGAAATGATGACTTCAGGCTTACTGTTTTGTTTGAAGTAGAATTTCGAATACATTCAACAAGTTGATTTGAGAGAACTTCCGTGGATTCCGTTGACAAGTCATTGATTAAAATATTTTCTAAATTTCGCTGAAACAAATTTTTTTCTTCATTATAAACTGCACCTTCTGGCAGAAAATTACTTTGCGTTTTTTCATCCATGGTCTCTAATTTAAGCAAAATGTATTTTTAATGTTTTCTATTAATGAATACTTCAAAAATATATCAACTTTTTTATTTTAATTATTAAGGGATATATTAACTAGGAGTTTAAAAATAAAATAATTTGAATTCAGTTTAATTTAACAATAATTAAGTATAAGTGGTATTTAAGGCAGATAATATTCTTTCAAACGTATCATACATTTGCTCTTTGCAGTTTTTATAATTGTGGTTGGAGGTCCTAATATCTCCTCAAAATTTATGATTTCAAAATAACCCAGGACCGATGGATCGACTTTAAAAGCCGTGAAATGTGGATTATAATCTACTTTATTTATTTTCTGACAAAATAAAACTAGCTTGTCACGGTTTTGGACTATGATCAGAATTTTAAAAATTGAGTAATCATGATCCAACTTCGACACAAAATATCCAACTTTAAACACAACGCCATTGTATTCAACTTTACCGAAATATTTAAGGTTTTCTTTTTCTATTCCCATCTTTTTGCTTATTAAAGAATTGAAGCCAGTTTGTGTTTCGTCGTTTGCGGACACAACATATTCCGAATCTTCAAATCTAAAGCTGTAATTTAAAATTCTATTCGCATACTTAAGTTGGAATTTCTTAGCTAGTGTAAGACAAATATTTTTTCTAGAAGTTATTGCATGTGAATAGAATAGACTTTGAAACTTTTATGTTTAGCTTCATATTTAAAAGACCAACTTTTTTAAGTGGCCCCGATTTTTTTATAATTGTTTGATAATGCGTTAGGATGTGAAACTTTGGTTTCAAGTTATCACGAAAAAGCTCAACAAATTGTTTATTATGCGTCTCAATTTTATTTTTCAAATATGTAGTGGAGCTATTCGTCACTTCAAAACAAAGAACAAAATCTATTACATCTAAAAGATTTAACAAAAATATCCACACCTCGTCTTCCGTTGGAACAAGGTCTCCAACCATTATTGGAAAGAACTTAACAAAAGTTATCATCTCTCTTGCAGACATTCGTAAATGGTGTTTGTGTAAGTGAGATATTGTTATTTCATTGGATGAATTTCCTATCTCAATTGGACCGTATTCGAAAGTAAGCTTTCGCTTGTTTAATGTGTCTAGCGTGAAATATTTGTTGATTTGTATAAAATGGAGTATGATATGACAAAGATCATAGTGGCAAACGCCTTCAAAAAGGTCATGCATAACATCAACACTGAAATTTCCAACAACGTGAAATGATGGAAATGCTGATTATTAGTTCCCGCTGTAGATGTTTGCTGGCTTCCTTCTGTGTCAACAGCAGGTGTCTTGGAAACTTTCTGAGTTCGTGCCTTCCCATCAGCAGAAGTTTCTTGGAGTCCTTTATCTATTCCGTCTATGCGAATGTTTAGATCACTTAACATTCGCTCTTTGATCTTTCGTATTGCTTCGTAGTAGTCTTTTTTGAAGTATGGATGGTCAAGCTGTTCAGCGAATTTATCCCGGATAATGCTATCCGTCTCATCGAAGCTCTGCCAATTTGCTTCTAAATTGGCCCGACGCTCCAGCAAATAGCTTAAGGTTTTCCTTGTTTCGGAATCCTTTGCATAATTGCGGCTTATGCGGCAAATTTCTTCTCCCAACCTTTCCTGGTTTTCTGAGTAATACTCCAAGTCCATTACACTAACACTTTCTGCTTGAATCATTTTAACTTTTTTTTTTTTTAGTTCTTTTGTTCACACAACACTTAACAACGCAAACAACAACAAAAAAAAAAATCACTTGAAATTACAATTATTTTAAAGAACACAAAATAAAGCAGGCAACTAAACTTTTTTTAGTTAAGTGTCCTGTCACGGTCGCCAAAATGTAAAAAGTAGAAACAAGTACGAATACAACGACGGTGTAGAAAGAGGAAACAAGTATTAACGCAACGACGGTTTAATAACGACTCAAATCAGTCAACACATTTTATTTTTCGATTGTCTATATACATTTTGGTTTTGGCAATACACAAGAATTGCAAGCATGCAAAACTGTGTTGCGCGTGCAATACCTCAACTGTGGGACCAGGCATTTATAATTGATACACGACATGCGTGAACCTGAATTTATTGAATTGTTCCCACAATTGAAGTATTGCTGACAATACTTTTAACATATGCTGACAATACTTTTGACAATATCATAAAAATGATGTTCTAGAAAAGTCCAAAATTGCGAACAAGCCGGAGGATATTCCAAATTAAATAGATGGAACGACTTGAAGCATAAATCAACGGCCGCGAAGAAATTTTTAAAACTATATTTTACTCCATCTAAATAAACAAAAAAATTCGAGAAGTTTTTGAAATCTCTTTCACCAACTGCGAGTAAAAAAGGTTGAATATTCTCGCTTTTTGTTTTCAAGAAACTCAAATGGTCATCAATTTCCTGTGTTGTTTTGGCGATAAAAAAAAATGCCTCCTGGGAGCTCTTTACTGTAAACTTAAGAACACATTTCTTGCCCTCAGTGTTCCTTTTGATTGTCTTTTGCGTTGGAATTAGTAACGCATGAAGGCACTACATCAACTTCACTGCAGCATTTTCTATTGAGAGTAAACAAATAAAGACGACGTGCAATTAATGAAGGGAGATCTTATATTTTTTGTTATTCAAAAAATTAAAGAAATTTGTATGAAAATAAAAAATATCTACCATTCGTCACATTATCGTCTTCTATATTCTCCACCACTGTCCTTACGTTTTTATCCTTTAAATGGGTTTCTTTGATTAAAAAATTTTTCAGGCTAAGGGCTTGTTCGGGCCATCTTGAAAGTATACCTGGACGTTTTGAAAAAACCACATCGAAGTCTTTGCTGATCTTTGTAAATAAATTATACTATTATTTTATAACTATAATATTTTTGTCAATTCATACAACTTACTAGACGATATCCGGTTGGTTTCTTGTACTCTGGCCACTTTTGAAAAATTTCTGTCAAGAAATTTGCCTCCTTAATTCCTTGCAGTCTAAACTGACTACACGCCTGCCAGCAACTGTCAAATTCGAGAATCGACAGATTACTATTTTTGATTGTGGTTACGTATTCCTCAGCATTTGGCTCGGGAGCTGAAATAATTAATGGCAAAGTTAAAATAATTAGGTTTTTAAACAAATTTGCGGATTTATGTATGTACATATGTACATAAGGATGTGCAATGTGCATGTATGTGAAAGCAGAAAATAAAATGAAGAACCTACCAAATTCGATATTTTGCAATGTTTTTTCTTTTGGTAGTAGTCCTACACCATCATCAGAGGTGCTTGATCTTTTTCGCACTGCTCTCAATGTGTTTTTCGAGTTGCAGTACTTGGTGTTTATTTTTCCTCTCTTGCCAACCCTGAAATATTCCGCTCTCTCAGTGGGAAAGCGATTTAAAATGTCTCCCTCCAGTCTGTAACTGCTTTTCAATGATAAACGCAAATCATTTTCGAGGAAATAATTGCAGATTATATTAATCAATGTTTGGCGATACTCGTCCAATAGCTTAGAGTTTTCGGCATAATACTGCATTATTGCATTAGACTTTTGGTTGCTATTCAAAATACTGGCCAATGTCGTTGAAGTATCACAGGGCTCTGGCGAACTACAAAAAACTGACCAACCATCAAGGTGAAGCTGGCGTGGGCGTTGAATTCACAGATTTTGAACAATGAGGCTTTTCAGCAACGTTTTCATGACTTTGACTTTGAAATAGCAAAAAATTATTAACTTTCCTCCATTCCATCAATTTGTGCTCAAATAAAACCATATCACCAATTGCTTCATTTTTAAAAAGCAAAGCTATGTGGTGTGGCTTTATAATTTTCAAAATTTCGATGTCAATTTTTTGCTCTGTGAAATGAAGAAAAATCTGTTTATGAAAAATATCTAACGCTTTTTCGTAAATTGCAGAGCATTATTTAAGCAAAACGATTATCTAAACTTACCACTAAAACGGTTTGATAAATGGTCCAAGTTCCATTTTTTAAGCAAATCTCCGACTTGGTCTGACTCAAAGCTTATATTGCTTATAATTTTCGAATGTGAATCGCCGGGAACCACTTCAGTTGTTACAGCAACCCCATCAAAAATTTGATAAGAGGGCATCAGATTAAAACTTTCTATATCTGATTGTTGAATTGCCATCCCGCTAAAAACTTCACTAGTAAGTAAGTAAGTAAGTAAGTAAGGTATTCATTTATTAACAATTAAATACAATATATTATTACAAAATTTGAATCTTAAAGCTATGGCTTAAGGGCCAACTATAATGCACTTAGCTCAGCTTAGGCTAGTGTCAAAAACCAGACGAAAAGTTTCCGAAAGTGTTCGTTAAACAAAAAGCAACTATAATGGATTCTGGCTACTTAACATGTAAGCATGCGTTGAGCTGAATTGAGTTGATTTAATACCACAGAAGAGATACACAAAAGGGCAAACCACACCACACAATGTAGACAATTGGAAGTTGCGGGGCAAGAGAAGTGTATATATATGGTATTCTCTCTTCTTTGCTTCCTCTATACTTTAAATTTGACATTTACGTAAGTTCGAGCCAATACAATGGCTCTTGCTTAATTGCGCGAAAGTGAGCGAAATTTAACGAAAATGAGTAGAACGTCTATTATAGTTAGTGTCATATAAAATAGTGTATTGGCTCGTTCGCGTAAGTAGGCGTAAGCGCGGCAAAGTGCATTATAGTTGGCCCTTTAGCCGTCAGCCTGATTGACAAATTTATTATTTAAATTGTATAAATGTAAATAAAAATAAATTCTCAGTAAATTTAAAATACAAAATATTCAAACGTATTCAGATATTAATAACTTTCTGTAATTGCAAACTGATTTCAAGAAATTGCTTAGGGTTTTCCATTCACACTCGTTTAGAAGTTGTACAGATTCCTGTAATGTTAATGTGGGTTTCCCGAAATACATAACTCTTTGCGGTCTGAATATAGGGCATATACCAATAATATGATAGCAATCTTCTTTCGAATTAAGGTTGCACAGCGAGCAGAATTGATGAAAACTTCCATTATATGGGTTGCCATTGAGGTTAAGGACCTCGCACCTTGCTTTGAAGATTATAGAAATTTCATCATAGCTTAATGAATCGTGGAAGTAGTTCCTTTGTTGTAGATTGAAATTCAGTTGGCTGTATAACACTCTGCTATTCGACTCTCTAGCCTTTAGGATGAACATATCACGAGTTGCATCATCATTCTTTTGAATAATGTTGTAGAGATTTTCTTTCAAATTGCCTAGGTTGTTAGTGTCAATTATAAAGTTTTCATCACAAGCGTTACTGATAGTTTGCCATTTTTTATACCACCAATCTTTATTCCTTAGCTCATACAAAAACAGTTTTTTCGAAAGCCGAGAATCTTCATAATGACTACATAGCTTAATTATGAAGTCAGCCTGAGACTTGAGAGTGTTCGTTAGGAGTTTTGAGAGACCAGTTTCCAAGTATATACAATAATTTGGTGTGTTTTGCGGTAGGTTGAATAGTTTTTTCAGAAATTTCCTTTGGAATAATTCTATTTCCTCGTACTCGTCTGCACCCCATACTTGAGAAGCATAGCAAAGGGTTGATTTTACAACTGAATCAAATATTTTGTGTTTTGCGGATAAAGCGATTCTTTTGTTTGAAAATACATTTTTCCAAGTAAGGTTAATTAAGCTTTGTGCACTATTACTTTTCTCGGCAAGGTGGTTTTTGAAACTTAAAGTTGAATTAATCCTCACACCTAAATATTTAACCTCTCTCACGGTTTCAAGGATTTGTCCGTCATAATACCACCGTCTCTCATTATGCGCTCTTGCATGCCTCTCGAAGACCATTACTTTTGATTTGTCTGTATTAATTGATAGATCCCATCTCTTGCAATAGCTTGATAAACGATTTATCATTAACTGCATCTGTTCAGGCGATTCTGAAAGTATGACAAGGTCGTCTGCGTAGAGTAACACATTGACTGTAGAATCTGCAATTCTGACTCCACCAGGTAGATCATCTTGCACGTCATTCAAAAAGAGCGAAAACAATAATGCACTGAGAAGACAGCCTTGTTTCACACCAGAATTAGTACTGAACCACTCCGAGTACGTTGTACCATCCCAAACTGCTGCATTAGTATTCGTATACATTTCCCTGATCACTTTGATGAACTTTGACGATATACCAAGTTGCGACATTTTGTAGAATAGAGCTTCTCTGTTAATAAGGTCGAAGGCAGCTTTGAAATCAACAAAGAAAGAGTATACTTTTTTATTTCTGGCCTGGAACGCTTTAACAATAGATGTAAGAATAAATATTTGATCAATCGTAGAGTAATTCTTTCTAAAGCCAGCTTGAAGATCAGACAGAATGTTTTTCCTTTCAACCCATTTCTCCAGTCTTCCAACCAAGACACCACAGAAAATTTTTGCTATCACATTCATGAAAGAAATTCCTCTATAATTTTCTACAACGTCTAAAGGTCCTTTTTTGTGGATCGGAAAGATCACAGATTTCCTGAACGATGAGGGAATACTTGCCGTTGATAGAATTTTGTTGAATAGTATTTGTAAGTTATTACAGAAATTGGACGTTGAATTTTTAAAAAACTCATAAGGGATGCCGTCCTCACCTGGTGCTTTTCCATTCTTCGCTTTCAACAACACAGATTGTATTTCGTCAGTAGAGATGTCGGTGTATAACGATTCATCAATGTATAAAGGTTCTGCGTATGAAAAAAGTAGATTTGAATTATTTGAGAGGAGAAGTTTAAAGTGGTTTGCTAGTGATTCGGCTGATACACCTGCTCCGATTTTATAATTCATTCCATTGATTTCCCTCGCGATCTTCCAGAAATCCTTGGAGTTTCGAGTTTGTCCTAATAGAAGTGCTTGTTGGTTTTCAAATTCAGTTTTCTTTCGACGACATAAGTTTTTGTAATTTGTGTTCGCTTCAATGTACCAAATCCTAAGGTGTTGGTGGTTTGATGAACGGATTGCGCGTAAGATGGAGAACGACTTTATTCTTGCTTTCCAGCATTCCTTGTCAAACCATTCCTGTCGAAATGATGACTTCAGGCTTACTGTTTTGTTTGAAGTAGAATTTCGAATACATTCAACAAGTTGATTTGAGAGAACTTCCGTGGATTCCGTTGACAAGTCATTGATTAAAATATTTTCTAAATTTCGCTGAAACAAATTTTTTTCTTCATTATAAACTGCACCTTCTGGCAGAAAATTACTTTGCGTTTTTTCATCCATGGTCTCTAATTTAAGCAAAATGTATTTTTAATGTTTTCTATTAATGAATACTTCAAAAATATATCAACTTTTTTATTTTAATTATTAAGGGATATATTAACTAAGAGTTTAAAAATAAAATAATTTGAATTCAGTTTAATTTAACAATAATTAAGTATAAGTGGTATTTAAGGCAGATAATATTCTTTCAAACGTATCATACATTTGCTCTTTGCAGTTTTTATAATTGTGGTTGGAGGTCCTAATATCTCCTCAAAATTTATGATTTCAAAATAACCCAGGACCGATGGATCGACTTTAAAAGCCGTGAAATGTGGATTATAATCTACTTTATTTATTTTCTGACAAAATAAAACTAGCTTGTCACGGTTTTGGACTATGATCAGAATTTTAAAAATTGAGTAATCATGATCCAACTTCGACACAAAATATCCAACTTTAAACACAACGCCATTGTATTCAACTTTACCGAAATATTTAAGGTTTTCTTTTTCTATTCCCATCTTTTTGCTTATTAAAGAATTGAAGCCAGTTTGTGTTTCGTCGTTTGCGGACACAACATATTCCGAATCTTCAAATCTAAAGCTGTAATTTAAAATTCTATTCGCATACTTAAGTTGGAATTTCTTAGCTAGTGTAAGACAAATATTTTTTCTAGAAGTTATTGCATGTGAATAGAATAGACTTTGAAACTTTTATGTTTAGCTTCATATTTAAAAGACCAACTTTTTTAAGTGGCCCCGATTTTTTTATAATTGTTTGATAATGCGTTAGGATGTGAAACTTTGGTTTCAAGTTATCACGAAAAAGCTCAACAAATTGTTTATTATGCGTCTCAATTTTATTTTTCAAATATGTAGTGGAGCTATTCGTCACTTCAAAACAAAGAACAAAATCTATTACATCTAAAAGATTTAACAAAAATATCCACACCTCGTCTTCCGTTGGAACAAGGTCTCCAACCATTATTGGAAAGAACTTAACAAAAGTTATCATCTCTCTTGCAGACATTCGTAAATGGTGTTTGTGTAAGTGAGATATTGTTATTTCATTGGATGAATTTCCTATCTCAATTGGACCGTATTCGAAAGTAAGCTTTCGCTTGTTTAATGTGTCTAGCGTGAAATATTTGTTGATTTGTATAAAATGGAGTATGATATGACAAAGATCATAGTGGCAAACGCCTTCAAAAAGGTCATGCATAACATCAACACTGAAATTTCCAACAACGTGAAATGATGGAAATGCTGATTATTAGTTCCCGCTGTAGATGTTTGCTGGCTTCCTTCTGTGTCAACAGCAGGTGTCTTGGAAACTTTCTGAGTTCGTGCCTTCCCATCAGCAGAAGTTTCTTGGAGTCCTTTATCTATTCCGTCTATGCGAATGTTTAGATCACTTAACATTCGCTCTTTGATCTTTCGTATTGCTTCGTAGTAGTCTTTTTTGAAGTATGGATGGTCAAGCTGTTCAGCGAATTTATCCCGGATAATGCTATCCGTCTCATCGAAGCTCTGCCAATTTGCTTCTAAATTGGCCCGACGCTCCAGCAAATAGCTTAAGGTTTTCCTTGTTTCGGAATCCTTTGCATAATTGCGGCTTATGCGGCAAATTTCTTCTCCCAACCTTTCCTGGTTTTCTGAGTAATACTCCAAGTCCATTACACTAACACTTTCTGCTTGAATCATTTTAACTTTTTTTTTTTTTTAGTTCTTTTGTTCACACAACACTTAACAACGCAAACAACAACAAAAAAAAAAATCACTTGAAATTACAATTATTTTAAAGAACACAAAATAAAGCAGGCAACTAAACTTTTTTTAGTTAAGTGTCCTGTCACGGTCGCCAAAATGTAAAAAGTAGAAACAAGTACGAATACAACGACGGTGTAGAAAGAGGAAACAAGTATTAACGCAACGACGGTTTAATAACGACTCAAATCAGTCAACACATTTTATTTTTCGATTGTCTATATACATTTTGGTTTTGGCAATACACAAGAATTGCAAGCATGCAAAACTGTGTTGCGCGTGCAATACCTCAACTGTGGGACCAGGCATTTATAATTGATACACGACATGCGTGAACCTGAATTTATTGAATTGTTCCCACAATTGAAGTATTGCTGACAATACTTTTAACATATGCTGACAATACTTTTGACAATATCATAAAAATGATGTTCTAGAAAAGTCCAAAATTGCGAACAAGCCGGAGGATATTCCAAATTAAATAGATGGAACGACTTGAAGCATAAATCAACGGCCGCGAAGAAATTTTTAAAACTATATTTTACTCCATCTAAATAAACAAAAAAATTCGAGAAGTTTTTGAAATCTCTTTCACCAACTGCGAGTAAAAAAGGTTGAATATTCTCGCTTTTTGTTTTCAAGAAACTCAAATGGTCATCAATTTCCTGTGTTGTTTTGGCGATGAAAAAAAATGCCTCCTGGGAGCTCTTTACTGTAAACTTAAGAACACATTTCTTGCCCTCAGTGTTCCTTTTGATTGTCTTTTGCGTTGGAATTAGTAACGCATGAAGGCACTACATCAACTTCACTGCAGCATTTTCTATTGAGAGTAAACAAATAAAGACGACGTGCAATTAATGAAGGGAGATCTTATATTTTTTGTTATTCAAAAAATTAAAGAAATTTGTATGAAAATAAAAAATATCTACCATTCGTCACATTATCGTCTTCTATATTCTCCACCACTGTCCTTACGTTTTTATCCTTTAAATGGGTTTCTTTGATTAAAAAATTTTTCAGGCTAAGGGCTTGTTCGGGCCATCTTGAAAGTATACCTGGACGTTTTGAAAAAACCACATCGAAGTCTTTGCTGATCTTTGTAAATAAATAATACTATTATTTTATAACTATAATATTTTTGTCAATTCATACAACTTACTAGACGATATCCGGTTGGTTTCTTGTACTCTGGCCACTTTTGAAAAATTTCTGTCAAGAAATTTGCCTCCTTAATTTTATGCAGTCTAAACTGACTACACGCCTGCCAGCAACTGTCAAATTCGAGAATCGACAGATTACTATTTTTGATTGTGGTTACGTATTCCTCAGCATTTGGCTCGGGAGCTGAAATAATTAATGGCAAAGTTAAAATAATTAGGTTTTTAAACAAATTTGCGGATTTATGTATGTACATATGTACATAAGGATGTGCAATGTGCATGTATGTGAAAGCAGAAAATAAAATGAAGAACCTACCAAATTCGATATTTTGCAATGTTTTTTCTTTTGGTAGTAGTCCTACACCATCATCAGAGGTGCTTGATCTTTTTCGCACTGCTCTCAATGTGTTTTTCGAGTTGCAGTACTTGGTGTTTATTTTTCCTCTCTTGCCAACCCTGAAATATTCCGCTCTCTCAGTGGGAAAGCGATTTAAAATGTCTCCCTCCAGTCTGTAACTGCTTTTCAATGATAAACGCAAATCATTTTCGAGGAAATAATTGCAGATTATATTAATCAATGTTTGGCGATACTCGTCCAATAGCTTAGAGTTTTCGGCATAATACTGCATTATTGCATTAGACTTTTGGTTGCTATTCAAAATACTGGCCAATGTCGTTGAAGTATCACAGGGCTCTGGCGAACTACAAAAAACTGACCAACCATCAAGGTGAAGCTGGCGTGGGCGTTGAATTCACAGATTTTGAACAATGAGGCTTTTCAGCAACGTTTTCATGACTTTGACTTTGAAATAGCAAAAAATTATTAACTTTCCTCCATTCCATCAATTTGTGCTCAAATAAAACCATATCACCAATTGCTTCATTTTTAAAAAGCAAAGCTATGTGGTGTGGCTTTATAATTTTCAAAATTTCGATGTCAATTTTTTGCTCTGTGAAATGAAGAAAAATCTGTTTATGAAAAATATCTAACGCTTTTTCGTAAATTGCAGAGCATTATTTAAGCAAAACGATTATCTAAACTTACCACTAAAACGGTTTGATAAATGGTCCAAGTTCCATTTTTTAAGCAAATCTCCGACTTGGTCTGACTCAAAGCTTATATTGCTTATAATTTTCGAATGTGAATCGCCGGGAACCACTTCAGTTGTTACAGCAACCCCATCAAAAATTTGATAAGAGGGCATCAGATTAAAACTTTCTATATCTGATTGTTGAATTGCCATCCCGCTAAAAACTTCACTATAAACTGCACCTTCTGGCAGAAAATTACTTTGCGTTTTTTCATCCATGGTCTCTAATTTAAGCAAAATGTATTTTTAATGTTTTCTATTAATGAATACTTCAAAAATATATCAACTTTTTTATTTTAATTATTAAGGGATATATTAACTAGGAGTTTAAAAATAAAATAATTTGAATTCAGTTTAATTTAACAATAATTAAGTATAAGTGGTATTTAAGGCAGATAATATTCTTTCAAACGTATCATACATTTGCCCTTTGCAGTTTTTATAATTGTGGTTGGAGGTCCTAATATCTCCTCAAAATTTATGATTTCAAAATAATTCAGGACCGATGGATCGACTTCAAAAGCCGTGAAATGTGGATTATAATCTACTTTATTTATTTTCTGACAAAATAAAACTAGCTTGTCACGGTTTTGGACTATGATCAGAATTTAAAAAATTGAGTAATCATGATCCAACTTCGACACAAAATATCCAACTTTAAACACAACGCCATTGTATTCAACTTTACCGAAATATTTAAGGTTTTCTTTTTCTATTCCCATCTTTTTGCTTATTAAAGAATTGAAGCCAGTTTGTGTTTCGTCGTTTGCGGACACAACATATTCCGAATCTTCAAATCTAAAGCTGTAATTTAAAATTCTATTCGCATACTTAAGTTGGAATTTCTTAGCTAGTGTAAGGCCGCGTTTCCATTTGCAAGAAAACTTCTGCAAGAAATGTCTGACAGTCTGTCCGACAGTGACTTGCAAGTGGAAACTGAGGAGCAAGTTCGATCGCGACAGTTCTGGCATAATTTCTTGCGATTATTTGCGAGTGCAATAAATTGCAGGTTGAAACAGGTTTTCATTGACTCGCGACAGTTCTTGCAGCTTACCGAAACAGCTTCGTATATATCGCACTTGCGGCTAGTTGGTCGAAAGAGAGTATGTGAATTTTCTCGCAATTGAAGGTAACGAGTGTTATCCGTATTTATGGATTGTTTATGGGATGTGAAAATCTCAGCGTCAAGAGGAGTGTATCCTTCGTTGATATTTAATCACGGAATCGAGTGTCTTGCTTTTTTAAAATAGGGCCCACTTTTAATAACAAAACTTCCAAATAAACTGGGGTCATCCAAGTGAGATTGAAATATTGTTGAGCGTATGATGTTTAGTTTGTTTAGTAAACTACAGAAGGCACCAGCTTCCCGTCTTCTTAAAATCGAATCGCGCACCCAAGTTGATCGCTTTTTTTTATCCATAAAATTGTAATTGCAGCTCCTAAACGTTGACGTATTCTCGCCATGACTTCACAATTTCAAATAGATTACCAAATTTCTTGCGACATTAATGACTCTCCAGTGGAGACACCTCTGCAATAAATTGCGACAGTATGATGCGCGAGCTTCTTGCAAGACATTTATTGCAGAAGAAATTACAAAAATTCCTTAAGCAGTGTAAGCGGTACTGCAAGAAACTTCTGCAAGACTTCCGCGAGTTTACTTGCAAATGGAAACGCGGCCTAAGACAAATATTTTTTCTAGAAGTTATTGCATGTGAATAGAATAGACTTTGAAACTTTTATGTTTAGCTTCATATTTAAAAGACCAACTTTTTTAAGTGGCCCCGATTTTTTTATAATTGTTTGATAATGCGTTAGGATGTGAAACTTTGGTTTCAAGTTATCACGAAAAAGCTCAACAAATTGTTTATTATGCGTCTCAATTTTATTTTTCAAATATGTAGTGGAGCTATTCGTCACTTCAAAACAAAGAACAAAATCTATTACATCTAAAAGATTTAACAAAAATATCCACACCTCGTCTTCCGTTGGAACAAGGTCTCCAACCATTATTGGAAAGAACTTAACAAAAGTTATCATCTCTCTTGCAGACATTCGTAAATGGTGTTTGTGTAAGTGAGATATTGTTATTTCATTGGATGAATTTCCTATCTCAATTGGACCGTATTCGAAAGTAAGCTTTCGCTTGTTTAATGTGTCTAGCGTGAAATATTTGTTGATTTGTATAAAATGGAGTATGATATGACAAAGATCATAGTGGCAAACGCCTTCAAAAAGGTCATGCATAACATCAACACTGAAATTTCCAACAACGTGAAATGATGGAATTTCGTTAAATGAGCATTCATTAAGAATACCAGTATCCTTTGGACTGTCTGTTTTAACATCTTTTTCATAGTTCGAATTGCTTCGCATTGCATCAGTTTGTTCAGATAGCGAAGAACTACATTCTTCTTTGCTTAAACGGCAAAATCGACAAAATCTGCCCGAGAAGGATTTGTTGAATCCTAATAATGTGTTAAGCCCTAAATTGTCACCAAGAACCAGGCCCAAAATAAAGTGAACTATATACACCTTACCATCAGTGCTAATGGAAAGACCATCTACTTCGAGGGATCTTAACTCAGTTATTAGAGGCCCTGAACATTTACTATTGCCGAATTTTTTTTAATCTTTTGATTTGATTACTGCTGCTAAAAACACGTTTTCGAGTTGTGATTCATTTTGAGACATGCAAGCAAAGGAATAGTAAAAATTACACACAGAATGAATTGAAGAATGAGATCCGAGCGGATTGTTAATTTCATATTCATCGGCATATAAAAAATATGGAATAACTATTTTGTCCGGATACATATCTTTCTTTTTTTTCCACAGCTCCCCTTGAACAAAACTTATAAACCGACTGGATTTTTGATATGACTTAACATTTTTAAAAGAAAATTATCAGTTTCAAACAATGTTTTAAATTGTGATCGTAAGGGTAAAACAACACCTTTAGCAGTTACTTCATCTAAACGTAGCTCCCCACAGTGAAATTTGTTGTTTATTTCCTTATCAATTATAAATTCCTTTTAATTATCCATATGCCCAGAGTTACTCAGTTTTTCAGATAACAAATAATCTGAGCTACAACTTTGAAATGGATTTTTACAGGAACTTATGATACTAACTAATTCATTCAGAAGCTCATAGTTTTGTTTGAGTTTATTTTGGAAAACTTTTTTAAAAATTTCTAAAATAGGCTCAAGTAATAATTTGATTACTGATTTTTGAATTAGGTAAACATCGTTTCTTGCTATTTTGTCATTTGAATGCAGCAATAGAGTAAACTTGAGTGCATTTTCTAAAACATTTTTGATTAAACTCTCTACTGAAAAATTATTATCTTTAATATTTTTTGTACTTTGAGAGCAAGGAAGTAAAGATAACGATGATGTTGGAAAGCAAGGAGCAATAGATAAAGAAGGCGAGATTGACATATTACTATCAATGCTTATGTCAGGAACACATAAATGTTTTCTTCAGTTGATTTAACTGAGATGCGATTGATTTTCAGTTTCGAAATGGGGCATTGTAATGTGAATGAAGTATGTGCTTTTTGTAACTTGATGAGTTTTTAAAAAGGAGGGAGCAAATTTCTTCAACACATGGAAATGTACTGTTTGCTTTCAACTCGTGACTATTTTTAAGATGATGCATCAAAAGGTTAATGTGAGCAAATTTTCGCTTACAAATGAAGCACAACATTCTCAAATTATTTTATTTGAATCCCTATTTCAAAATTTGGAAAAAAAGTTTTTATATTTAAATACTTACTGCAAATTTCAGTCAGCAACACTCCAAACTGTTAAATTTGTTAAACTTAGGACACTTTTAATAATGTTCAAAATCACAAATGGTATATTATAACCAATGATAAAGTTCTTAAAACGTTTAACTAATTGTTAATTAACTACACAGAACTTGTCACTTTTAAATATTCTCACGTTTATAATTTCTCAGCCGATCGCGATCTAAAACAGACTTGAAATGAAATGGAATCTAGCATATCATCACTTAATATAGCAAATTCGTATAACGGTTCAATCTAGGGAGTTTCTTTTTATTTATGGAAAAATATTAAATTTTTAGGAACTCATGATTAGACGCCCAGAATTCTATGATTTTTTGCTTACAAAATATGAACAAATGCTAGCAATTTATGAATTAATTCTTAAACTTTGAAATAAAATGAACTCAGTGCATAAAAAAAAGAAACAAATCCTATATTTTAAGAAAAAATTGTTAAAACCTTAGGAAGACGCAAATCCAGAATTACGGTAAATTGTCTTTGTTACTTCTTCAATTCATGAAGAAATACTCAATTTAAGAAAAAATACTTAAATTTTATGATTTTCTGCCTATGAAATATGGACAAATGCATACAATTTATGAATGGATTCTTAAACTCTCCATTGTGTTGAATTTGCGCATTAAATAAGAAACAAATCTTATATTTTATGAATAAGTTCTTAAAATCACAACAGGCTGCTAAAATGATTAAGGCGCATATTTAAGAATTACTAAAAAAACTAAATACAATTAGCAACATTTGAAAATGATTTCAGAAAAAATACTTAATTTTTAAGAAGAAATACTAAACTGCTGGGAAGTATATGATTTAGCGCTTTTAAAATATAAACACGTGCGTAAAATTTAAGAAAAAGTTCAGATGAATTTGATCATAAAAAAAATGAAACTATTCTTATATTTTATGCACGATTTCTTAAAATTGCTACATCACCTGATTTACGAAAAATGGGCTTAAATTTCAGAAATAAATACTCAGACGCTCAAAATTAGAGTTTTTTCTTACAAAATATGAAACAATTCATAAAATTTAAGAAAAAATTCTTACACTTTTAAAAAATATGAATTTTGTGCATAAAAAGTATGAAAGTATTCTTATCGTTTGCAAATAAATAACTGTTGAATTTTTTTTTTAAGTGCTAAGAAACTA